>CM030363.1:64304260-64904260 GCA_017893485.1 Hemerocallis citrina
GATACGAGCTTTAGTCTATGAGATAGATTAGAATAAGTGTTATTGTAATGCCCCGACACCAATCAGTAATTTTAGTAAAGAACTGCCCACCACAGGCTGCCTCATAAAAGGTGTTATAGCTTGTTAGTGACCTCTAATCTCAGACAATTATATATATACACACAATTAATTCTCAAATCCTCAATATAATATTTATTTAAATCCCAATGCCCCACTTGCGCCACATCACCTTCGTGACAAGCATGGCACCCAAGTGCTGCTAAATCCAGCCAACAAATCCCATGAAACCGGGCCCACACAATCCATTAATTTTCATATAACCCCCCTATAGGAAACTCTATAGGGTACCCCTAATTATATATATATATATATATATATATATATATATATATATATATATATATTCTTAACACAGGGTGTTACACACACCCCCCTTAAGAATTCAGCATCCTCGCTGAAGCCCGAGACTTGCAACGTAGCGCCAGGATCTCCTTTCTAGCTGATGTGAAATGAAGTACCCTGATTCTACGGGTTGTTCAGTCCCCTAGCCCACCTCAGTGGATTTACCGGCTGACCTGACCCAACCTCGCTCCCTCTCAGGCATACCTTACCATTATGTACCCACACTCGGTGTCGAAAGTCGGCTTTGATGCTATTTGTAATGCCCTGCCCCGATCAACAATTTTAGCAAACAACTGCCCACCACAGGCTGCCTCATAAAAGGTATTATAGCTTGTTGGTGACCTCTAATCCCAGGCAATTATAAATATACACACAATTAATTCTCAAATCCTCGATATGGGATTTAATTAGATCTCAATCCAACTCCTATGCATGCGCTGACGTCAGCCAAGCAACTGCAGCTTCAAACTCCCCCTTTCTCCTGGGCCCCACTTGCGCCACGTTACCTCTGTGACAAGCATGGCACCTAAGTGCTGCCAAAGCCAGCCAACAAATCCCATCAAACAGGGCCCACACAATCCATTAAATTTTCATATAACCCCCTATAGGAAACTCTATAGGGTACCCCTAATTATATATATATATATATATATATATATATATATATATATATATATATATATATATATATATATATATATATTCTTAACATGGAGTGTTACAGTTTTTCACCCAACTATCTGAGAGTTGCATACGATGTAATTGGGAAGTGTTCCCTTTCTAAATAATTGAATTTTGGGTGATCAGCCAAAGCTGACTCAGAACTAGGTGAAATATGGATCTTGACCTACTAGAAAATCTTTCGATGGGATTTTTTGAGTCATTGATGAGGGTCGTTGATTTGAATAAAAATAGTAGGAGGTGTATTTAATAGAAGACCTTATTAAATAGTTCAATGTCATGATACATACTTTGCATATTTCTATTTAATATTCAATGAAATGAAGTTTACTTTGCATATTTATGTTGATAGATTACCATGGCATCCAACACATCAAATAACCTATCATTGCGATCTGTCCATGAGAAGGAAAAACTGTCTGGGATAAATTTTCTAGACTGGTACATGAACCTGAGAATAGTCCTCAAACATGAGAAAAAGTTGTATGTTCTAGAGCCACCTATTCCTGAACCACCTACAGCAAGTGCCTCTCGCACTAAAAAGGGTGCTCATAAGAAGCATCAAGATGATGCCTTGGATGTTGGTTGTATCATGCGTATCATGCTAGCCCCTATGAACTCTGAGCTTCAGAAGCAACATGAGAACATGGATGCCTACGATATGATCGTACACCTCAAGAGTCTCTATCAAGAGCAAGCTAGGCATGAGAGGTTTGAAGTCTCAAAGACATTGTTTCAGTGCAAACAAGCAGAAGGAATCCCTGTTGGAACTCATGTGCTCATGATGATTGGGTACATAGAGAACCTTGAAAGTCTTGGTTTCCCTTTGGGTCAAGATTTGGCCACTGACTTAGTCCTGCAATCGTTGCCGAAAAGTTATAGTCAATTCGTCATGAACTACAACATGAATGAAATTGACAAACCTCCGTCAGAACTGCTAAGCATGTTAAGAATGGTTGTACAGAATATTAGTAAGGGAAAGACCATTATGATGGTCCAACAGGCCAAAGGTAACGCCCCGGATCTCCGTTACCGGACATCCGTGACACAACCAGAATCTTTGCCTTCAAATGCATCTCAACACAGTAATAACATGGGAATTTAAAAACTTTTTATTGCCAAATAAAATCATTACATCATTAATTACAACAATTATCTTGTTCTTGAACAAGGAATGCAAATTACATTAACTCATTACAACTTATTATAAAATATTTACAGACTCCACTTGTCAAGCTATTAATTGTCTTCCAGAATGGTAATCATCTGATCACTGTCGAAAATCTGCTTCCCTGGGACGTGCCCTCAGCTTGAGTCTTCCACTGCGCGACTCTGATATTCCAGCACCTGCACGAATGGTAGGCATGTACACTGCGATTCACTTGGATGCCCTGCTTGTCTTGAGTCCTCCTGCACTTGCGACCCGGTATCCAGTACATAATTGAGTGGGCACGTCAGTGCTGATAAAACCAGCGACCTCCAACTCGCACACCCACAAACAATCTTGAATGGAAAAGAAAACGTGCATCCTAATTTCCTAGTATTCGTGTATGCCATGACCTGAGGTCTAATGCATAATACAAAGTACAGCAACGGATCCAATTAATCTAATGTCAGCAAGACTCTGGATGTGCATGCATCCCATACTACATACGTCCCAGATCAAGCCGTCTCCTCCAATTTCAGGGTTTCAAACCCTCGCCATGCAATGCATTCTACTATTGTACACTTCTTGTTCCCGATAAGTACACATGATTGAGGAGTTTATAAAATTTTGGGGTATTCCCGTTTGTTACTAATAACCTTCGCACCGGACCTCTCTCAAAAGCCGTGACGAACTAATAGATACACTGCAGCATACTCATTGCACTAAAGATCCATGAGACCGCAGTCCCTATGGTCCGTTCGTTTCCACTAACATAGAACAAGGGAACATCCTATTTACCTCAGGAATTAACAAAGCGAGATACGGCTCCTGTGTTCTTAACCATTGAAAAGAAACATCCCGTATCCCTTTGACAGGAAGAGACAACCCCGGTTATCACCGCCTAGTGCTGGCCCTTAGAACAAGTCGAATTATAAGGAATCACCTCTAAGATCAACTCGGTCTTCAAGCTAAAGGTAAGGAAATACAATCTGAAATAATATTGGTAGCTAAAACAAGCGAGTTTGTCAAATCATGCATAGTGTCTAACGAATTATTAAGCTCAAACGGTTCTGTCAAAAATAACTAATCAAGACGAACCGATACTCATCGATTGCCAATACCTCTGTAGGTCTTCGACCTAATGTCTCCGACCCGCGACCCTCAGCGAGTAGTACAACGGAGCCCAAGGGAGTGCCTCATACCCGGCAGTAGAGGTGAAACACACACAATTTACTAATATCCATTCATTGACGTACCTAGGCATCGATGCATTCTAGACGATGCAGATAACCTAGACTAACATCCCCAAACACCGGCGATTCGATCTCCATCGGTCGCCACCACCTCCGACTTAGGTCTCATCCAATATCCCAGCTCGCGGTCAACCTTCCTTCGGTAAACGATCCGACGGTGCACCGGAAGATCATTATTTCTCGATGTGAAAAATAAATCAGTCGCAATACCTGCCGACTGGGTTGGAAGTCATAGGGTATCACAACCTAGACTAGCTCCAAGATATACTACCTACGAGCCCACATACAATAGATCGACCGTATAGCTATTCTCCCAACTTACTCATGTGACCACAATGAGTACTAAGCACAAGAATCCCATATAAGTCCCAAATGAAGTTCTTAATAGGGATAATCATTCAACATCTAAAAACTCAAATCAACTTATAGTCATAAATCCTGTAGCAAGTAGAAGATTCCATAATTTATGCTACACATATTGGAATCCAAAAAATATCGACTTTTTAGAAAGGTTGGAACCTCTACTACAATTTCCTAGTTGACAACTTTCTCAAATTCCTTATAGAACTCAAGTTTCCTGATTTCAAACACATGCTTGAAATTGAACAAAGACAGCAGGTTGATGAAACTTGTAACATTCATAACATTCAAAATACAAATTGGAATTTCATGATCTTACCTATTCTGGAAAGCTAAGACTCTATGCTACAAGTCTCTAGTTAACCATTTCTTCAAATTCAGCCATCTAGAAGCTATAAAATCTCTATATGTTCTCAGTTGTACATTCTTCGATATAATTGCTGCATCTTGCCATTATCATAAAAACTTGCTCACTTATCGGAATTACTCGATCTTGAATTCTATAAAAAGCTAGGAATGTCTAGTACAACTTCCTATTTGATCACATCCTCAAGTTCATTCATTAAAGCACTCTAAAACTCCAATTTCTATCAGTGTATACACAGGGAAATGAATTCCTCTACAAAAACCAAGCCATTCAATTAAGACTGGTTCTGCCCCAACTTAGAAAAATCTTAACTTTTGCTATACAAACTGGAATTGCATGATTTAAGATATTTTGGAAATCTATGACTCTCTCCTACAAATCTATAGTTGATCATTCTTTCAAATTCCAAACGTACAATTCCAGAATTTTCACAATTCCACTGACTACTCAAAAGCTGAACTGAACTGAACATAGTCCAATCAAAATTCAATATCAATTCAACCACAAGTCCAATACTCATGAAAGTTTTTAATCAGTAACTAAACATATACAAGTATAATATATTCAAAAATTGCATTCGGATTCATAATAGATAGAGAGTTATAGCCCTTTAAATTTAGTGAAAAACATTCTACAGCTCTCAGCAGTGTATAAAATCCCTGGTCACAAAATAATTTTGAAACCCCATCAAATATTATCTAACAATTATAAAATTTTAGAATCATGATATAGACTCATACCACATACTAAAGTAAAAATTTCATTGCAGTATCATTCACCAAAAAGTAGTTAGGAATTAATTAACTTCAGATCTAAAACAGGGTAGATTCAGCTTCTCATTGCAGACCAGTTGCAACTTATAATTTTTTGATGTATCAAACGAACTCAAAAAAATGTGAAATTTGAAACTATAGTTGTGGAAACCTTCAAGAGCACCTAGTAAAAAGTTGGGCTTAAAATACTGTACCATTTCTGAGTTATGATTTTTGGAAGAGCACGCAAATTCTCATAAACACAGCAGTTCTCACTGCTCACTGTTTTGAAAAAAAACACCTTGTTGAGCTATCAAATACACTCTAAAATTATAAAATAAATTGAGTAAACTGAAGATTCATAGTAGAACATGTCAAAAAAATATTAACGCTAAATTCAAAGCTATTTGCAAACTATAAATTCTCATAACCTCTCAATCTTCACAATAAGCACTACTAGCATACAAATTTGTGTTCTGATATAGTTTTCAAGCATACACCCATTCTAACAAGCTACTATTAAATACTAGCATTCCACACAACATCATAATAATAAAAAATAACAATATTAGAGTTGAGAGAACACCCACCCATTGAAGAATCTTTAAGCCCTTGTTTTGCTAGCTTTCTCCTCCTCTCAACTTCTTCTTCTTCTCCAAAGCTCTAATAACCCACAAGAAAAAAAATCAAAAATCTTCTTCTCTCTTTCTTTTCTCATCTCATGAATATGGTAGTAGAAAAGGATGGAGGGTAGAAGACTTAGAAGAAGATGGAGGTGAAGATTTTTGGGTGAAAAATTGAGATGGAGATAGGGATTTGGATTTCGGCCATGGGGATGGGAATGGGTTTCTAGCTGCCGAAATTGGGAAGGAGAGAAGGGGATAGGTCGGCGGGATTGGGGAGAAGAACAATGGGGGGTGTGTGTGTCTCTTCTACACATATATATATATATATATATATATATATATATATATATATATATATATATATATATACACACACACACACACACACACACACCCATAATTTTATTAAATATACATACATACACTCCAATATATATATATTTACAATTCACTTCAACACAATTCAATTACATATGTACACATACAAATATATATACATATAAATATATACATATACATGTAAAATGCATTCAAGTATCCATACATATATCATATACAATTCAGTCAAAATACACACACATTCATATATATATATATATATATATATATATATATATATATATATATATATATATATATATATATATATATATATATATATATATATATATATATACTCATTACATAAAATATTTATTTGTAAAATATAAGACTATTATTTTATAAAAATACTATTTGTCCCAAGGATTGTCTCGTTAAAACAATTGGGACAAAACACACAATTTAATTGAGAAGATATCCTGAATATACCTCATCGGGTTCAGAATAACTAATATATCTGAAATTTCTAAACTAAAACTAATAATTATTAGACAAATACATAATTGTGTGGAACTCTCAACTGTGCACCTGTTACGATGCAAAATAGCTATATGCTATTTTACGGGGTATTACACGAAAGGTAAGGGCAAGGGCAGAAAGAAGATTAAGAAACCCAAGGACAAGAACAAGAGCAAGGGCAATTTTAAGCACAACACTTCTGCCTTGAAACCAAAGGGTGGGGTGGCCGAGGTTTGCACATGCTTTCACTGTGGTGAGACCGGACATTGGAAGATGAACTGCCATAAGTACTGGAGGAGCTTAAGAAGAAGAAAGGAAGTGAGACTTGTTGTGCAATCTAGCTACCTAAATAAACAGATAAACTAGACACAAATTATAAGTGCACGAATCGTTTGGAGAAGCGTAGCGGCAAGCAAGGGTCGATCCCACAGAGATTGTAGATTCTAACTTACTAATCAATAAAATAGAAAACAGAATATTGAAGTGTCGTTCTGAAAGTCTAAAAGAAATGAAAAGATAAAAATCTAAATAAGTAGCATCACAAGTTGAGTCACAAATCTCTATTAAAGTAGTTGGGTTTTGATCTCCACCAATAGTCAGTAATGCTAAGTTATATACTACTCCAATTACTCATGTTTGTTATCTTCAAGGGCATGGTATCTACTCCTTAAAGTAATGTTTCCCTAAGCCAAGAATTAGGCATGGTATCTACTCTAATTCGTTTCTTTCATTAAGTATTTAGCATGGTATCTACTAAGTTGCACTTGAAGAAAGCATAAGAACAATGGAAACGAACAAACACTCAAGGTCCTAGAAATTGGTATCAGATCTAGATCCCTCAAGCTGATTAAATCAAGAACCCCTAAAGATTCCCTTGTTACGAGTTATGAACACGAGATACGGGTCGTCTCAATATGCTCATATAACAGCTTCAGATTTATAATACCCAAACTTGATAAACTCAGATTCCGTACGTCAGTCGACTGGCTGTCACCACAGTCGACTGCTCCTAAGAATTCTGAACAAATTTGATTATTATAAATCCATCTCAATTCAATCAGGTTCAATCAATAAGTAATAGAGAAGACAATAGCATTACACAACTACGGTTTCAATCTACCCAACTATGAAATTAGTTCCACATAATAAAACTTTTATTGATTAATGTAATAGAGTTCATGACTACAATAGAAATAAAAACTAAGAGAATGAACAGAGGAACACTGATTTGTATGATTTTTGCCCTTTAGCCCAATCAGCAGTCGTCTAGTTCTCCTCCTTTGATGCTTGCTGTCGACGATCAGTCTTGATGATGGATCCGGCCTTTTTGAGATAGAGAGAGGGGGCTCTTTCGCTTCTTTCTTGATTGGTATTTATAGAACAAGAGAAGAGAATTAGGGTTTGTACTTTTTGCAGAGAAGTCCTCTTCTTTTGTTATTTCTTTCCTTATCTTGATCAGCCGTTTATTTCTTTCTCTTTTTCTTCTTTCCTTCCTTATCTGCTCACCACGTGCTCCTTGCTTTGATTGTTTGAGAAGTTGTTATTTGCAGAAAACACCTGGGTTTGGATAACTTAATTTTTGATTCGTATTTGGATGAGGATGCATCTTTAAATATCTTATCTTTTGACTCTGCCGCCGATCAGTCGACTGGTGTTGGATGTAAGTCGACTGTGTCGAGACTTCAGTAGTTTCATGATTCATCAGCCCAGTCGACTGTTGTTGGGGAAGTCGACTGTGCCAAGCAGCTTTAGCTTCTCTGTTCAGTCGGCTGTTGTGGGGGAACCAGTCGACTGATGTCTGCAGTATTCTGTGTGTCATCCTCAAAGTCTGTGTTAGTCTGGAATCTGCTTCGTTTGGCTGTTTTAAGCTGTTTCCTATGGAAAAAGAGAAAAGAAGCGTAAATACCACATATAGAGCTTTTAAATGTTCAATTGCCTTAAGATTATTGCTCCTAAAAGTGAATAATATTTGGTTCATCAAATACCCCCAAACTTAGCTTTTGCTTGTCCTCAAGCAAACTAGAATTATGAACAAGGGGAAAATAATAGTATTCAACCACCAAGAATTTTTATTGTGCAAGCATCAAAGTTATAAACAATTTGCAAATAAAGTAAAAACAAGTATACCCACTTTCTCCAGTGCAATTGTTTAGTCATAATCCCCAACTCAATCATACTTGTCATGCACTTAATTATAATTATAGTATGCGATTACTCAATCTGTGATTATCCCCTTTTCTCTACTACAAACCGAGTAGCAAACTAGAGTTTTTTTTTTTTTTTTTTTTAGTATAGTCCCTTCTCTAAAGTTGTCACTTGCCTTTTTACGCGAATGCAAAACATTTGTGATGAATCCACCCGGTTACTCAACAAGTCACAAACTTTAAAGTGCTTTGCATACTCATATTCCAAGTTGCCGTTTGACGTAAAGGTAAACATTGGTGATGAATACCCCTAGTTACTAAGCACCCAAAACATTGGAGTAGATGACTTTATTCAAATATATATATATATATATATATATATATATATATATATATATATTTTATCACTCTATTTACTTAAACTCAATTTAGGACTAGATCTAAAGGGAATAATCACCAGAAAAAGTATCATATTTGTGTATTATGTATAATCGCATGACTTATATAATTTTGTAAGGCATTATGAAACTCAACAATCCTAAAGTAAATAAGTATCCTTACTATTACTTTATAAGAAATTGTTTATCCTAAAAGAAAAATTCAAAAGACTCCACATAACTAAATACCCCTAATACCCCCAAACTTAGATGGAACATTGTCCTCAATGTTCGCACAAAGTTTAAAATAAATAGGCATGTGTTACCACCTAGTTTGAAGAAAATAAAATAAAGAAATAAAGCAATGATTAAGAAATATAAATAAAGGAAGAGAGTGTAAATACTCCCCTGAAAGATTGGGTTGCCTCCTAATAAGCGCTGTATTTCTTGTCTTCAGCTAGACTGGATGAGTTTATGCAATGTATTGAATGGCTCGCAGCTCACAACTCATCTTATTATAAGGTTTCCCCCCTCTGCCCATTCACCTCGAACGTTGAGCTTTTGCCAACGCTCAGTGTGGGGGAAACCTGTGCAACAATTCATGGACCGTACCATCTTGACATTAGTTTATCAGCAATGGTCCATCTTAATGCACCATTGTGCTCTTACAAGACTCCCTGCAGCCTTTCTTCTTCATGCATGCTTAATTTTTCAGTAGCTGTCACAGGTAATGTCTGGTTTTCCCCCAAATATTCGTGTAGTGGCTTCAGCTCCTCATCTGGTGTCCTGGTAGCAGTCGACTTGTCCTGTTCATCAGTCGACTTGTCCTGGCAAACACAAGTGTTATCAGATACCAATTTTTCAAATGCAGGTGCAAGCTTACCTGAATATGACGTTGGAGTTTCAAGGTGATGTACTGTCTCTGCAATCCTCCAGTCATCGTATTCCTGTTCAACATGAGATAATGTTAGAGGGTGTGTAACTGTTTCTTATAATGGATCAACACTATGTTCCTGAAGTGTTTGGTCACAAATTTCCTGAACCACATCAACATTATAACATTCATGATCATCATGTGGAAATTGTGGTGCATCAAACATTGTAAACTCAATCTCTTCCTCTAGTGTTGTCTTTGATTGGAGCTGTTCTTGTCCTCTAGGGTTAGGTATGGTTTGTGATGGGAATTCTCCTGCCTTTCTTTCACTTATCTCCGTAGCAATTTGACCAATTTGAATTTCCAATTTTTGAATAGCCTGTCCTTGTTGGTTGCTTATTTGTTGTTGCTGTTGGAGTAGTTGAAGAATGGTGGTTTCGAAATCCAACTTATTCTTTTCTTGTTCTGGCCTATCATACCCATTCCCACCTTGGAATTGCTGCGTATACCCTGGTGCGAATTGATTGCCTTGATGGTTTTGCCACCCTGGGTTATACGTGTTTGAAAAAGGGTTGTTCTGCGGCGGGTACATTCCCTGTTCTACGTAGTTTGTGTGCTCCTGGTCTGCGAAAGAAAACATGGGACATGAATTAGTTGTATGATTAGAATAAAAACAAAGTGCACAAATTTCTTTTGGTTGGCTTTTTATGCCACCCAACGTTGAATTCACAAGCATATCAATCTTTTTGTTCATGGTTTTCATTTCTAATTGCATGTTATTATTATGAGAAATTTCGTATACTCCCTGTTTTTTCGAAAGACCCCTTCTTGTTGAGAATTGTTGTGAGTTCTCGCTGAGTTCTTCAAATAACTCTATGGCCTCCTCAGCACTCTTCCTCATCAACATTCCATTGCAACCTGCATCTACAATTGCTTTGTTAGCATCATTTAAGCCCTCATAAAATGCTTGTACCTGATCATACTTGGGTATGTTGTGCGTAGGACACTTGAGAAGCTTGTTCTTAAAGTCCTTCCATGCCTCGAAAAACAAATCGTCATCCTTTTGTTGGAAGAGTAGAATCTCCCTTTTTAGTTGTCTGGTTTTCTGGGCTGGAAAGAACTCTTTCAAAAATTTTGTCGCCAATTGCTCCCATGAATTAATTGATCCTGGTTCCAAGGAATTATACCACAACTTAGCATTAAGTTTTAAAGAAAAAGGAAACAAGATTAACCTGATTTGTTCAGGGGTAAGCCCTTGGATGCTTTGTGTCCTGCAAAGATCAAAGAAGTCTTGCAGATGTAGGTGCGGATCTTCATCTAGTCTACCATTGAAGTGGGGAACCATGCTGAGTATTTGAGGTGATAGATGCATATTCCCTGTGACATTAGGTTGAAAAGCTATGCAAGACGGTTGCTCAATATTCTTTGGAACTAATTTGTCTTGCATTGGTACTCGATTTAATACTTTTTCACCCATTGTTGCTTTTCGAATTCTTCGCTGTACAGTCGACTGGTCCTTGGAGACAGTCGACTAATCTGAATCTGTGGAGAGTGTATCCTGAAAGAAAATATAAGAAAAGAAAGAGAAGAAATAGAATAAAATAAAAAGAAAAAGATTTTACTGATTTGTAAGTTAAAATACTAGACAATCCCTGGCAACGGCGCTAAAAACTTGTTGTGCAATCTAGCTACCTAAATAAACAGATAAACTAGACACAAATTATAAACCTCGCAAGTGCACGAATCGTTTGGAGAAGCGTAGCGACAAGCAAGGGTCGATCCCACAGAGATTGTAGATTCTAACTTACTAATCAATAAAATAGAAAACAGAATATTGAAGTGTCGTTCTGAAAGTCTAAAAGAAATGAAAAGATAAAAATCTAAATAAGTAGCATCACAAGTTGAGTCACAAATCTCTATTAAAGTAGTTGGGTTTTGATCTCCACCAATAGTCAGTAATGCTAAGTTATATACTACTCCAATTACTCATGTTTGTTCTCTTCAAGGGCATGGTATCTACTCCTTAAAGTAATGTTTTCCTAAGCCAAGAATTAGGCATGGTATCTACTCTAATTCGTTTCTTTCATTAAGTATTTAGCATGGTATCTACTAAGTTGCACTTGAAGAAAGCATAAGAACAATGGAAACGAACAAACACTCAAGGTTCTAGAAATTGGTATCAGATCTAGATCCCTCAAGTTGATTACATCAAGAACCCCTAAAGATTCCCTTGTTACGAGTTATGAACACGAGATACGGGTCGTCTCAATATGCTCATATAACATCTTCAGATTTATAATACCCAAACTTGATAAACTCAGATTCCGTACGTCAGTCGACTGGCTGTCACCACAGTCGACTGCTCCTAAGAATTCTGAACAAATTTGATTATTATAAATCCATCTCAATTCAATCAGGTTCAATCAATAAGTAATAGAGAAGACAATAGCATTACACAACTACGGTTTCAATCTACCCAACTATGAAATTAGTTCCACATAATAAAACTTTTATTGATTAATGTAATAGAGTTCATGACTATAATAGAAATAAAAACTAAGAGAAAGAACAGAGGAACACTGATTTGTATGATTTTTGCCCTTTAGCCCAATCAGCAGTCGTCTAGTTCTCCTCCTTTGATGCTTGCTGTCGACGATCAGTCTTGATGATGGATCCGGCCTTTTTGAGATAGAGAGAGGGGGCTCTTTCGCTTCTTTCTTGATTGGTATTTATAGAACAAGAGAAGAGAATTAGGGTTTGTACCTTTTGCAGAGAAGTCCTCTTCTTTTGTTATTTCTTTCCTTATCTTGATCAGCCGTTTATTTCTTTCTCTTTTTCTTCTTTCCTTCCTTATCTGCTCACCACGTGCTCCTTGCTTTGATTGTTTGAGAAGTTGTTATTCGCAGAAAACACCTGGGTTTGGATAACTTAATTTTTGATTCGTATTTGGATGAGGATGCATCTTTAAATATCTTATCTTTTGACTCTGCCGCCGATCAGTCGACTGGTGTTGGATGTAAGTCGACTGTGTCGAGACTTCAGTAGTTTCATGATTCATCAGCCCAGTCGACTGTTGTTGGGGAAGTCGACTGTGCCAAGCAGCTTCAGCTTCTCTGTTCAGTCGGCTGTTGTGGGGGAACCAGTCGACTGATGTCTGCAGTATTCTGTGTGTCATCCTCAAAGTCTGTGTTAGTCTAGAATCTGCTTCGTTTGGCTGTTTTAAGCTGTTTCCTATGGAAAAAGAGAAAAGAAGCGTAAATACCACATATAGAGCTTTTAAATGTTCAATTGCCTTAAGATTATTGCTCCTAAAAGTGAATGAAATTTGGTTCATCAAGACTTCCACTACAGGTATTTTTTTTATAGAAATTAATGTATCTACTTCTTCATCTTGGGTATTAAATACTGGATGTGGATCTTACATTTGTGTAAATGTGCAGGATCTCAAAAGGAGTAGACCATTGGCTAAGGGTGAAGTTGACCTACGAGTTGGAAATTGAGCAAAAGTTGCTGCTTTAGCTTTAGGGACTTGTCATTTAGCATTGCCCATTGGGCTTATCATTGAGTTAGAGAACTATTATTTCGTGCCTGCTATTTGTAGGAATATTATTTTTATTTATTGTTTGGATAAAAAGGGTTTTTCATTTATAATAAAGGATGAAAGTTGTTTTCTGATATGGTAGTGCACAATTGAGTAATGGACTTTATATTCTCGAACTCGAAATGTCCATCTATAATATAAATACTAAGAGATTCAAATCAAATAATACGAACCCAACTTACCTCTAGCGTTATCGTTTGGGCCTGCATAAATGAGAACCACATTTCCAAACTCCATAAAGATGGATTCTTGGACTTTTTTTATGTTGAATCATATGAGGTATGTGAACCTTGTTTGTTGAGAAAGATGACAAAAACTCCATTCACTAGAAAAGGTGAAAGGATTAGTGATCTTTTACGTCTCGTACATAGTGATGTCTACGGACCTTTCACGCATTAGCTAGAGGAGATTTTCAGTACTTCATTACATATAGTGATGATTTCAGTAGATATGGGTTTGCGTATTTGATGTAACACAAATCAGAGTCATTTAAAAAGTTCAAAGAATTCAAGAACGAGGTACAAAACCAACTTGGTAAAAGTATTAAATCGAGGTGGTGAGTACTTAAGCCACCTTCGATCATATCGAGGTGGTGAGTACTTAAGCCAAGATTTTGATGACCATCTGAAAGTTTCAGGCCCCGCATCCTAAAAAGGAATACGGAATACGGATACACGACACAAGTCCAGTGAATGGCTTTCACCATTCATAAGCTGTAAGAATCTCTACAACATGTACAAGAATAAACAAGAGGTATACAAGAGAAATAATCAGCCACGCATGAATAAATGAATTAACATAACAAACAAGATTATTGAAAACAAGAATACTTAATCTTCAAATAACCAAGTCTAGAACAAAACACAAATCTGAGACAAAATGCCCAATACAAGATAATACATGTAGCAATTACAATTATTCAAAAGAAACAACAAAGAATAAATGTAACAAGAACTCCAGCCAAATAGAATATTTGGTCACCTACTCCCTCGGGCAGCTGCTCACCAAAATCTGCAAGATTAACAAATTGCAAGAAAAGGAAAGAGAAACAAAACACCCTTCAATGCAAGTTACGGGCTACTTGTAGTACAGGCAACAAGTACAGGAAAGATAGACAAGTATAGAGTAACAGCGGGAGCAAGTACAGAAGTAAGCATGGAAGGAATGTGACAGCAAGGTAGAATGACTAACTCATAATCAAGAACAGAAACAAATAGCATGGCAAGATAATCGGGTGCAAGTGGCAAGTAATAAGTAGCAAGTAGCATGTACAAGTGCAAGTGATCATGTATTTCAAGTCTTGTATCTAATCTTACCTAGGTAGCACTTCATGCGTCCCAAATTTTTACCACATGGTTGCTACATTTAAACAAGTCGCATTTAGATTTCATAGTGGATCATAGAGGGCAGTGTGCTCAGGTACAAGTATCAAGTAATCACATGTCAAGTATCAAGTATCACGTGTCAAGTGTCAAGTGTCAAGCAATCACGTGTCAAGTATCAAGTATCAAATATCACGTAGGATCTATGGATCCCCTTCCGATTACAAGTTTCTGTATTTTCCACTATTAGATCTTTCCCTTTAACCCCAGCTTGGTTTCTTGTTATTATTATTTAAAGCAAGCATGAATGTGCACAAACAAGGTAATAAACATGGTAAGATAACAATGGACAAGTACAAGTTGGATAAGGACACGAACGGGTGACAAAACAACTCATCAAAGGCTCGGACAACAAAACTTTCAGTTCTGGACAGCAAGACACAACCTACCAAATCTGAGATCCCGATGTCACAAATATGCAAATCTGGATCCGTCAGACAATCTAGAAACTAGACTCCCAGCTAAACCCAGCACATATATGAAAGTCATATAATAACCACAGAAATAGGGCTCAAAACAGAAATATATGCAGAAATCATGTTCAATCAGAAATCACAAGGTCATATTTATAAACATGAAAATGGCATAAAAACATACTGATTAAATCTAAGAAAAATTTGGGGTATTTCCTTGTATGTCTAGTATCAGCAAATAATGTTTCATAATATTCCATTTCAGATAGCATAGTCAAATAAATTTGGAAAATAGCAAGATACAGCTAGTTTGTGAATCTTAAACCTTAGACATAGCAGTACTAAAATAGCGATAGATTACAAAGTATAACTCGAAATCCAAATCCGTCAAAAGGGTTGTAAAATAGATACAGTAGGCTACATTTTATCTTACAAAGTTGTAATCAACAGCAACTAAAATCAGGCTGAAAATATGGTTCTTTACTGAATAGCATGCAGTTTAGGAAATATAGTAGTTTGTTCACAAGCATAGAATTGTTTATAAATGGCATTAAATAAATCTCCAAAAATTTGGGGTTAATCCCAGTCAAGTCTATTCATAATCAAAAAAATATTAGATCCAGAACTTATCTTTAACATCAGTATTAAAATGAATAACTACACAGAAATCACATAAAACAGAACTTGAAATTTTTAACACATCTGTAGCAAAACAGAAATAACTCGTACCTCACAGATTGAAACTGAGATATGTCGAAAATTCTGAAAATAGACAATGAGATCTACGATTTACATTCACAAATTAATTGTTTACTGGCCTTAATAGGATCTAAAATACTGAAACAAAATAGGGCAGCAGCGAAAAATAAATCTTTCTCATACATTAAATCAAATAGTTTATATGCAACGATCCAATTATCACAAAATACAAAACATGGTATAATAGATGTCCAAAACAACATGGTATGGGTGTTTAACAAGTCTACCACATGATACTAAAACTAACACATCAAGCATGTAATGAGTGTACAACATATCATGAATCACGAACAATATACATACATGCATCAAGAATCAAATTAGATCTAAATTAAATTCATGTCACGTGTGTAACAAATATGATAACTACAGATGGATCAACAAATAGAGTCAAGATCTAATAAGGGTTTTTCATGAGAACGAATCTAGAATCAAAAGCAATACTACAGATGGTATTTGGTACTTGTATATACAACAAAATAATACAAGTTACTTGCCTTATACAGTCGACGAATCTGACGAGAGAATGAGAATAACGGGAAAAGATTCCCAACAACGAACACAATAACACGAACGGATCTCGAACAAGATGAACAAGATGATCACGAGCAATCACGAACACAATCGAACGGCTAGATGCTCTTGAAGATCAACCGCATGCACACACAAGGTGAGGCAGGGGGTTGGTGTGTTCTGCATTGAGGGATGACGGCGGCAAAGCAACATGACGGCGGGACTGGCGGCGTGTGAGACAACGAGAAGGGACAGGCCAAGATGGGCTATCGCTGGCTCTGGCTGTCGACTTTAGGAGGTGAAGGGAAGGAGTGATCGGGGCTCTGGCGTCGGGATGAGGGTACAGCAGTGATGGGAGGTCTCTAGGCGGCATGGCAGTCGGAAGGCGGCACGATGAGGGGGAGTGGCCAGCGGTCAGGATGGATAGGTCGAGGAAGAAGGGGCACACAGGAAGAGGGGAGAGAGAGAGAGAGATAAATGGTGATTAGGGTTAGGGTTTAGGAGATAGCAATTAGATATAGGAGTAACAAATTTTGTTGGGGATTATAATGAGAAATTTTGGCAAGTAGGGATTTGGAGAATCAAGAGAAGATGGAGGAAGATATGATCTGCTTGTTAGGCAGATACAGACGTGAAGAAAATTTAGGGAAGACTGGGTCAAAGAAGAGGGTATTGGGTTGTGGTTTAGGATCCATTAGGACGGGTAGAAGGATTAAATTAGGGTAAACTTGGTAGAAAACCAGATCCAGTAAGGTAGAACCAAATAAATAAGAAATTAGGCCAGAAATGCAATAAATTAGAAACAATAAATCATCAAGAGACAGAATAATTGGCAGACAAAAGAATCTAACAAATAGGTGAATATATAAATACTGGAAAGAAGAAAAAATACACAGCTCAGGAAAAAGAAGGAGTACAAATAGATAGAATACACTGGAGAAAGAATACAGTACAAAAACATAGAAAATGGGATACAGGAGTTACAAATCCTACCCACCTAACAAGAAGAATTTCGTTCTCGAAATTCAAACAAGAGGTACATAGGGTAACTCCAAGAAAGAAGGAACAACAACAACAAAAACAAAACAACACTACACAAACAAATGGGGAAACCTCCGCTAGATATCCTCCTCAGCTCCTAAGTCGACTCACCCAGCAAGTAAGCATTCCAAGAAACCTGAACCATCCGGATGACCTTGTTCTTCAGCACTTTCTCCGGCCGATCCAAAATAGCAACTGGCGGAATCTCACAAGTCATATCCGGCTGCACGGATAACTCTGAATAGTCAATCACGTGGCTCTCATCACGGATATATCTCCTGAGTTGTGAGACATGAAAAACATCGTGCACTCCCGTTAAAGCCGATGGCAATGCAAAACGATATGCCACCTTACCTACTCGTTCCACGATATCAAATGGCCCAATGAATCTAGGGCTCAGCTTGCCCCCACCACCAAACCGAATGACACCTCGCCACGGCGATACCTTGAGGAAAACATGGTCACCGACCTCAAACTCCAAGGATCTCCTACGGACATCTACCCATCTCTGCTGCTTGTCTTGTTATGCCTGAAGATGCTTCCTGATTTTAGTCACTGCATCAACTGTCCTGGTGATCAACTCCGGGCCTAACAACTTTCTCTCACTAATATCATCCCAGCATACTTGTGATCTGCACTTCCGACCATATAGTGCCTCAAATGGTGCAGCTTCAAGACTGGCCTGAAAGCTGTTATTGTACGAGAACTCTACAAGATGCAAATAGTCCTCCCATGATCCACCAAACTGCAACACACAGGACCTCAACATGTCCTCTAGAGTCTGGATGGTGCTCTCTGATTGTCCATCAGTATGGGGGTTAAAAGTTGTACTGTACTTCAGTTTACTCCCTAAACTACTCTGAAGACTCTCCCAAAACTGAGACCTGAACCTCATATCCCTATCGGATACAATACTGATTAGAACCCCATGAAGTCTGATAATCTCTTGCATGTACTTCTCAACTAGGCTCTCAATAGACTGTCCGACTCAGAAGGAGATGAAGTGAGCACTGTTCTTTAGTCGGTCGACAATCACCTAAATGGCATTGTGACCCTTGGGACTCCTCGGTAAAGCGGTCACAAAATCCACAGTGATGTGCTCCCATTTCCACTCCAGAATGGGAAGAGGTTGAAGAAGTTCGGCGATTCTCTGATGCTCTGCCTTCACCTACTGGTAGATGAAACACTGAGACACAAACCTAGCCACGGCCCTCTTCATACCATGCCACCATAAGTGAAGCTTGAAGTCCCGGTACATCTTAGTATCTCCGGGATGAATAGAGTACGATGACTGGTGGGCTTCCTCAAGCAACCTCTGACGAACTTCACCCTTCGGGACACACAACCTGGACCTAAAACGAAGCGATCCATCGGCATGAATAACCATATCTGTTCTGGAATCGGCCTCAACCTCTACTCTGAATCCTTACAACTGCTCATCACCAGCTTGAGCCTCTTTAATCTGCTCGACAAGAGACGACTGAAGCTGAAGCATCATGCATCTCCGATCGGAACTCGGCAAAAACACATCCAACTCCAACCTCTGCATCTGCTCAACCAGATCTCTCTGTTAAGTCAAGAAAATGGCTGCTACTCTCTTGCTTAAAGCATCTGGCACCAAGTTCACTTTACTAGGATGGTATTGCAAACTGATGTCATAGTCAGCCATAAGCTCCAACCAATGCCTCTGCCTCATGTTCAATTCCTTTTGGGTGAATACATACTTGAGACTTTGTGGTCGGTAAAGATCTCTACTCGATCTCAAAGTAAATAGTGTATCCACGGCTTCGAAGCGAAGATCACTGCCGCTAACTCCAAATCATGAGTAAGATAGTTCCTCTCATGCGACCTCAACTGCCTCGATACATAAGCAACAACTCGGCCCTTCTGTATCAGAACTGTACCAAGACCCTTACCAGAAGCGTCACAGTGAACCATAAATCTGCCTGAACCATCTGAAATAGTCAACACTGGCGCTGACGTCAACCTACTCTTCAATTCAGCAGAAGATTTGCTGCAAGCCTTACCCCAAATGAACTTTTGATCCTTCCCTATCAGCTTAGTCAAAGGTCCTGCTATCTTCGAAAAGTATTGGACGAATTTTCGATAATATCCAGCTAGACCAAGGAAACTTCTCACCTCTGAAAATGACTTGGGCATTAGCCAATCTCTCACATCCGCAACCTTGGATGGATCCACTGAGATACCATCGCCCGAGATAATGTGCCCCAAGAAGGTAACTCGGTCAAGCCAAAACTCACACTTGCAGAGTTTCCCATAGAGCTGATTCTCCTTCAAAGTATGTAGAACCAACCTTAGATGCTCATCGTGCTCCTGTGGTTCTGAAAATACACCAGAATATCATCGATGAAGACCACCACAGAACAAATCTGTCCAGGAACGGGGAAAGGACCCTGTTCATCAGACTCATGAACACAACTGGTGCGTTCGTAACTCCAAAAGGCATCACTAGAAACTCATAGTGCCCATACCTAGTCCTGAAAGCGGTCTTACGCAAATCATCTGCTTTCACCTTGACCTGATGATACCCTAAGCGAAGATCCAAATTTGAAAAGACAGACGCTCCGCCCAACTGATCAAACAAGTCATCGATCCTTACCAGCGAATACCGGTTCTTCACAGTAACATTGTTCAGTTCCTGATAATCGATGCACAGTCGACAACTATCATCCTTCTTGCTGACAAAAAGAACTGGAGCACCCCACAGTGAAATGTTGGGCCGGATGAACCCCAAATATAGCAAACCCTAAATCTGCACCTTCAACTCTTCTAGCTCAACCGGTGTCATCCTGTAGGGACTCTTCGATATCGGTGCCGTACCAGGCTGAACTTCAATATCAAACTCCACATCCCTATCAGGGGATAAGCTAGGCAACTCCTCTGGAAATATATCCAGAAATTCCCGCACTACTAGATGCGCAGCCTCACAGCCTGTGTGAAACTCCATCGCACAAGTGTCCTGATCAACTGCAGTCTTAGCTCTGCCAAGGGGCATCTCCTCGGCATGGAACTCAAACTCTGCGCTTGGCATGACAATCTATGACAGCATGAGACTCACCCAACCAATCCATACTGAGAATGACATTGAATCCGAAAATCCCAATGACGATCAGGTCAGCCCTGAAATCCGCACCACCAATAACTACAAGACTCTGTTTGCATTCCCAAGAACAGATGACAACACCGCCACCTGTGACAATGCTCCAAGCCTCAGGCATGATGCTGCACACCAACTGATGCCAAGCCACAAAGTGGGAAGAGACGAAGGAATGGGTCGCCCCGAAATCAAAGAGAACATGAGCGGGGAAGGAACAAATTAGGATAACACCTAAGATAGAGTCAAAAAGCAAGAGAAAGGAAACGAAGATCAAGAATGAGGAAAAACAATGCAGAGCAGATAATATAAAAGAATAGAGCAAAGCAATGAAAGAAACAAAGGAAATAACAACAATGAAAAGCAAAGATACCTACAACAACACCTTCTGCAGTCTCAGCATCTGCAGCTGTTAGGTTGTAAGCCTGACCTCTCCTGCGAGCTACAGTCCTCTGACCGGCGATCTGGCACTGAGGAGGAAGCAGTGGCCTCACCGGACCATGAGCTGGCGCTTCCTGCTGAACCGGACCCTTGGCTAGAAGAGCCATCCCCTACTACGGGCAATCTCGCACTGAGTGGTCAGCAGTGCCATAGCCAAAACAACGGCGATTGACGCGCGTGCAGTCCTTGCGCTAATGCCCATCAAGTCGGGAAAAGTCGCAAAAACCAACTCTCTGAGGGCCAGTAGAAGAGTAAGGAGCTGCCCTGACAGGATGGGCTTGGACAGGCCTCCAAATCGGCCCACCATAAGGCCTAATAGCAACAGTGGGGTGCTGAACAAATCGCTGGGGAGGAGCCAACCTGTTGCGAGCCTGCTCCTGAGCTCGAGCCACCTTAAGAGCCTTAGCATAAGCGAAGGGAAATGAGATGCATCGGAATATCTCGCTCAAGCCCCAAAAGGATCTCCGAGCTCGATCCTTTTCGTTCGCCACTAAAGCGGCTGTGAAGCGACTAAGCCTAGTGAATTCTGCCGTGTACTCATCCACTGACCTGGCACCCTTTTCCAAGAGAGTCTCATATTACAACATTGTATGGACAATATGTAACAAAGTTCCAAAAATAGAACAATGACCAACCTGTTTTAGGACAAGGAACTGCTGCTCCATCTCAACTCAAGTGCTGATAGGGAAGAACTTCTCCAAGAAGCTCCTGGTGAACATGGTCCAAGAAACGGGCTGCATGAGCCTTTCGGACTCAGCCCTCCACCATATGTGGGCAAGGTCCACCAACTGGATGGTCACCACAACCACACAATCAGCATTAGCAACTCTCGTTGCCAACATCAACTGCTCCGTCCTTATCAACCAATGTTCGGCCTCAAGCGGCATCTTAATGCCAAAAAAATTGTCAGGGTGCAGCCTCATGAAGTCTAAAACTGTACCCAGACAAGGAGGGAGAGCTGCCTGCATAGGCACAATAGGAGTCGGATTCCGAGCAACCTCTAATGTGGCCATCACCAGATCACTGTGATTCTGTTGCATGTGGATCAATCGCTCCAACACATTCGTAACAACCTTTAATCCAGGTTTTTCCTCCTATGGACGGGAAGTGGAACCTCAGTGAGCCATGGCCTGCACAAATACAAAAAACAATTAACATCCAGATCAATGTTGATTATAATTCATTCATGTTACTGCATGGTCTGTGCACTGTTGAGCCGATCCTTGATCGAGCCCAAACTTGTCTAATATATTAGTCAAGCTAATACATAGCCAAACCTGGTGCTCTGATACCACTAAAAACCCTGTCATGCCCTGCTTCCCAAAATGGAATACGGATACGCGACACAAGTCCAACGAATGGCTTTCACCATTCATAAGCTGTAAGGATCATTACAACATGTACAAGAATAAACAAGAGGTATAAAAGAGAAATAATCAACCACGCATGAATAAATGAATAAACATAACCAATAGGATTATTAAAAACAAGAATACTTAATCTACAAATAACCAAGTCTGGAACAAAATACAAATCTGGGACAAAATGCCCAATAAAAGATAATCCATGTAGCAATGAAAATTATTCAAAAGAAACAACAAGGAATAAATGTAGCAAGAATTCCAACCAACTAGAATGTTTGGTCACCTACTCCCTCGGGTAGCTGGTCACCAAAGTCTGCAAGTTTAACAAATTGCCGGAAGAGGAAAGAGAAATAAAATGCCCGTTAATGCAAGTTACCGGCCGCTTGTAGTGCAGGGAATAAGTACAGAAAAGATAGATAAGCATAGAGTAACAGCGGAAACAAGTACAGAAGTAAGCAATGAAGAAATGTGACAGCAAGGTAGAATGACTAACTCATAATCAAGAACAGAAACAAATAGCATGGCAAGATAATCGTGTTCAAGTGGCATGTAACAAGTAGCAAGTAGCATGTACAAGTGCAAGTGATCATGTATTTCAAGTCTTGTATCTACTCCTATCTATGTAGTACTTTATGCGTCCCAAATTTTTACCACATGGTTGCTACATTCAAACAAGTTGCATTTAGATTTCATAGTGGATTATAGAGGGTAGTGTACTCTGGTACAAGTATCTAGTAATCACGTGTCAAGTATCAAGTATCAGGTAACAAGTGTCAAGTGATCACATGTCAAGTATCAAGTATCAAGTATCACGTAGGATCTATGGATCCCCTTCCGAGTACATGTTTCTGTATTTTCCACTATTAGATCTTTTCCTTTAACCCCGGCTTGGTTTCTTGTTATTATTATTTAAAGCAAGCACGAATATGCACAGAAAAGGAAAGAAACATCGTAAGATAACAAGGGATAAGTACAAGTTGGATAAGGACACGAACGAGTGACAAAACGACTCATCAAAGGCTAGGACAACGAAACTTCCAGTTCTTGACAGCACGACACTACCGTACCAAATCTGGATTTCTGTTGCCACCGACATGAAAATCTGGATCCGTCAGAAAATTTAGTAACTAGATGCCCAGCCGAATCCATCACATATATGCAAGTCATATAATAACCACAGAATTAGGGCTCAAAACAAAATTATATGCAGAAATCATGTTCAGCCAGAAATCACAAGGTTATATTCATAAGCATGAAAATGGCATAAAAACATACTGATTAAATCTAAGAAAAATCTGGGGTATTCCCTAATATGTTTAGTATCAGCAAATAATGTTTCATAATATTCCCATTCAGATAGCATAGTCAAATAAATTCGGAAAACAGCAAGATAAAGCTAGTTTGTGAATCTAAAGCGATAGAATACAAAGTATAACTCGAAATCCAAATCCGTCAAAAGAGTTGTAAAATAGATACAGTAGGCTACATTTTATCTTCACAAAGTTTTAATCAAAACCAATTAGAATCAGGTTGAAAATATGGTTCTTTACTGAAAAGCATGCAGTTTGGGAAATATAGTAGTTTGTTCACAAGCATAGAATAGTTTATAAATGGCATTAAATAAATCTCAAAATTTTGGGGTTAATCCCAGTCAAGTCTATTCATAATCAGAAAAATATTAGATCCAAATCTTATCTTTAACATCAGTATTAAAATGAATAACTACTTAGAAATCACATAAAACAGAACTTGGAATTTTTAACACATCTGTAGCAAAACAGCAATAACTCGTACCTTACAAATCAAAAATGAGATATGTCGAAAATTCTGAAAAATAGACAACGAGATCTACAATTTATATTCACAAACTAATTTTGTTTACTGAACTTAATAGGGTCTAAAATACTGAAACAAAACAGGGCAGCAGCGAAACAAAAATCTTTCTCATGCATTAAATCAAATAGTTCATATGCAACAAATCCAATTATAACAAAATACAAAATATGGTATAATAGATGTCCAAAACAACATGGTATGGGTGTTTAACAAGCCTACCACAATATACTAAAACTAACACATCAAGCATGTAACGAGTGTTACAACATTTCATGAATCACGAACAACATACATACATGCATCAAGAATCAAATTAGATCTAAATTAATTTCATATCGTATGTGTAACAAATATGATGACAACAAATGGATCAACAAATAGAGTCAAGATCTAACAAGGGTTTTTCATGAAAACGAATCTAGAAATAAAAACGACACTACAAATGGTATTTGGTACTTGTATATACAACAAAATAATACAAGTTACTTGCATTATACAGTCGACGAATCTGACGAGAGAATGATAATAACGGAAATAGATTCCCAGCAACAAACACAATAACACGAACGGATCTCGAACAAGATGAACAAGATGACCATGAACAATCACGAACACAATCGACTGGCTAGATGCTCTTGAAGATCAATCGCATGCACACACAAGGTGAGGCAGAGGGGGGGTGGTGTTCTCTGCGATGAGGGACGACGGCGGCAGGGCAACACGATAGCATCACTGGCGACGTGAGCGACAACGGGAGGGGATAGGCCGAGATGGGCTGTCGCTGGCTCTGGCTGTCGACTTCGAGAGGAGAAGGGAGAGAGAGAGCGGGGCTCTGGCATCGGGATGAGGGCACAAAAGCGATGGGAGGTCACTGGGCGGTGCAGTAGTCGAAGGGCGGCACGATGAGGGGGGTCGCCGATGGTCGGGATGGATAGGCCAGGGAAGAAGGGGCACACGATAAGAGGGGGGGAGAGAGAGAGATAGATGGTGATTAGGGTTAGGGTTTAGGAGATAGCAATTAGAGATTGGAGTAACAATTTTTTTTGCAGATTATAATGATAGATTTTAGCAAGTAGGGATTTAGAGAATCAAGAGAAGATGGGGGAAGATATATCTACTTGTTAGGCAGATACAAACGTGAAGAAAACTTGGGAAAGACTGGGTTAAAGAAGTGGATATTGGGTTGCGGTTTAGGATCCACTAGGACGGGTAGAAGGGTTCAATTATGGTAAACTGGGTAGAAAACCATATCCAATAAGGTAGAACCAAATAAATAAGAAATTAGGCCAGAAATGCAATAAATTAGAAACAATAAATCATCCAGAGACAGAATAATTGACAGACAAAAGAATCAAACAAATAGGTAAATATATAAATACTGGAAAGAAGAACAAATACACGGTTTAGGAAAAAGGAGTACAAATAGATATAATACATTTGGAAAAAGAATACTGTACAAAAATACAGAAAATGGGATACATGAGTTACAAAAAGAGTGTGGGATAATATCGAATCCGGACCTTTTTAAACATGGTGTTAGGTTTCCAAGGCAATCACAGATTAAATACACAGTGGAAAAATTACAAAAAAATATTGAAATCTAGCTAGGGATCCATGTGAAAACCATACATTGTGTTTAGGAGTTATACCTTGAAGATGAATCTGCCGTCTCCATAGTATACCGATCACAACACTAAAATATTGTGGTACCTCTATGGTATCCATATGAATGGATCAAATCAAGCTTTCTCTCACGCCGCGGTGCTAGCTGCGGGAAGGGGATGTTCCTCACGATCTCTCTCTCTCTCTCACAATTTTTATGATGGCAAGGATTTTCTCATGTGTGTCTTTTTCACATATATATATCATATATATAGGTGCAGAAAATCAACCCTAACAGAGTAATAAGGCAGGGCTCACAATCTGACCTGGGTCAGATTCGTATGTCGGCCTTTGAACTTTAGTCAGCCCATTTAATCTAAGTAAATGTCCAACCAATGTCAGGAGTCCAAGTCTTACTTGGATCTCCAACTAAATTCATCTTATGAATTTAAATCTCAATTTCGATCCATTCTAAGTGTGTGACCTTATAGGTTCCATTTACGTTGATAGTAATACTAAAATCATATTCTAGTATTACAAACAGTGAGCGGTATTGTAACATCCCCAAAAAATAATTATTTTAATATTTTCTTTTGCACGTACTTTGCACGTGTTGATTAATATAATTCTCTTGAGTTATGAAAATTTTCCTCTCATTTTACAAGTCACTAGTATGTAGTTAATTTTAATGAAGATCAACTGGCTTAAATCTATATTTTGTAGCCCATTAAAACTATTACAAATTAAATCCCATGATTATTTTGTGTGCACTTAACGTGCATTTAAAATTTATTTAAATTAGTACACCTTGCCATGCGTAACACATACATCTAATTTAATTTAAAACTAATAATAAAATTGTATAGAGAAGTGTGCACATGGGGTGCACGTCCACGTGTTTCTCACCCACAAGAGTTGGCCAGCAAATCATATGAGAAGTGGAGAGAGTGGAAGAGTGTGTGGGTGAGTGGTGAGCTCTTTTTGGAGGTGGGGAGTTATTATAACTACTCATTATTTCACCCTATAAATACCCCCCCCCCCCCCCCCCCTAATCTAACCCAAATGAACACAAAACTAAACTAAACAAAAGAGAGAGTTTTGGTGTTGGCTTGTGGTTTTGCTAGAGGAGGAGAGGCCGGTTTTCTTTATTTTGTGGAGCTTTGGAGAATTATTTTCTAGGGATTCTACCACTATAAATTCACTTTTTGAGGTGGGTGTCTCTTTAATTTCTAAATTATGTTATATGATGCATGATAGTGTTAGATAATTGCCATGTGTAATCTAGTATGTTAGTGGTGAATTGAATTGAGAATTAATGCATGTTAAATTAAATAGAATAAGAAGAAAATTACAATATGAAAATTGATTTGTCATGCATTCAATTACAAATTTTGCAAACATTTCTTTTGTGTGTCAATATCATGTATGTTGATCCATGTATGTTGATTCATGTATGTTGGATCATGTTAGAACCTAGTACATCATGATTAAACCGTGTATGTAAAATTGTACATGTATAGAGATTGTTAGGTTGTGTGAGGAATTCATGTGAAACTTGCATGTAGAGTTTGTAAGTTGATTGGGGGTATGGGTATGTTCCCAATTTCATATCAATTGATAGAAACAATCATGCTAATTTTAGAAATCTATAACTAATAGTAGTCTAATTGATTAATAAGGTATATGAATATAGAAGTCAAAATTTTTTTATCTAAATTAATTTGTATAAACTGCAAGATATAATGCATTAAATTAGAAATAAATTCATTTATGGAGATTTAGAGTTGCTGTATAGTAGCAAAAATCTTGGAAATATTTAATAGAAAAAAAATTGAAGTTATATGATTAAATTAAAATATGTGAGAAACAGGGAGTTTGTCTAAAAATAATTTAAAGAAGTTATAGTCAGATGTGATGTTTGGACTTCTTGGTTAGCGTGTGAGGGGGTTTTGGTGCATCTGGGTTGTGCTCGGGTTCGATCCAGGGAGAGGGGGAGGATTTTTTTTTATTATTATTTTTTAAAAATATCTTTCTTCCTTCAATTATATATTTGAGTTTTAATGAGAAAATTTAAATTATGGTTAAGGGAAAATTTTTAGAAATGAGTAAATATAAAATTGGGATTTATTTTGGGATTAAATAAATAGTTTATTTATATTTGATTAAGTAGACATTTAATTATTTTGACTAGAGTTACATTATTAGATTTTAAAAAGTGGATTAAGGAGAATATTTGGAACTGGGTTGATTATAAAAATTGAGATGTATTTGGTGGCTAAATAAATAGTAACTTATGCTTTTGATTAAGAAACAAAGTAATTTATTTTCACCCAAGGTATTCTAGAAATGATCTCGTGAGTTAATTGAGTTTGCTAAAGAATGAATTGAAAGCTGAATGTCATATTACTTTGGAAAAAGAACCTATTGAAGGAAATCGATAAGGTTTTTGTCAATTTACAACTTCTTTAAAAATCCTTTAAGGAGAGGTAGAGAAACTATCTATTTTATATAGAGAATGTTTAAGTTGAAATGTTGGAACTAGTTACACAAATAATTGAATTGTGTGGACAAGGGAATATTTGATTATACGAATGAATGAAGTTCTAAAATGTGAATAAAGAGGGTATGGATAAACCATGAATGTTGTGAACATGAATTGTGTTGATTCTAGAGGCTAAGTGAGACCTAGAGTACCGGCAAAGTGATGAAAGTGATAATTGAAATTTGAGAAGTAATCAGTATGGGTTAACTTTCTCTGTGTTAGTTTAAAGCCTGGTGGGTAAGCTAACTCTAGGTATTAATAAGTATAATTTAAACTTAAGGAGATGCACTAGTTGGAGATATGATGTAACAAGAGAAAACATGAGTTATGGACTCCAGGATGATCCGCGGAGTGAGACAATCTCCAGTATTCGGAGACGATGGATGAAATAGGCCACGGAATGATCCACAGAGTGGGATTGATCTCTAATATTTTGGGACGAGAGCGATGCTCATGGGACATTTGTGCGATGAGGGTTCCAGGATGACTCGCGGAGTGAGACAATCCCCAGTATTCCGGGACGATAGATGAAATAGGCCACAAAATGATCCACGGAGTGGGATTGATCTCCAGTATTCTGAGGAAAGATCCAATACTTGCAGAGTGTCTAAATTTTGTAGTAGTCTTGGTAGTAGGTTGCATGGCGAGGGATTGAACCCTATAATGCACTCGGACCTATATAGTATGGGATGCATAGAATCCGAACAAGTATACATTAGTGTCATCATAGTGTGAATGTCTGTATTAGGCATTAAGTCATATCATACACTGACACGATTAGGATAGTCACTTTTTCTTTTGCATTCAAGTTCGTGATTGCTAAATTAAAGAATCGTTGTATTATAGCATTGCGTCAGTTGTATGCAACTGACTTGCCCACAGTTTCCTAGTGCAGGGATGGGTTGGCATGCATTTGAAGACATTGTGAGAGATTTCATAGGATTGAAGAACTTCCATTATCATGTGTTGTGTTGTACTTATTTATTTTCGCTGTGTTGTTGCAAAGAACAATGTTGTAAATAAAAAAATTTTAAATTTCTTGTAAAATTTGTGCAAAGTTGAAGTAAAAGATCCTGTTTTTGCTACAAATTACCTATGTTTGAAATTCGGGGTGTTACAGTTATCTAGCAATACATCACTGTTACTCAAGTAACAAAAATGTCAGTGATTTGACATAACCTATCTGTGCCCAATGTTACCATGTAGTCAAGTCCCTTTGTCCAGATATCTAATTGACCATAAGGCATAAAGGGTGTAACCCTTGTTTAGTTGAATCTTTAGTTTCTTGATGTTCGAGTAGACTTACTAAAACAAACGAGATCAATATCTCATATTGACTCATTTGAGTACGGTCATGTATTTTGCAGTCTCACTCAATCAAGGGGCTCATAGATATTGCCCATGTTATGTAAGAAGGACAAATCCTATCTAAGTCACTCACATGCCTTCGCATGATTAGTAGTATATCCAATAGTCGACTTTATATTCACCTTATTATAGGCAGCGTTTGACGACATTAAAACATACAACTTCTCATGTAGGGAACCGTAGTGACTTTAAGTCAAAAGACTACATACACTGTGAGAACCACTTATGACACTCACGTAACGATCCATGCTACGTTTTTATTGTGGGTCAGTCCAGTACATTATTACTCTAATATGTACCCATGTGAAGACTTGATATCTCATATCCATGACCTGTGCACTACAAAATGCATGCGCTTTAGCGGTGCTTTTACAAGGCTATAGCGACATTTTTTGGAGCTGTTATAGCACATAACGACACTTCTGAAATCACCGCCGAAAACGTTGTTGCAGCGTGCATTGTTATAGCTATATGACCTATCGCGGCATTTACTGAAGCCGCCTCTATGGGGGTCAACCTATAATGGCATTTCCAAAACTCCGGTATAGGAGGATTTCCGTTTTATTTTTAAAAAATGGTGAGCTATAGCGGCGTGTCGAAGACGCCGAGGTAGCATGTACTGAATATTGGCTAGCCATTTAGGTATTTAAATAAGTACCCTACAGCGGTGCTTTTCAAGTGCCGCAATAGAGGGAATTAGTTTTTAGAAGTCTTATATCTATGCTGGCTTTTTTTGGTTAAACACTGGGATAGGTCTCTACTTTTTATTGGCATTTTATTATAAAATTTCGAATTGAAAAAACCTATAATTAATCGCATATTACAAATACCTCTAGTCATATTAAATTTAAATGCTTAAATCTTAAAATCAATAATAATATCATAATCAACAACCAAAAGTCACATATCACAAAAAACAATAACTCAATAGAAAACAAAATATCTAACACATATAAACTGTCATACAATGAGTGCCAAATGTATAAGTTGTACAACACTTAGTTATGACAATACATAGACCTAATTTCTACAAAACATTTAAAAAAAAGTCCAAATCCAACAAACTAGGGCGGAGGAGTCTCCTCGTGTGGCCCGGTGTTGCTTCTAATTCCATCGTTATTTTGCCCTAGTGTATGTGCGTGACTGGAAACTGATGGAATCCGCTAGCCCTGTAGAAAAAACATAAATGTTTCATCTTTAATTTGTCAAACAAAAGAAGAAAACGAGCACAAACTGGAGCATAACCAATTCAAGATTTGAAATCAAATTCAAATGTAGGTTAAGCAAGTAAAAGAATTTGGGTACAATGTGGGGGAACAGTCAAATTCAAAAAGGAAATATCAACAGAAGGAAAAGAACTATAATTATCAGGGGTAAATATGATCTCTCTAAATATTATATTGAAAACAATTATGAAAAAATTTCTACACTCCACTATATTGTGAGCAAGTCAAAATTCTTCAAGTAACTACATGCATTATTGCATGTACGGTAAACTAATTTCGAAATAGTTCTAATTTTTGGGCAAACCTACATGGTTTCCTGTAATTAATCCAGAAAAAAAGAAAGATGAGAGAGGGAGGATGCCGATGACTATACCCTTCCTTCCATCATATAGCAATATAGAAGAATAGATTTACAACTAACTGTAGTAATCAAGATTTGTTACCCTCCAATTATTAAGAAATTGAAAATTTTCCTGTTTGTTTTATTACTTAATTGATAATAAAGTATGTTCTTTTTATAATATAAGGACAAGCATGTTAAAGTAAAAATATAGATATGGACATAATGCCGACCTAAAACTTTGGCGTGATCTTCCATTCATCTATTTTCTTCCTAACTTTACATGATGCCAACATAAAACTTTGGCGTGATCTTCCAATCATTTATCTTCTTCCTAACCTAACATGAATCATTCTACTTCCCAAATACGAGTTAAATATTAGTTCATGAATCAAGAAAACCTGACATAAACTGATTGGTTAGAAGAAAAAGGAACCAAGAGTATCGACATGTATCAGTAGGTCACATGTGTCAATAGGTGAACATTCAAGGCCCGGGAGATGATAGAAGATATGATTTCCTCTTTTACTTTATAAGAAGCTCCACAATTAACTGCCTATCCTTAATATGCTAGGAAAAGGGGCAACATAATGAAGTTACAAAATCATCATCCAATGGAATAAATCCAAAAAAAGGTTGTACGTTCTAACGTGCTTGCAAATGAATTTAGCCAAGAACAATCATATTGATAAAGCACATTAATCTCTTTTGTTCGGCATCACAAGAAATTAATGTTTTCCTGCACATTGTTTTACTTTGGTGCAAATTAAAGAAAATAGAGTTTCTCCACACACAAAATTGCGATAACATTTTTTTGAGAAACACCATGTTTTTTTATTCAAATTAAAGAAAGATTGGATTCCAAAATTAAATGAAATATATGGAAAATTTTAGATGTACAATACTAACGTTGACTCCCATTTAATTTAAATTAGTTAAAGATGGGTATTTAGTTGTACAATACTAACTGGTGGTTGAGTTGGAATTCCTTATAACTATTGCCCGATTAACAACCCCATTTGAAACATTTGAGCCTCTAGACGTGCAACTGTTGCCTTCAACTGATCCACATCGTCCTGTGTGGGCCCGGCCCCACTGGAAGAACATGCGCGACAACCGAAAATGTGGTGGGTGTTGGTCCTAGCCCCATCCCACGCACACGACCAGGACACTCGCATTCCCTCAATTCGGAAAGAACTTGACGCTATAGCATCAATGGATCGGCGGAAAAAGAAGATGACATCTCCGCAATCTTCTTTCTAGCGTCCTTCTGCAAAAGATACCAAAGACAAATTTAATTTTTAAAATTATTTTAGTTAGAAAATTAAATACCAAATTAAAATTAATTTGAAAGCTTTATATTTACAACAATATCGGCTGCAACGTCATTCCTAAATTTTCCATCCTTACCCGTGTGGGTAGTTTCAAAAAATCTACATCGCCGACCATCTCTCCCTCATTTGATGCTTCCTATGTACAAGTAAGATCAGTATTTAAAACTATAATAAAATACTTTAAATAAAATGAAATGGATGTCTTCGTCATAAAATTGAAATTTATTATCCCTATTGGTAATTGGAATAGATGTCTATATACCTAAGATATGAGTTAACATGGTAGAATACTTTACCAAATAGTGGACTATGTATATATCTTGAAATAACTTAACAGAGCTGTTCTTTATATTAGACTATGTATATAACTATAATAAAAAAGACTTCAAAAAAATTGAAGCATAGTTTACCAGCTCATCTCGAACTACCGCAAAGCTGGCGCTCCTAGTAGTGTGCTTCAGTTTCAACATCTTTCGTCTTTTTATACCGATGTCAGCATTCCTCTATTAATGATTATATTTCACAACATAAATAAAAATATATCATCAATAAAATACAAAATGATGGAAGTTGTGTTAGTATATATCTTTCCCGTATCACTTCTCTAAAAATTGACAAGAAATTGCCAATCTTGTGGTGTCACACCTTTGGGAACCGTCCTCGCATTCTCAGCCTCGGTCCTCTCTGACACATAGTACTTTCCTTTTAGGAAGTTCTTGTGGTCCCTACATTTCTTAGAGACCGATTTATCCACTTATCGATTAACAACGTCAGGGTAAGAAAATTTTTGCTACAAAATCACATTAATTAGATATATATATATATATAGAGAGAGAGAGAGAGAGAGAGAGAGAGAGTGAGTGAGTGTGTTAAAAATATGGATACAATAAAAAATTAAAATACAGCCAACACCAACTAGGTGTTCTTGGACTGTCTACAGATTAATACTATAATAGCCAAATAAAGTTCCTAAACTATACCACATCTAGTCAATCCCTTGAAACCCAAAACTGAAGTTTTTTAGGGTAAAAAAATATTACATATCAAAAACATTGGTTGATGCATTCTACTGTCATCAGTCATATTCCATCTATCATTCTCATCACCCCCTCTCAGTCAATCTTCATGCCTTCACCACAATCTGGCTCACTGCTCCGCATGTAATTTTAATCAATAGTGTCATGCCATTAACCCTTATTGTTACTTATCTCTATATGATTTGTAATACCCAAAACAACATTATGATGACTCCTAATATACATAATATACATGATATGTTAATCCTCTCTCTTAGCATAAAAATCATCTGTGATAATAGTAGTTTCAGAGTGCCAAAAATAAAGCACTCGGTTCCTGGACTATCTGAGGTATAATACCCAGTTAGGAAGTTCCTGGACTGTCTACAGATTAATAGTATTATATAGTTCATAGACTATACCACATCTAGCCAATCCCTTGAAACCCAAAACTGATGTATAGTACCATGTTAGCCTACTAGGTGTCTGAGGTATAGTACCCTGTTAGCCAACACCAACTAGGTGTTCCTGGACTGTCTGAGGTACAGCAACACCAACTGAAGTGAAGTTCCTTACAGATGATGATGAAGAACTCGGTTCACATCATGTGCTCTCAGTAGCAGTGGGTGCCTCACATGCCATGTGCTTAGTTTTGAGTCAGGCATCCAATGAATCTCTTGATGGCAAAGGACAGGATAAATGATTCATCACATATCCCTTAAACCAAATTTACTTACAGACCTAAGATAAGTAGTAATGCCACAATTTGCACATCACATATGTATCTCCTTTCACAATCTATTGTGGCATACTTTTATTATTGCATTGTCCCATTATCCATAAGTTGTAAGTCAAAACCACATTTATGTAAATCAAATGTAAGACATAACAAAAACAAATTTTCATTTATACTCTAATCGCTATATGAATATACATGAATGGAAACGGAAGCGATAAAACGAAATCGATAATCGTACCTCCAGCCATTGCCATTTAAAGCCTGAAACCGTTTTCGCCAAAAGCCTCCTGATGTTGTCAATCTCAATTTTGGTTCCAAACTCTCCTTTCTCACTTTAGATGGTGTATATCAGAAAAATATGAGAGAGTGAATTTGGTGACCTTTTCATTCTCATCTTTATACTACTCTAGCCATCATATAGTAGTTATGATAATTGCAAAAATAGTGGGTGGTTTCCTAAAATGATGGGAGAGAATCATGGGGAAGTTTCTTTAATTAGTTGTAACTTCCCATTTAAATGGATCACATAAATCATGGGAAAGTTTCTTTAATTAATTGTAACTTTCCATTTAAATGGATCACATATTTGTCCACATAATTAATTAATCAAATTAATTATTACATTTGATTAAGTGGAAAATAAATAAAACATCTAACATTCTCCCACTTGATCCATTTAACGAGAGAGACTCCGTATACGAATCATGGCGACTAATTCTCTTTAAGAGCAAGAATTAATCTTCCATGTATCACAATATACTTAGTCTTTCACTACTCACACTTAACTTAATGAGTAGACCATATGTTTACTTTAGGTCAAACATAATGATATTTCTCAACAAAATAACCAAAATAAGTACGTACACAATTCCAAATGAGAAATAATCCAACTAAATGAAAGTTTTAGACAAACACAATGAATGTGCTACATAATGGAACCAAGTCCCATCCTGATTACATGATCCTTGAATCCTTTAACATGCATGCCTTTAGTCAAGGGATCAGCTATCATCAATTCAGTGTTAATGTGCTCAATGATCACTTACTTTTCCTGCACACGTTCCTTTACGGCTAGATATTTTATGTCGATGTGTTTACTTTGACTTCCACTCTTATTATTCTTAGCCATAAAGACAGTAGCTGAATTGTCACAATACATTCTTATCGGTCGGCTAATAGAGTCAACAACTCTTAGCCCAGATATGAAACCTTTCAGCCATACACCATGTGAGGTAGCCTCAAAATAAGAAACAAACTCACCTTCCATCGTAGAAGTGGTTGTCAAGGTCTGCTTGGCACTCCTCCAGGATATAGACCCGTCAGCTAGCATGAACACATATCCTGATGTGGATTTACGTGAATCATTGCAACCACCAAAGTCAGAATCGGAGTAGCCTACCACCTCAAGACTATCAGTCCGCCTATACATAAGCATGTAATCCTTAATACCCTTAAGGTACCTCATTACTTTCTTCGCAGCCTTCCAGTGATCGATGCCTGGGTTACTCTGATATCTTCCTAATACTCCAAAGGCATATGAAATGTTGGGTCTAGTACAGACCTGAGCATACATAATGCTACCAGCAGCTGAAGCATATGGAACATTTTTCATTCGTTCCCTTTCAATGTCATTCCTGGGGCATTGGTCCAAACTGAACCGATCACCTTTCACAATGGGTACTACACTTGGTGAACAATCTTTCATACCGAATCTTTCTAAGACCTTGTTGATATAGGCCTCTTGAGACAAACCCAAACTGTCTCGAGATCTGTCTCTATGGATCTTTATGCCGATGACATAATATGCCTCGCCCATATCTTTCATATCAAAGTTACTTGAAAGAAATTGTTTCACCTCATATAGCAACCCTTTATCATTGGTTGCTAGCAAAATATCATCCACATATAACACAAGGAAACAAATCTTGCTCCCACTGACCTTAAGGTATATACATTGATCCATAACATTTTCTTCGAACCCAAATGAAGTAATCACTTTATGGAATTTCACATACCATTGTCGGGAAGCCTGTTTCAACCCGTATATGGATTTATTAAGCTTACAAACCAAATGCTCACCCTCTTTAGAGAAGAATCCTTCAGGTTGTTTCATATAAACATCTTCCTCTAAATCACCATTGAGAAATGCCGTTTTCACATCCATTTGGTGTAGCTCAAAATCAAAATGAGCTACTAATGCCATCACCACTCGGAAGGAATCTTTCTTTGATACAGGAGAGAAAGTCTCGTTGTAATCGATTCCTTCCCTTTGAGTGAACCCTTTGGCAACAAGTCTAGCTTTATGTCTCTCGATGTTGCCATGCGAGTCTTTCTTTATTTTAAAGACCCACTTGCATCCAATGACTTTTTCACCATTTGGCAACTCGACAAGATCCCAAACTCGGTTAGATGCCATAGAGTCCATCTCATCTTTCATGGCATTCATCCATAAGTTTGAATCTGTAGAACTTATGGCTTGTAAAAATGACATAGGATCATTGTCGGCTCCAACATTATAATCTGATTCTTGCAGATACACTAAATAGTCACCAGAAATAGTTGATTTCCTTGTTCTAATAGATCTCCTCAATGGAACTTGTTCATTCTCAGGATGAACTGTTTGTTCCTCATTACCATCATGATCTATTAGATTGTTGTCAACTTGTGGAACCTCAATAGTTGGCTGTCTAACACGCAATTTAGCTTGAGGTGCGTGAATGACAATCAACTTGTCACTTGAAACAGTGGGTGGAAGTTGATTATAATCCTTTTCAGGAACAATGTCCTGAAATTGATCACTCCCACTAATCAAGTCATTCTCAAGAAATTTAGCGTTTCTTGATTCCACAATCCTGGTATTATGAGACAGACAATAGAATCTATAACCCTTAGACCTTTCAGCATATCCAATGAAATACCCACTAATGGTCCTTGGGTCTAGCTTCTTCTCTTGTGGGTTGTACACTCTCACCTCAGACGGGCATCCCCAAATGCGTACATGTTGCAAACTCGGTTTCCATCCTTTGAATACCTCAAAAGGCGTCTTTGAGACGGCCTTGGAAGGAACCCGGTTTAATATGTACACTGCCGTCTTAAGAGCTTCTATCCATAAAAATGATGGAAGTTTAACATTACTCCTCATACTTCTCACCATGTCCATTAAGGTTCGATTTCTTCTATCTGCTACACCATTATGATCTGGAGAACCAGGCATGGTGTATTGGGCAACAATCCCATGCTCTTGAAGAAATCTTGCAAATAGACCTGATGCTTGTCCGTTCTCGGTGTATCTACCGTAGTACTCTCCACCTCTATCTGATCTCACAATCTTAATGTGCTTATCACATTGTTTCTCTATCTCAGCTTTAAACAATTTAAAGGCATCCAAAGCTTTGTCTTTAGAACGAAGTAAGTAAAGATACATATATCATGAATAATCATCTTTGAAGGTGATAAAGTATTTCGGATCATTAGCGTTCATGTCTGGACAACAAATATCGGTGTGTATGATCTCTAATAGGTTTGAACTCCTTTTGGCACCAATTTTGTGTTTGTTAGTTTGCTTTCCCTTAATGCAACCAACACAAGCATCGAAACCAGTAAAGTCTAAAGTACCAAGTACCCCATCCTTTACCAATCTCTTAACTCTCTCAATGGAGATATGTCCCAATCTCCGGTGCCACAAAATAGAGGAGTCCTCATTTATAATACATCTTTTTAACCCACTATTAACATGCATAGAACTATTAGTGATATCATTTTGCAAACAAAGACGATATAAACCATCAGACAAAATACCATATCCAATAACTTCAGAATTTCTGAAAATACTGAAACCAGAATCTGAAAAACTAAAGGAACTTCCCAAAGGTACAAGTCTTGAAACTGAAATCAAGTTTCTAGTAAAACCTGGTACATAAAATGTCTTTTCTAAATGCAAACTAAAACCATTACTTAAAATTAAACTGCATGTCCCAACAGCCTCCACATGTGAACTGGTCTGACTACCCGAATAGATGTAGTGTTCACTTCCCATCGGTTTCCTTAGGTTTGTCATACCCTGCAAGGTATTCGAAACATGGATTGTAGTACCAGAGTCAATCCACCATGTATTATAATTAATATTAACCATATTAGATTCATAAACAAACGCTAGAAAATTACCTTTCTTCTCAAGCCAAGTCTTAAACTTCATGCAGTCGTTCTTCATGTGTCCCTTCTTTTTACAAAAGAAACACGTAGACTCCTTCTTTATGCCTTGGTTTGCTGAAAGCTTTCCCTTTCCCTTTTCCTTAATGTGATCCTTTCTCTTCTTTGAAGAAGAAGCAGTAGTAAGGTTCACCTTTTCTCCCTCTTCCATCCTCAATCTGCCCTCCTCTTGAACACACATGGTCATAAGTTCATTAATTGACCATTTATCCTTATGTGTATTATAAGAGATCTTAAAAGGGCCATATTGTGGAGGGAGAGTGCACAAAATGAAATGTACTAGGAAAGATTCAGACATGGTAACTTCCAAATCCTTAAGTTGGGCCGCAATATCCCTCATGCGCATGATATAATCACGCACACACTTAAACTCATTGTGCCACATGGATGAAAACTTCATAATTAAGGTGCTAGCAAGAGCTTTGTCAGAATCTACAAACTGCTCATCAATGGCTTTATGGAGATCTTTAACCTTAGTATGCTTATCGACAGAACCCCGAATGCTAGCACAAAGTTTGGTCTTTATGAACATAACTGAGAGGCGATTAGATCGCTCCCACTTTTCATAAAGATCAACTGCAACTGGAGTGCTAGTCTCAGTTATACTAGGGGGTTCGTCTTTCCGAATAGCATAGTCGATATCCATCCACCCCAATTGCAGAAGCACTCTTTCTTTCTACACCTTATAGTTATCACCCTTTAATTCAGGAATGTCACAATTGACATCAGAAATGTTTCCGGATAAAATTGCTGCAAAGAAATATACATACATGCTTGTAAACAAAAATTTGAGACTTAACTTTATCATGTTTTACCAATGCAAATCATGAATAAAAATATGAATCTAGTGACATAAAACCTACCTGTGGGCTAAAGTCCTACTCAAAATTAGATTCATAACAGTATGATAAAACTATTAAACCATATTCATTCCTTAATTCCTGTGGGTAGATTAAGGAACATAATTCAATATTTCACCCTAATTAATCAGACAAATATAATAAAATTTCCTGTGGGCATATTTCATCATATTACATATGATTAATTACAAATTAATGTCTAGTTTCCATATGTGATTTCATAAGAAATTTTAAATAACTAGAGATGCTGTGGCTACTCTCCAATTACTAAAATTAACAAATCACTCGACATATTTTCTTTAATATTTTGATCATGTACAATTAAAAATAAAAAAAAATAAAAAAAAGCAAATTCTGTAAAGTGCTTTAATTGTACACCTCATAATGTTGACCAAATTCATTTATCTACATGATACTGGTAGCAAGAACAAAAGAATAACCACTAACATTAGTTTCAAAAAACCTTCATTTCAACACGATGACACTTATCATTTTTCAAATGTACCAGTACTACTTTATGTCACTTTCAACTAAAAGCATCATATGAACTTTGATTTTTAGCGTTAATTAATAGAACACAGTGATACGTATGAATTACGATCGAACAAAGAAGTGTACTGTTAGTCAGACAGTACTTATATTTGTCACTGTATAAATTATATTAATTAATGTTCAAGTACTCGGCATAAAGAAGGAGTCAATTCAATATACATTATTATGATACATTCCAGTCATTTCTTTTGTGAAATGAAATAACAAGCAAGGCAGAGATAAGTTTTTCGCTCTGATACCAAATGTAAGTCAAAACCACATTTATGTAAATCAAATGTAAGACATAACAAAAATAAATTTTCATGTATACTCTAATCGGCATATGAATATACATGAATGGAAGCGGAAGCGATAAAAAGAAATCGATAATCGTACCTCCAGCCATTGCCGTTTAAAGCCTGAAACCGTTTTCGCCAAAAGCCTCTTGATGTTGTCAATCTCAATTTTGGTTCCAAACTCTCCTTTCTCACTTTAGATGGTGTATATCAGAAAAATATGAGAGAGTGAATTTGGTGACCTTTTCATTCTCATCTTTATACTACTCTAGTGATCATATAGTAGTTATGATAATTGCAAAAATAGTGGGTGGTTTCCTAAAATGATGGGAGAGAATCATGGGGAAGTTTCTTTAATTAGTTGTAACTTCCCATTTAAATGGATCACATAAATCATGGGGAAGTTTCTTTAATTAGTTGTAACTTCCCATTTAAATGGATCACATATTTGTCCACATAATTAATTAATCAAATTAATTATTACATTTGATTAAGTAGAAAATAAATAAAACATCTAACATAAGTACCTAGAAAAGAGCTACCATTTCGAGGCAGATTTTTTTTCGTATCAGTTTCTGACTATTGCTACCATTTTTTGTATCTGTATCAGACTGGAGCTACTGTTTTTTTACTGCATACCCTTTTATTTCCTGCATATTTGTGCTGACATTAATTAGTAAATAAGAACCTGGCATCGTAGCATTCGGAAGAGAGATTGGTAAACTGGTGAACAAATACATTTGCTCTTCTAAGTTTGTATCACTATTAGTTAATTTCCTTCTACCTTATTTCAGGCCAAATTATCATAAACAGTAGTAATTAGTCTATGTAATTTGCAATGGTCTACTGTGAACTATAAGCTAGTTTCCTTATGTAATGGTCTACAGTGAACATTATGCATATATGATTTGGCTCACATGAAATTAGTGCATGCCTTAATTAATTTGCTTATAATTTTTTTCCTTTTGAAAAGAAACAAGCCAAAGATGGATAGAAGTTAAACAGTTCCTGGTGAAAATAATACTATCACACATATACTTACAGAACTAAGATCGGTAGTAATGCCACAATATATATATATATATACTAGATTTGCCCGTGGACACGTGCCTACGGCACGTCTTCAGAACGATACAGCATATGAAAGTCATGTAAACAGTAAAACAATAATTATGTAGTTCAAGTTTGAATAGTAAAACAATAATTAGTTGTAAATAAAAGTCGATGTTTCCATTAGTATATGTTGAAAAATAATTATAAATGGGGTGTAAAATCCAACTTCTTAGAACTTTGAGTGTGGAAAATGATGAAATTTAACTGTTGATGAGATATTTGCTATTTTCAATGTAATATGAGCAATAAAAAATGCATAAAAAATCTGAAAATTTACAAAAATGTAATCTAAAAATATAAATTTCGGAGTAAATAGAGAGAATGAGAAAGAGAGAGAGAAATAAATAAATAAATAAATAAATAAATAAAGGAGTTGTTTTGGGGATTTGAATTTGAGTTTTGGAGGAAAACTTTTGGACAGGAAAATATGTTTTGTGATATTAGATCTGGACCATTGATTTCAATCCTATTGAATGAAAGCCACTTGATATGATAGCTTTCTTTGTGTTTTATTATATATATATAATAAAACACAAAGAAAGCTATCATTCAATAGGAATATATATATATATATATAATAAAACACAAAGAAAGCTATCAAGTGGCTCTCATTCAATATGTTTGAAATCAATGGTCCAGATCTAACCTCACAAAACATATTTTACCGTCCAAAAGTTTTACCCAAAACTCAAATTCAAATCCCCTCAAAACAACTCCTTTATTTATTAATTTATTTCTCTCTCTCTCTCTCTCTCTCTCTCTCTCTCTCTCTCTCTCTCATTCTATCTTTATTTACTCAGAAATTTATATTTTCAGATTTCAGGTTTGTAAATTTTAAGATTTTTTTGCATTTTTTTATTGCTCATGTTACATTGAAAATAGCAAATATCTCATCAACAGTTAAATTTTATTATTTTCCACACTCAAAGTTCTAAGAAGTTGGATTTTACACCCCCATTTATAATTATTTTTCAACATATACTAATAGAAACATGGACTTTTATTTACAACTAATTATTGTTTTACTATTCAAACTTGAGCTACATAATTGTTGTTTTACTGGTTACAAGACTTTCACATGTTGTATCGTTCCGAAGATGTGTCGTAGGCACGTGCCCACGGGCAAATCTAGTATATATATATAAAGAAGAGAATACTATCACACATATACCTTAATAATAGAGAACGCTTCCTCCTTGATCGTTTTTTGAACTTTTGACCAAGTCTCGTAGCATATGGGAAGCAGCCGAGAATTTCATACCATTACCCCGCAGAATTTACCGAGCTTGCTCCCGCCTTCTCCAATTGGCTGTCTGACACTGTTGATGCTCACTAATATCTTCTCATCATTCTAGAGCTTCCATACCTCCTTCATCTTGGTCGGTCCTCTCCTCCACACAGTGGTGGGCATGCTATCCTCACCGACGTCGACTGTAGTGTCATCTGTATGCGCCGCACCTCCACTTTCTTCTGTAGGATGCTCAGTCGAATTCCCATGCTAGGAGGATCTACCAACTCCTCCTGCTAAATCGTGACCACCTTCATTTTCTTCTCGCCATCTGTCACAAGTTATATTTAAGGAAATATAAATATGAAAACAATGAATATTTAAGGACATATGTACAGTAAAATCATTAAATTGAGACAAGTTATTTAACATAAATTTAACTATGAGATATGAAATTTTGAATCGAATAAAAATCAGCCAATATAACCTGACTGCAGCTCCAATTTGAAAATTTTTGGAAGAGATATAGTACCATGTTTGATCAATTCAAAATAGCGCAGCAAGTGGGTATTAAAACCACAAATTATCAAAATATACCATTAATTTGAAAATGATTGATACCCAATCGAACTGATATGAAAACAAGAAATATTATAAGATATTATATTATAATATCATCATATATGTCACCCTCTTCTCCATCCGTACGGAGCCACGTAGGGCCACTACTATAATAAAAAATATTTACATAAAATGTAGAAAACTCAGTAGCAGTGAAATTATTCATAACATCAGCATCATCATCATCTGAATCGTCCCCCAATTGAAATAAATCTCTTGGTTGCATAGTTAGTGCAACGTATGATTTTGCACTATTGGGTCTTGAATATAGAAAAGTTGGAGCACTTAAGATGGAAACACAAATGGTTCATGACATGTGTGTCCCAATGTGAATTAGATGTGCGAAATTTACAATTGTACAACCCAGCTTATCCACTTTAATTTTATTTAACCCTGCCCAATCTCCACAAAATAAGACTACTCGAAAGTGCCCGTAATAATCCAAATCTATAATATATGTGAGCACCCCATAGTAGTCAACATCTCCGTTCACAGGATTCGTGTCATTTTTAGAGGCATACCTTCTAGTTTTTGAAGTAACTACAATTCCACTATTTTGAGACTTCAAGTTTCTTTCACGATTCTGTGTACGAAATCTGAAGTCATTGAATATATATCCATTATATCTTTTAACAATTTTATGGGGACCTTTGGCAAGAATCTTTATTTCAGGTGTCACATCATCATCACCCAATGAAGAAACCTAAAATTACAAAGTAAATCATATTAGCATAAGACTTAAACTATAAAAAATACAGTCATCCAAGCCACGGGACGATGAATTACACGAGTATGAAACCACTTGTGGAATTTTCCATTCATTAACTTATGTTGCTCATGTGGCTTCAACGTTTTTGGTATATACCTTCTTTTCATTATCTTGATAAATTCGCTGGAACAAAATAAAACAAATGCATATTAAGAAATCTTTTACTACTTCCTAATTGTGAGCATTAAATTCATATTAATCCAAATTCAACTTACACTCGATATGGCTCACATGATGCACTATGATCCAACACATATCGATGTACTTGTTCCCGTGTTAAGTCAGCTAACTCAAATGCATCAATTTTTTGGAAAGTAGTGTCAGCGGTCTGGAAGAGATATTTAGTCTCTTTGAGATTTGAAGTGTCTGAGTTTCTCCTTAGTCTATTAAGACATGTCTCCACACCATGGAGAAACCTTGAACAGAAATTGGAGCACTCCTCTGCAAGATACCTTTCTTCAATTGAGCCTTCCGGATAAACTTTATTTTTAACATAACCCTTAAGTCGGTAAAGGTACCTAAACAAGTATATCTGGATTAGAATCCGTATGGAGGTATAGCATAAAAGAACAAACGAAATTATTGGTTTAATAATGCATGAAGAATTACCTCTCAGTGGGATACATCCACTGATAATGTACTGGTCCACCAAGTCTTGCATCATCGGCAAGGTGGATTACTAAGTGAACCATTATAGTGAAGAATGATGGGGGAAATATCCTCCCAACTTGATAAAGTGTCAAGGCAGTACGCTGTTCCAATTTGTCAATATCTTCAACATGTAGAACTCTAGAGCAAAGTCCTATATATATATTACATATATCTTTCAGGACAGAAGTGACTTGCTCACACATTGAAGATCTCAGAGCCATGGGAATGATATCTTGCATCAATATATGGTATTCATGTGACTTTGGACCCTGCAGCTTCTTCTCCTTATAATTAACACATCTTGCTATATTAGATGAATAACCATTTGGGACTTTAAGCTCTTGTAAAACTTCGCAAAATATCTCTAACTCCCTTTTTTACATTGAGTAGATTGCAGGAGGAAGTCGTACTCTGCCATTGGGTAATTCTTCAGGATGCAACTCACGCCTTATGCCCAATTCTACTAAGTCAAGGCGAGACTTAAGATTGTCCTTTGTCTTCCGGTCATCCCCCATTACTATTCCTATAATATTTTCATCGATGTTTTTTTCCAAGATGCATCACATCTATATTATGGCGTAGTAAGATGAACTCCCAAAACGGCAACTGGAAAAAAAATACTTTTCTTCTTCCATGACTCTGAAGCAACAAGACTATCACACTCATCTGCATCACATAAATTGGTATTATCATTTTGCTCATCTCTATCTCGCTTCTTAGATGCTTTGATTACTGCTGGATCCTTTGACAAAGTGAATTGATGGCCTTCTAGTCGCCTTAACACATCTGTCCCAGACAAAGCTCTTGGAGCATATCTCCACTCATCAGTACCATCAAATGTCGATGTTTCTGCCCTAAAAATATGTGTGTTAGACAACCATCTCCTATGACCCATGTAGCAAAACTTTCTACCTTCATACAGCCGCTTTGAATCTATTTGCTCAGCACAACATAGACAAGCATAGCATCCTTTCGTACTATAACCAGATAAGCTTGCATATGCAGGAAAATCGTTGATTGTCCAAGTCCTCGCAACTCAGAGACGGAAACTTTCTTTAGATGTTGCATCATAAGTTGTAACACCATCCCACAATTGTTGTAATTCATCAATCAACGGTTGCAGATACACATCTATATCATTTCCTGGGCTTTTTGGTCCCAGAATAATCATGGACAAAATGAATGAAGGTTGTTTCATGCACAACTAAGGGGGGAAATTTTATAGAAGTAATACAATGGGCCATATGCTGTAGGTGCTACTCTTTTGCCTAAACGGGATAAAACCACCACTGGCCAATCCAAGTCTCACATTCTGAGGATCTTCAAATTCGGGATATATTTCATCAAATTTTTTTCAAGATGCAGAATCAGCCGGGTGCCTAAGAATCCCATCATTCTTGCGACCTTCCGCATGCCATCTCATATCAGAAGATGTTTTAGAGGACATGAACAATCTTTGCAGCCGAGGAATCAAAGAAAAGTAACGTAGTATTTTTGCAACCTTCTTTGTCCTAGTTGTTGTAACTGGCTCATTTGTTTGGTCATCTTCATTCGGCGTTTGTACCCATTTTGAAGTACCGCATACTTCACATTTTTCGAGAGTCTTCTTATCCCCTCTAAACAGCATACAATCATATGGGCATGCTGCTATCTTCTCATATCCTAAACTAAAATACTTGAGAACTTTTTTTGTTGCATGGGATGAATTTGGGATTCGGATTTCAGGAAAATCTTCATTCAAAAATTCAAGAAGCAAGTTGAAGGACTTGGCAGACTATCCATTTAGACATTTAATCTGAAATAGTCTAATAATGAATGAAAACTTTGAAAACTGAGTGCAATCACGATATAAGGGAGTCTTTTCGACAACTTATTAAAGGCTTCAAATTCTTTATTAGTTTCTTCACCAGTCATTTCTTCTTCCACCCCACCATCATGAACAAATATTTCTGCTAACTCGTCACAAACTTGGTTGATTGGATTGTTTATGTGGACTTGAAAGTTATGAAATCTCATACCATCTCGCATTAAAGAGTGCATCTCATCGACAACACTTGGATGACTTGTATATAAAGATTTGTCTTCACATATAACCAGACCATTTGAAACTGACTGAGCAAACTCTCCATGAGAAAACCAATTTGTATACCCCAGTAAAAAACCATTGCAAATCATATGTGTCTCAACTACATCGCATGTTCTCAAATCACAATTTGAACACCAAACCCATGGACACAAAATTAAGTTCGGGTCAGGAGAATTCCTCTTTGCAAAGTTAATAAAATCTTTCACACCATCCCGATACTCCTTGGATAATCGTGACTTATTAATCCAACTTTTATCCATTCTGAAAAATATGATTCAACCTGAAATTTAAAATTAATAAATTAAAATACATATTGCTTTTAGTCTCTTTCCACCAAGAAAATACTGACAACTAACAATGAATGACTTAACCTTCCTCCATTTTCACTCACCCTATAAATGTGGCTAAATTCAGGTCATTTTTTCTTTCATCACAAATATAGTTACTTCTTTTTCTTCTATATAATTTGTAGTTATTTATTAAGGAAGCTTAATAAATAATTATTTATTTACACTACAATCATTTAATATGCTAATACTAAAATATATAATTTATGTTTAGTTTCTAATAAAGAAAATAGGCCGATCATAGTACTTGGCTTTTGCACTTGTTTCTAACCTTTAACCAAACAACCATATCTACTATTACAAACAAACAAGAAAAAAAGCTAGCATTGAGGTTTTATCCTTAGAAAAAATCAAAGAACATATATGATTCATCCTCCCTTGATAAAAAGCCTAGAGACACTGAGAATCAAAGCTTTCAAAAGTATGACCTGATAGTAATAAATGATGTTATCATGGCATAAAGAAATGTCTATATACGTAGGATGAATCTATTCTATTCCAGAAAATTTAAGGACCTAAGTCATTACTATTAACAACTCTGAATAATCTTCGTCGTGCTATCTCAGTTGCACATAAAGAAAAATTAAGATTCAACGTCTGCTTCATTTGTTAAAATGTATTCATCTCATCCCATCTAATGTATGCCAGAAAACAACATGAATGCTTACCTTGTATACTTGAAATGCAATTATACTTGTCTCCCATTGTTATACTTTAATTTATTCAATAAAATGTTGTATTAAAATCCATTCAGCAAAAGAAGAAGTCCAATAAAACCTAATTTTAACTTATCGGTACAAAATCTAGTTCATCATGACATCTAGCTTATGCACTCATTGTCTTCTTATTTTTCAACTTATTATATTAATGACTTGTTCCTGACTAAGGGTTGGTTTTCTGCCAAATCAGATCCATTTGGGCCATGTCAAATTAGTTTATCGCCAAACTTATCTGAATCCTATATCAAGCCCAAATAACAGTTTTCGCTAATATATCTATATAAAAAATGGTGATCCTAGTAACAATGTTACAAAAAACAGATAATGAACGGATGTGCAAGATTCTTAACAGGGATTTACGGAAGAGGAGTGACAATTATAAGAATGCATCCCTCCTTCCAATTTCCAAAACTAAAAAAAGGAGAAAATAAAAGGAGACAAGCATGAGAGAGATAAGAACATACATCTGCTCTAACCAATCTCAATTCTATTATTAACCAATCTCATAAGTGTAATATAACTAAACCCTATCAATATTACTAAACACTAGCAATATAATAAACAAGAATGATAATCTTTACCTAAATTGGATGATTAGGATAGAGCTTGACGGTGAGGGGTCCAAAAAGGTGAGGAGCGGCAAGGGAGGTGCGGCAAGGGATAAGAGCAAGCGAAGGATGTGCGGCGAGGGGTACAAGGAGGAGCGGCAGTGAGTGACGAGTGACGGGGAGGGAGGTGAGGCGCGATGGATAAGAGGAGGCAAAGTAGGAGCGGTGGCGAGGGTGGTCCGATGCGAGAGAGGTGCAGTTGTTAGTGATGAGGGGAGAGATAGTCGTGGGTTCGATGAGAAAGCGGCAAGGAGAGAGAGAGTCGTGGGTTAGGTAAACTGATTTGCGAATTGGGGGGAAATGAAAACGGTGCGGGGTTAGAGCGAGGTTTTAGAAAGAAAAAATACAACGGGGTTAGAGCGGGGTTTTAGAAAGAAAAAATACAACGGGCCTATCACGGCGTGTTATATATAAACCGCCGCTATATGTCGAATATATAACGGTGTTTGTATATACACGCCGGTATAGGTGTATTATATTTTAAAGCCAAGTTATATATATATATATATATATATATATATATATATATATATATACTCATTAATAATTATAAATCTACAAACGAACAAACCTCAATATTGTCAAAAAAACTATAGAATTCTATAATCTTTAATTACTCTTTTCAAATTAGAAAGTTAACTAATTCTCAAATTTATTTCTTGTGATACATAACTGTATGAATCTTGCAAGTCGTGAGTCGAAACTTTCTTATACGAGTTGAGTTAGGTTGTGTGTGGTGAATTGTAGCACAAAGTTACGTAATTTTTTGATATCGATCGATTGTGCACTTTTCAATTGTGTCTCTTTCTTTTAGTTATACTGTTTAAAATATTGATCGAGTTACAAGTGATACATGACCGTATATTGCAAATCGCGAGTCAAAACTTACTTCTTCAAGTTGTGTTAGCAAATGTATGGAGAATCTTATCATATCGCAATATATATCAAGCTTATTCTCTATTTGGTAGATAATACTAACATAATGACTACTGCGTACTGTAACTGATTGTAAAAAATACAATTACATAATGGGATTTTTGATAAATGTATGCATGACATATTTTTTATTAGTAATGAGATTAGGTATAAAATATTTAATAAAAAAGGAAGAATGTGTATTTGATAAATTATGTCTTATAGAGTAATATTGGTAATATTGTGTATGGTAATGATAATATTATTCATTAATGTGAACTACTTCATAAATATAGAATCAAAATTCTTTCTTGCATTCTTCATGATAATATTCGATAACCAAATTTCATGCTATCTACAAGTAAAATATTATTAAAATATATATATCAAAATATAAAAATATATATAAGAAAATAAGACCAAATATTTTACAAATTCTATCTCGGCGTTTGGCACGTAAACACCGGGATAGATATTTAATTTTTTTTTTAAAAAATGCTATCCCGGTGTACATAGCATCCACGCCATTGTAGCTATTTAATTTATATATAAAAATCAAATTAGCATTCGTGCGATAGAGAGGGGTTGTCCCGACGTTTATATGTAAAACGCTGCTAATGTTTGCACCTATTGCAGCGTCTATTAAATGTTGGTATAGAGGGTGTGTTTTTTTAAAATAAAATTCTTCTTCATCTATTGCGGCGTTTCATTGAAACGCCGGGATAAGAATGCCACTACATGCCTTGCAGTTTGTAGTGGTTAGATATGGTCATCAGTCTACGCACATACTAGTCTTTATGTATTATTGTTGTCTTAATTCCCAAACTACTTGACTAAGGATATTTAAGAATAGTGTTCTGATTACAACCAATAGGATCTCACAATCAAGTCATGCACTTGATTATGGTATTGAACCTACTATTCTAAGGATTTTATTATGTTCGTTTAATCACAATAAAAAAAACACAATAAATAAAATGCGTCATGTATGAAATAAATGTCATGATGCAATGTAAAATAGCAATGTCAATACAGGACTGGCCACTAGGGCATACACCAACACATTGTCCGATCCATGATGAGTCATGCAGATCTTCCAAGCTCCTTCTGGAGATATGCTTTATTAACAGCTGCTTTCACACTTAACCGTGTTCCATCTAAAATGGTTCAAGAGACACCATATGAGATATGGACTAGGAGGCGTCCTAGTGTCTATTATGAAGATTTGGGGTTGTGAAGCCTATGTAAGGTGCCATGTATCTGATAAACTTGGTCTCAAATCTAATAAGTGCTTCTTTGTAGGATATCCCAAGAAAACCAAGAGATACTATTTCTATAATCCCACTGAAGGCAAAGTGATTGTCGCATGGACTGCTGTGTTCCTAGAGATAGAATTCGTCTCCAAAGAACTAGTGGGAAAATGATAGAACTTGAAGAAAATCAAATTTCGCAAAATAGCAGCGAACTAATAGTGGAAATGGAACAGGCTCCACTATAACATCCCTGAAAATGTTTATTTCTAATATTTTCTTTCGCAGGTACCTTGCACGTAATTTTGTCCACGTGTCGATTAATGAATTTCTCTTGAGTCATGAAAATTTTCGTCTCATTTTACAAGTCACTAATGTGTGGCTTATATAGATTTAAATCTATATTTTGTAACACATTAAAACTATTATAAATTAAAGCCCTTAATTATTATGTGTGCATTCAACTTGCATAAACTCTTATTTAAAATACACACCTAATTTAATTAAAAACTAATAATAAAATTGTATGAAAAAGTGTGCACACACATAAGGTACATTGCATGTGCTCTCCTTCCAAGAAGTGGCCGGCCAATGAGAGAGAGGGGAGAGTGGGTGAGTTAGTGTGTGAGTGGGGAGCTCTTTTAGGAAGTGGGGAGTTATTATAACCACTCACTATTTCACCCTATAAATACCCTCTCACTTTAGCCATATAGGGACACAAATCAAATCAAAAAAGAGAGAGAGAGAGAGAGAGAGAGAGAGAGTCAGGGTGTGCTTTTGGGAATTTGGAGCTAGAAGCTTGCGAAAATTTTGGAGAAGTTTCGAGATCTTGCTAAGAGTCTCTGCTACGATGAATTCTCTTTAAGGTGGGTGTTCTCATTGTCTTCTAAATTTCAGTAGATTGTGCTTGAGTAGTCATGACATGTGTAAATGCTAATTTAATTGGCGTGTATAAGTGTAGAAGTTTTTCTTGAATTTTAATTGTACACTCTTAGTCATAGTTAGTATGTGAATGTGTGGGGTTTTCGTTGTTTCTAAAAGATTAGTAATTGTGCATGTTAGAAATATGTAGATGGATAATGAAATTGGCATGTAGGTGTAAAGTGACATCTCTAGTAAAATTTATTAGTACATGCTTAATTACAATCATGTACTAGATAATTGAATTAATAGGAATTTTATAGAATTCTTATCTAGGGGAAAATCTATAAAATAAACCCATTGATTTAAATTTCTCTATATGCAATGTTGTTATGTGAAAACTTCACAAAAATGTAGTTGTATAGGGAACAATAATTTATATAGTTCAAGTTGTAGAACTATGAACAATTCATGCAAGGGATAATATTTCCCTTTATTTTGAGAATAGATTGTTATAGAATTTATTTCAGGCTTATACACTAGTGTTGAAGGAACTTATTCTCAGGAAAGGAAAAAATAATAATAATAATACAAAGATAATGAGAGATCAAAATTTTAAAGTAATTTAGAAACTGAGGGTTGCAATAAAAGAATAACAATAGTAATATAATCAGAATGTGAGGCTTGATAGCTTGGTCTTAGCATGTGGGTATGGGTGTGAGCGCTGTGTACAGCAACCAGAGGTTGCGGGTTCGATCTCCAGTGGGGGTTTTTGTTTTCTTATTTCTTTTTAAAACTCATAGAAGGTATCAAACAATAAGCGAGAACTTATCAGGAAATTTAGTGTAGAGTTTTAAACCAAACGTGAGTTGGCTAGTTGGTGGTTGGGTGCACTTTGGGTTGCGGCTTGGGTTTGCTGTGCACCTGGGATCGATCCCAAGTGTACACATATTGTTCTTTTAATGGAGGACTATGATATCAATCTACAGTATCACCCCGGTATGATCAACTTGGTGCTGGATGCTTTGAGCAGGAGACCAGTCGCCATATTCCTAACTCAGCAGAGGGAACTGGTTGAGCAGATGAGGAGGTTGGAATTGGATATGATCTTGCCGAGTTCTGATCGGAGTTGCATGACGCTTCAATTGCAGTCGTCTCTTGTAGAGAAGATTAAAGAGGCTCGGGCTGGTGATAAGCAGTTGCAGGGATTCAAAGCAGAGGTTGAGGCAGGTTCCAGAACAGATATTGATGTTCATAAGGATGGATCGCTTCATTTAGGGTCCAGGTTGTGTGTCCCTAAGGGTGAAGTCCGTCAGAAGCTGCTTGAGGAAGCCCACCAATCGTCGTACTCTATTCATCCAAGTGGTACTAAGATGTACCTAGGACTTGAAGCTTCACTTCTGGTGGCATGGTATGAAGAGGGCTGTAGCTAGATTTGTGTCTCAGTGCTTGATCTTCCAGCAGGTGAAGGTAGTGCATCAGAGAACCGCCAGACTTCTTCAGCCTTTTCCCATTCCGGAGTGGAAGTTGGAACACATCACGATGGATTTTTTGACCGCCTTGCTGAGGAGTCCCAAGGGTCACAATGCCATTTAGGTGATTGTGGACAGACTGACGAAGTGTGCTTACTTCATTCCCTTCAGAGTTGGGCAGTCTACTAAGAGCCTAGCAGAGAAGTACATGTAAGAGATTGTCAGACTTCATGGAGTTCCAGTCAGTATTGTATCCGACAGGAATACGAGGTTCAGATCTCAGTTTTGGAAGAGCCTTCAGAGCAGTCTGGGGAGTGAACTGAAGTACATTACAGCTTTTCACTCTCAGACCGATGGACAGTCAGAGAGGACCATCCAGATTCTTAAGGACATGTTAAGGTCCTGTGTGCTACAGTTTGGAGGATCTTGGGAGGACCACTTGCATCTTGTAGAGTTCTCGTACAATAACAGCTATCAGGCCAGTCTCAAAGCTGCACCATACGAGGCACTATATGGTCGGAAGTGCAGATCACCAGTGTGCCGGGATGACATTGGTGAGAAGAAGTTGTTGGGTCCGGAGTTGATCACCAGGGCTGTTGATGCGGTGACTCATATCAGGAAGCACCTTCAGGCCGCTCAAGACAGGCAGAGGAGATAAGCATATGTCCATAGGATAGCCTTGGAATTTGAGGTGGGTGACCATGTTTTCCTTAAGGTATTGCCGTGGAGAGGTGTCATTCAGTTTGGTGGTGGGGGCAAGCTGAGCCCCAGGTTCATCGGGTCGTTTGATATCGTAGAACGAGTAGGCAAGGTGGCTTATCGTCTTGCATTGCCACCGGCTTTATCTGGGGTGCACGATGACTTCCATGCCTTACAACTCAGGAGGTACTTCCAAGATGAAAGCCATGTGATCGACTACTCAGAGTTGTCCATGCAGCCAGACCTGTCTTGTAAGATTCTGCCAGTTGCCATTTTTGACTGGCGGGAGAAGGTGTTGAAGAACAAGGTTATCAAGTTAGTTCGGGTTTCTTAGAATCCTCACTCGCCGGGTGAGTCGACTTGGAAATTGGAGGAGGAAATCCTGTAGAAGTTCCCTCATCTGTTTGAGTAGCTTTTGTTTTTGTTGTTGTTCTTTCTTTTTCTTTTTCGGGGTTACCCTATGTACTTCTTGTTTGAATTTTGAGGACGAAATTCTGCTTGTTAGGTGGGTAGGATTTGTAACCCCTGTATTTTCTTTTCTTATATTTTGTATGTATTTATTCTAATTGTATTCTTTTGTCTTTTCTGGACCGTGTAATCTTTTCTTCGTCCTTAATAAACCATTTTTTTCTTTTCTGTCAATTCATTTCCGTGACTTCAATCTTCTGATTTAATTTCATTTGCTAATTAATTATCTCTAGATGATTGTTTGATTCTAAATGTTTTTATTTCATGGCCAATTGGTTTATTATTGATTTCTAACCCTGTTGGATCCGGTTCCTAACCCAGTCTACCCTATTTAAATCCTATAATCCGTCCTATTGGATCCTAAACCCACTACCCAATACCCTCTTTTACCTAGTCTCCCTCAAATCCCTCCTCACGTTCACCTCTATCTGTCTAACAGACATATCCCTCCCCCATTATCTCCCCCTTGATTCCTAAAATCCTAACTTACCAAATTCTCATTAAATCAAAAGCAAATTTGTTCTCTTTTCCCTACAGTCATTATCTCCAGAACAATCTCTCTCTCACTCTCTCACCCTCTCCCTGTACATCCCACACCTACCGCCGTCCGCCTTTCCGCCGTCGCACCACCATACCGCCCCGACGTCCTCGCAACCACCCATCGCGCCTCCATCGATGCCACACCCGCACCCCGCCATCTCTACTTCCTCCTCATCCTGAGCCTCCACACGATCACCTCTACATCTCATCCTCCTCGGCCTTCATCCATCCCCTCACCCCGTCGACTTCCACCGAGCCTCCCCATCGCTGCCGCCGTCCCGTTCTCCCACTGCCATGTGCCGTCGACTCTTCTATCCCGCAAGGCCCAACTTGTTCGTGAGTTGTTGTATTCGTGTTCGTCGCCAGGATCCGTTCCTATTATTCTATTCTCGTTGGATTCGTCGTCTTCATTGAGGCAAGCAACTTGTATACTATTTTGTTCGTATGCAAGTACAAATATCGCATGTAGTCTTGCTCTCATTTTTGTGTTCGTTCTCATGATGATCTCTTGAAAATCTTGGTCTCATTGCTTGATCCGTCTCCATAAATTCGTGGTCATGATCAATCACAATAAGTTGTCACACACATACACACTACATGAAAATAAATTAGATCTAGGTAGACTTCTTGATAGATATATATACTCTTTCGTGATCTATTGTATATTGTGGATTTTTGTTACATGATTGATGTGCTAGATGTGTTATCTCGTTGTGGATTTGTTAAATACCCATGCCATGTTGACTTGAATATCTAATATATCATGTTTTACATCATCCATAATTTGGATCTATTGTAGATGAGTTGTTTGATTAAATGCATGAAAGAAATTTTGTTTTGCTGCTGCCCTAATTTGGTACAACAATTTAGACCATGTTAAAGTCATTAAAATAAATTATTTTGTGAACATGATCCGTAGGTCTCGGTGTCTATTTTTTAGAACTTTCAACGGATCTCAATTTCGATTTTTGATGTGTGAATTATCGTTGTTTTACTGCAGCTGTGTCGTGATTTCCAGATTCTGATTTATAAGGTCGCTGCATGATTTATTATTTTAAAACTGGTGTCAAAAGTAATATTTAAACTTAGTATTTTTCTGGGTATGCCTAGACATGACTGGGATCAACTCCTAATTTTTGTAGAATTTTTTAATGATTTTTATAACTTATTTAATGTTTGTGAAACAAATCAATATATTTCCAAACTGCATGTTGTTCAGTGAAGAACTCTATTTTCAACCTGATTCAAGTCATTTTTGATGAAAACTTTGTGAATATGAAATATAGCGTGGTATGTCACTTTTACAAACCTTTCGATGGATTCGAATTCCAAGATGTATTTTGTGATTTATCACTGTTTTAGTACCCCTGTGTCTAAAATTTCAGATTCATAAATTTGCTGCATCATTCTGTTTTCTAAATTTTATTGACATGCTATATGTAATGGAATTTTATGAAATTTTATAAGTTGAGACTAGGCATGCTAGGAAACCTTCCAGAATTTTTCTATATTTAATTATGGTGTTTTTATACATTTTTCATGCTTATAAACAAAACTTTACTTTTCTGGCTGAACATGAACTCTGTGTAAAATGTTATTTTGAACCTTGTTGCTGTAGTTGTTATATGACTTGTGTATATGCGCTGGGTTCGGCAGAGCGTCTAGTTTCTAGAATTTTTGAAAGATCCTGGTTTGCATTCATGTGGCAACAGAAATCTCAGTTTTGGTGCAGCAACGTCTTGCTGTCCAGAATTGGAAGTCTCATTGTTTCCAACTACTATAGGTTGTTTGTCACCCGATCATGTATTCCATCCAACTTGATCTTATTCCTTGTTTCTTGTCATATTTTTCTTGCCTTGTTTGTGCACGTCCATGCTTGCTTTAATAATAATAGCAAGTAATCAAGTCGGGGTTAAGAGAAAGATCTAGTAGTGAAAAATATAGAAATGTGTACTTGGAAGGGTGCCCGTGTTACCCACTTGCTTACCCGACTACATACTTTCCTATAGGAGAGGTGTACTCGGAGGGGATCCGTAGATCCTACTTGATACTTGACTACTTGATACTTGACTACTTGACACGTTACTACTTGACACTTGACTACTTGATACTTGACTACTTGACACGTGACTACTTGATACTTGATACCTGAGTACACGGCCCTATATATTCCACTACGAAATCTAAATGCAACTTGCCTGAATGTAGCAACCATGTGGTAAAATTTGGGAAGCATAAAGTGCTACCTAGATAGGATTAAATACAAAATTTGAGAATAACATAATCACTTGCACATTCCTGTTACTTGTACATGCTACTCGACACGTGTTACTTGTTACTTGCTTGTATGCTACTTGATAATTGTTACATGCTACTTGCACCATATTATCTTATCATGTTACTTGAATCTATTTCTTGATTAGGAGTTAGTTGCTCTATTTTGCTGTCACATTCCCTTCATGCTTACTTCAGTACTTGCTTCTTGTTGCTCCTCTGTATTTTGTTTATCTGTTTTTCGTACTTGTTGCTTGCACTACATGCGGTTCGTAACTTGCACTAACAGGCGTATTTTTCATGTTTCCCTTTTCTTGCAAATTGTTAAATTTGCAAACTTTGGTGACTAGCTGCTCGAAAGAGTAAGTGACCAAGTGTTCTGGGCTTGGCTAGAGTTTCTGCTTAAGTTTATGTCCTATTTTGAATAAGTTGTATTTATTGCTACTTGAATCTTGTATAGGGCACTTTGTCCCAGAACACGTGACTTGTTGTTTCCAGATCTGATTATTTGAGAATTATGTGTTTTGGTTTCAAGTAATTATGTTGATTATATTAATTTGTTTCATGCATGGGTTGATGAATATTTCTTGTTTACTTCTTATTTATTTCTTGTGGACTGTTGAAAAGATCTTTACAGCTCATGAATGGTGAAGGCCATTCGCTGAACTTTTTTGCGTATCCGTATTTCGTATTCCTTTTTGGGAAGCGGGGTGTGACAGGTTTTTAGTGGTATCAGAGATTTTCCATGTTTCTAAAAATTGGAGAAAATTGTAGAAATATTTTAAAATAGTATTAGAACATGTGGAAATAATTCTACACTATTTTAAGATGTATTTTGGAGATTTAAAAGTTACATTAGACAATGTACTAAATGAATCTAGTTTCTAGTCTAAATTTTGAGGGGGTTTGATTATGTTAAAATGATTGAAAATTTGGTGAATGGAATACAATTTTAGGAACTCATGCAGAGGGTGCTATACGTGAATTTATGAGATAATAAAAGCAAGGATTTGAAATATTAATCATGTGATGCATTGTAAAGGGTTTATCAATTGAAAAGTTGTTGAATATTGTTAAGAGATAAATCAGAAATGTCAACTGAGTGTTTGTGTACAAGAAATTGATCAAGTGTTCATTTACATTGAGATGATAAACATAAAGAGAATGAAAAATGTTGGCTTTTAATCTAGATATATTCTAAAATTTTACATCATAAGAAAACATGTCTAAAGTAGGGATTTATGTAAAGAATGTTATATGGTGAATTAAGAGATAAATAGAAAATGAACTTGATTTATTGAACACGTGATGTTTATAAGGGTTTTAATCCCATCATAATGTTATTGAATGCTGCTATAGGAAGTTGGTTACTTCATGATTGATAATAGCAAAGAGAATGGATAAAAGAAGTTAAAATGATGTTTAATGAAATGGAAATTTTATGAAGAGGTTAAGATAACTTATAAGATTTCGGTGCGGAGATTGTTGGAATCTAGAGGCTGAGCGAGGCCCGTAGTGATCGACAAGTTGTGACAAATGAAATTTGAGAAGTAGCCATTGTCGGCTAACAATTCTCCTTGTCTTGATTTAAGTTCGGTGGGGTAAGCTAGATTGGGGATGTAATGAAGTAAGGACAAACATAAGTATGAAGGCCTCAGTTGGTCTACGGTGTGAGATTGTCTTTCCAGAATTATCGAGATGTGATTGGGAGTGTTCCCAGCTCATCTACGGTGTGAGATTCATCTCCAAAATTATCGGGATCGAGGCGATGCTCATGGGGTGTTTGGTGACTGTTGAGGTGCCATAGCTTGCAGTGTGATGTTGGATCCCCAGAATTATCGAGATGTGATTGGGAGTGTATCCCCAGATCATCTGCAATGTGGAATTCATCTCTGGAATTATCGAGGCGGGGGCTTAATACTCACGGAATATCTAAATCTTATTCTAGTCACAAGTGAATATTTGCATAATGAGGGACTGAACCCTATAATGAGGAGTACGGTAAGGGCTTGCCCTGGACCTATGTAGTATGGGATGCATAGAATCCGAACAAGTGTGCATTAGTGTCATCGTAAGTGTACATGTCTGCATTAGGCATTAAGCTCATATCATACACTGACATAATTAGGATTGTCACGTCCCATTTTCCAAAAGGAATACAGAATACGAGTACGTGACAAAGCCCAGCGAATGATTTTCATCATTCATAAGTTGTAGGATCGACTTAGCATCATAAAAAGAAATATAGCAAAATCTACTCAACCACGCATGCATGAATAATTTATTAATCAACAGAAAATATTTGAAACAAATATAAATATCCCAAATAAATTCAATAACTGGATCAAAAGTAAAAACTTCGGGACTACAAGCCCGTTACAAGTTTCAAGTAGCAACAAAAATTAAATAAACTCAAATACAGAATAACTAAAGCAAGTTTTCCCAAGTGAAGCCTAGAACGTTTGCTCACCAACTCCAGCAGGTAATTGGTCTCCAAAATCTGTATATATCATGCATGAGAAAAATAGAGAAACAAAGACAGACGCCCTTAGTGCAAGTTCGAGCCGCAAGTAGTAAAAACAAGGGTATGAAAATAAGTGCAAGAAAATATGAAACAAGATTTAGAATCAAAGGTATACAACATGATATGACTGGGATACAACAAGTAATGAAGTTCAAGAGACTAGCTAGAAAGTGAGACAAATCAAGTAACAGGATTGGGTAACAAATACAAGTGGCAGGAATAGGTAACAAGTGAGCATGTAGTTGTATTAAGTATCAAGTAACAAGTATCAAGTAACAAATATCAAGTAAGGTGTCAAGTGTGTACAAGTGACAAGTTATTCTTAAGTCTATTGTTTAATTCTATCTAGGTAGCACTTCATGTGTCCCATTTATTTACCACATGGTTGCTACATAGAAGCAGTTATGTTTAGGCCTAGTGGTAGATTTTATAAGGCGGTGTACTCAGGCATCAAGTATCAAGCAAGGATGTTCATGAATCGGGTAATCATATAACTAGTTCATGAGTCAAGTAATAACATGACAAGTCATGAATAAAATAATAATATACTAGCTCATGAATCAAGTAATAACAAGTCCATGAATCGAATAATAATATACTAGTTCATGAAACAATTATCAAGTGGGAAACACGGGCCCCCTTCTAAGTACACTTACCTATATTGTCCACTATAATGGTCTTTCCCTTAAACACCGGCTTGTTATTTTTTATTATTATTGAGAACGGCATGAATGTGTGCGAAATAGGGAAAGTAAACATGATCAAGAACAATGAACAAGTTTAGGCTAGGTAGCAAGCATATTCGAGTATCAAACAAATTATAATCATTAAAAACGACGAGAATTCATATTCTGGACAGCATGACATTATTGCACCGAAACTGAGATTCCTGCCACCACAAGAATGCAAATCTAGATCCGTCAGAAAATATAGAAACTAGACACCCTGCTGGTTCCAGCGCATATAAATAAGATACATAAAAGTTGTAGCAACAGGTGTCAAAACAGCAAACTAAACAGGATCCGTGTTCAGCCATAACTTGTAAAATTGTGTTTATAAATATAAAACAGGTCTGAAACTTCATTAATTAATTCCATAAAAATTAGGAAAGGTTCTCTAGTGTGTCTGGTATCAGCATACAAAATTTCAAGTCATTATCTTACAGGAAGCATGGCTAATTTAATTATAAATCAAAGTGATGCAGCAAATTTATGAATCTGGAATTCTACAACATAGCCGCAGTAAAACTACGATAAATCAAAAACTATAACTCGAAATTCAATTCCTTCAAAAGGGTAGTAAACCAGACATCTGGGGATACATTTCATGTTAGAGCTCAAGTCCAGATTATGATTTTATCAGGGTCGAAACAGCAAGCAAAAACAGGAACAGCAACATAGATGGTTTCTTTTATATAAAAATTGGTAGGATTAATGACTATTATGAGTCTAAATTAATGTGTGATACAAATCAGGGTGTAATAGATATCAAATCAGCAAGTCATATTTATTTCTCAACTCCAAAGAAGTAAAATCAACATATACATCATACATCATGCATCTACAAGTCAAGGTGATTCTTAATTTCATGTGTTCAAATAATTAGATGATAAAATAGATCCAACTAGTTGTGAAAAGAATATATATCAACGAAGGATTGTGACTCTTGTGATCATGGAATTGGTAAGGACGATAACAAGAAAAATGAGATCATCAAATGATAAGCCAAAAGGGAGTCATAACTACAATCTACTTGCGGTATTTTCAAATAAAAGCTTGTACTAGAACAACGAATTGTACAAGAAGATACTTGCCTTGGGGTGAAGATGACAGTGAATCCGACGAAAGAAATAGAATAACGAGAAAGGATCCCGGCACACGAGTACGAACACGAACCAAGCGAATCTTGATGAGATGATCACGATCGGGTACGGATCTCGATGTTAATGACCAAACAACGATCGGATGGATTGGCACGGATCTTGATGATGATCAAGATCAAGACAATTGGATGGCTGAGATCTAAGAGCTAATGATGAAGATGATCAGATCAGATCAGATCCGACGGTTGAGATCAAGTAGCTTGATGATCATCATGATCGTGATGATCAAGAGGAGATCGGACGGCCAAGGTTCAAAGTGATCAAAACCCATGATCATCAGCAACGACACTCATGGCAGAGGGCAGCTTCGACTGCGGTGTGACGGCGCTTCGGCGACGGCGATCGGCAGAGGGCACAACGCCGACGGAGGTGGCAACTTGCTCTGCTTTGATGGGTAAAATAGAGGAGAGAGGGCATGAACGGGATGCGCTTAATGGAGGGAGAGGCGACTGCAGTGTAAGAGAAGAACCACAGCGATGGGGTTCGACGGCGGGATGGAGAGGCACAGGCGACGAGGCACAAGGGAAACTAAATAGTGGTGATGGCTGCGATGGGTTCAAAGGGTGTGTAGTCGGCGGAGCTCAATGGGTTCAGGCAGGGGATTTGACGGTTGAGGTAGAAGATGAGGGCGAGGATGTTGCAGTTGGTGGCTTGACGAGGAGGATTTAAGCGGGAGCGGGAGCGAGGATGCTCAGCGACGGGATGGAGTGAGCAGGTGGTCGACGAGGGGTGGAGCAATGGTAGGGAGTCAGCAGTGAGCTCTTGTGGTTGGATCTCGAGGGCAACAACGATATAGGCTGCAGGAGATGAGGATGATCAGAGGAGGACGAGGTGGTTGCGAGGTTGAAGACGACGGAGGATGGGTTTCGGAGCAGCACAGGGAGGAAGAAGATGCAGGGGGTGTTTAGCGGCTGTAGGTTAAAATAGTAGTTACGGTAGGGTTGATTAGGGTTAGGTTTAGAGTGATTAGGGTATTTATAGTATAGGGTTTCGGGTTAATGGGTTGAATAGGATTTGGATCCAAAAAGAGAATGGGTTTTGGGTTTTGGGTTATAAAATCCAATAGGAGATAATTAAATAGTATAGGTTTTGTAAAACATACACATATATATATGTACATTAAATCATGAACCAAAACTAATAATAGTAGTAATAACAATAATACTAATAAAAATAAAAATAACAATAACAATAACAATAGTAATAATAATGAGATAATGAGAATAATAGTAACAGTAGTAATGTCATATACAAAATAAGATTATATTACAATATGAAGATTATTTGAAAATAACTACAAATACAATTAACGAATAGAAGTGAATTTTTAATAAACCATCAAGAAATAACAATAATAATATTAATAGTTAATAATAAGACTCGTATTACAATATGAAAATATTGGAAACTAGTTACAAATAAAATCATTGATTAAAATTAGACTTTAATAGAAAATCCAACAATACATTTTAACAAAAAGAATTTAAAAGCGGAAAAATAATTTACAAAAATCAAAATACCAAAAAATACACAGAAAATACGTATTTGCGGGAACAAGACAAGGATAGTCACTTTTCTATTTTTGGTGCATTCAAGTTTTTGATTGTTAAGATGGTTAAATCAATATTTTATAGTATTGCGTCAGTTGTATGCAACTGACGTGCCCACAGTTTCCTAGTGTCAGGACTGGATTTGACATGGACCTGAAGTCACTGTGATGGGTTGACATAGGATTGTAGAGTTTTCATTAACATATTTCGTATTGTACTTATTTATTTCCGTTGTGCTATTATAAAGAACAATGTTGTAAAGAAAAAGTTTTAAATTCCCTGTAAATTTTTGTGAAATTGAAGTAAAAGATCATGTTTGTGCTATGAATTACCTGTGTTTGGAATTTGGAGCGTTACATCCACAAATCGTTGTGGAACAACAACCTGCTCAAGTAGCACAAGGCCTACGTAATTATTTAGGATACCACATCAACCAGAGAGATATGGATTTCTCGTGACTCAACATGGTGATGTATTGCTCATGGATCAAGATGAGCCTACGAATTATGAGGAAGCTGTAAAAAGCCTAGCCTCTGAGAAATGGCTTGAAGCCATGAGATCTAAGATGGAATCCATGTATGTCAACCAAGTATGGACCTTGGTAGACTCACCTGAAGGGGTAAAACCTATTGGGTGCAAATGGGTTTTCAAAAAGAAAACTGACATGGATGGTAACGTGCAAACCCTTAATGGGCAGTTGGTGGTTAAAGGTATCAAGCAAGTTCATGGTGTAGACTGTGATGAGACTTTTTCCCCAGTTGTCATGGTTAAATCCATTCGGATCTTGCTTGCTATTGCAGCATATTACAATTATGAAATCTGGCAGATGGATGTCAAAACTGTTTTCCTAAATGAAAATCTTCTCGAGAATGTGTACATGACACAGCCTGAGGATTTTGTCACTCCAAAGGATGCTGGAAAGGTGTGTAAGCTACAATGATCCATTTATGGGTTAAAGCAAGCTTCTAGAAGCTGGAATATTCGCTTCGATGATAAAATCAAAGAGTTTTGTTTCATCAAGAATGAAGATGAACCTTGTGTCTACAAGAAGGTTAGTGGGAGCACAATTATCTTTCTGGTGTTGTATGTAGATGACATACTACTCAGCGGGAATAAAATCCCTACCTTACAGTCTGTAAAGACTTGGCTAGGGAAATGCTTTTCCATGAAAGGACTTGGGTGAAGCTACCTATGTATTAGGCATCAAGATCTAAAAAGATAGATCAAGAAGATTGCTTGACTAGAGTCAGAGTACAAACATAGACAAAGTATTGAAACATTTTAATTTGCAAGAGTCCAAAAAGGGATTTCTGCCTATGTCGCATGGTGTAAGTCTGTTTAAGGCTCAATGTCCTAAAACTCAAGATGAGAGAGACCGCATAACTAAGATTACATATGAATATGTAATTGGATCTATCATGTATGTAATGTTATGTACTTGTCCAGATGTCTCACATGCCTTGAGCATGACGAGCAGGTACTAGTCAGATCCTAGTGAGAGTCACTGGACTGCTGTCAAGAACATCCTTAAGTACTTAAGAAGGACTAAGGATTCGTTCTTGGTATATGGAGCCGAGGAAGAGCTTGTTGTAAAGGGTTACACTGACGCTAGCTTTCAATTTGATAAGGATGACTCCAAATCCCAATCAGGTTTTGTGTTTTTCCTAAATGGTGGAGTTGTGAGCTGGAAGAGTTCAAAGTAAGAGACAGTAGCCGATTCTACCATAGAGGCTGAGTATATTGCTGCCTCCAATGCAGCAAAAGGAGGTCGTTTGGATAACAAAGTTCATCACTGAACTTGGCAAAGTTCCTAGCATTGTGGACTGGATGGACCTCTATTGTGATAACAATGGGGACATTGGACAAGCTAAGGAGCCTAGATCTCATCAACATTGCAAACATATACTTAGGTGCTTCCATCTCATTCGAGAGATCATCAATAGAGGAGATGTGAAGATATGCAGAGTATCGATAGATGATAACATCGCTGGCCCACCGACAAAGCCTCTTGCACAGAAAAAGCATGAGGGTCACACTAGATCAATAAGCATTAGATGTATGTCTGATTGGCTCTAGTGCAAGTGGGAGATTGTTGGTGTATGCCCTAGAGGCAAGTTGTGTACTAGTTTACATTGTATCATGACATTTATTTCATATTTAGGCATTTCTTTAATTTGTTATTTATTGTGAATTAAATGAACATAATGAAGTCCTTAGAATAGTAAGTTCAATGTCATGGGATATCAAATGGATAACTTGATTGTGAGATCCTATTTGCTGAAATTGGAACACTATTCTTAAATGTCCCTAGTCAAGTATTATTATGAATTAAGACAACAATAATACATAGAGAAGATTGTGTGCGTAAAATGATAACCATTCTCACGGGTCATGGATATAAAATATCAAGTCTTCACATGGGTATATATTAGAGTAATAATGTACTGGACTGACCCACCATGAGAACATTGCATGAATCGTTACGTGAGTGTCATAAGCGGTTCTCACAGTGACCATGGTGTACGTAGTCCATTGACATGAAATAACTACGGTTCCCTACATGAGAAGTTATATGTTTTAATGCTGTCAAACGTTGCATGTAATAAGGTGATTATAAAGTCGACTATTGGATATACTACAAATCATGCGGAGGGATGTGAGTGACATAGATAGGATTTGTCCCTCTTACATAACAGGAGCGATATCTATGGCCCCCTTGATTGAGTGAGACTGCAAAATGCTTGATCGTGCTTAAATAAGTCAATATAAGATATTGATCTCATTTGTTTTAGTAAGTCTACTCGAACATCACGAAACCAAAGATTGAACTAAAAAAGGATGACACGCTCTATGCCTTGTGGTCAATTAAGATATTTGGATAAACGGGCTAGACTACATGGTAATATTGGTCACGGATAGGTTATGTCAATCACGGACATTCCCGTTACTTGAGTAGCAGTGATATATTGCTAGATACCGCTCACTGTTTGTAGTACTCGAATATGATTTTAGTATTACTGTCAACGTAATGCGAACCTACAGGGTCACATACTTAGAATTGGCCGAAATTGGAATTTAAATTCATAAGATGAATTTAATTAGAGATTTAAGTATGAAATTCTGACATTGGTTGGACTTAATTAGATTAAATGGGCTAACTAAAGTTCAAAGGCCCGCACACGAATCTGACCCAGGTCAGATTGTGAGCCCAACAACAGCATTACTCTCTTACGGTGGATTTCTGTACCTATATATATGATATATATTTGTGGAAAAGACATACGTGAAAAACCCTAGCCGTCACTAAAAGTGTGAGGGAGAGATCGTGAGGAGTAACATCCCCTTCCCGCAAATAGCATAGCGGTTTAAGGGAGAGCTGTTTTTCATTCCTTTCGTGTGGATACCGTAGAGGCACCGTAATATTGCAGTGTTGTGATCGACATACTGTGGAGACAACAGATCCATCTTTAAGGTATAATTTCTAAACACGAATTATGATTTTCGCATGGATCCATGGCTAGGTTTCGATAATTTTGTAATTTTTTAACTGTGTATTTAATCTTTGTTTACTTGCGAAACCTAACACTTCAAGTCGCAAAAAACTCCATCTTCACTGCCTCGCCCCTCGCCTTGCCAAAGTACATACGCTCGGCGCTCAACATAGACTTCGAGCCATACACGAGAGATTCCGACGGAGAAGATCCCGAGGAGTATGAAGGAGAATGGCCCAAGTCCCGAGAGATCACTCCGCCCCCGGGCTCATCGGACATTTCATCCGACAAGGAAGAGCCAGTTCCAAGAAGTCTCATCAAATCTCTTCAGAGGCAAGTGGAGACTCAGAGGGAGAGAGCAGACCTATTGCAGGTGCAGTGTACAAAGTGCAAGGAGAATATTGCAACCCTCAGTCATCGTGTTTGGGAACTCGAGAAGATAAAGAATATGTATGATGTGTTGAAGGAAGAAGTGGCAGAACTACAGGAAGAGCTTAGGAAAGCCAAGAGGAACCGTAGGGAATAGAATATTGTATCTTCTTAATGCTTTCGCTTGATGTCAGACGATGTTTTAAATTTGAATGTACAAAGTTTGAATTCAATGAAATGAAAGAGTTTTAATTGATGTTTTCTACATCGAATTTAATGGATCTTTTGAATCAGAGTATGGCTGGAAGAAGATAAAGGAATGAAGAAAGGCCCAGCTGTGGACTCGACTTGGAAACAGAGTTGGCTAGAGTCTACCAGAGTTGGCTAGAGTCTACCAGACCCTCAACGTCGTTGCCATGAACCAAACCCATAGGGGGGTGCCTGCAAATCCAGTTCCTGGGGCGACCAAACTTGTGGAGTCATTCAAGAGGATGAAGCCACCAGTGTTTGAAGGGAAGTCGGACCCAGATACAGCTAACAATTGGATTCAGCAAGTCGAAACTATCTTTGAAGTCTTGGAAACTCCAGAAGGTAGCAAGGTGAAGCTAGGTACATTACAGCTTGAGAAGGATGCAGCTGTATGGTGGCAGTCCATGAAGCAGACTATGGGAAATTGTGTTTCTTGGAGGAGTTTCGCGGTCACTATTTTCCATCTGATGTCCAAGAGAAGAAAGCGATGGAGTTCCTGGCACTGTGGCAGGGAGGCATGTCTATCAGGGAGTATGCGACAAGGTTTACTCAACTTTCGAGGTATGCACCCGAACTTGTGATGGATGAGTCGAAGAAAGCTCAGAAGTTCGAGCACGGATTGAGACCAAGTCTGAGATCAAGGATGATACCCCTTGGTATCGGAGGTTTGATAAGTTAGTCAAGCGAGCTACTGCTACAGAGGAGGATATGGAGCAGTTTCATGCCGCCTAAAATAGGAGGAATAATTGGAATATCGGGAAGAAACCCGCAATTTCTGGGAATGTCAGGGGCAGCCGCCAGCTCAAAGGTTCAAACCTACGGGGGCGAACGCTGTCAATGTGGCTGGAAGACCCGAAAATGGTTGGGTGAGACCTCCTGTGGTGACTTGTTTCAACTATGGAGAGACAGGTCATTACAGATCTCACTGCCCCAAGCTGCGAGATGTCGTCCGAAAGGTACCAACGCAGCAAGTTGGGAAGAACCCGTACCAGCAGGGGCGAGTATTTGTCTTGACTGAGGCCGAAGCTGATGAAGTGGATCACGTCATTACTGGTACAGGGGCAGATGTTTAGAAGTTTCTGTTGTTCATTTTCCCTGTTTTATTTAGTAAAAACTATTATGTAACAGAAGAACTTTTATTAAATGGAAAGAAAGTTGTTGTTCTGTTCGATAATGGATCCTCTCATACTTTTGTATCTCCTAAATTTTCTAAAGTCTTGGGAGTTGAACCGAAGGTCATTCCAGGCAAGGTCTTAGCAGTAGCTACTCGATCATGGGAGACTTTAACCACTGATTGGTATTATGCAGACTGCGAGATCGAGATTGGAGATAGGATTTTCAGGATTGATCTGATCGAGCTGCATATCCCGGGGGTCGATGTTATAATTGGCATTGATTGGATGTCGGTGTACAGTGCGAACATCGAGTGTAAGACCAAGAAAGTAACAGTGAAGGCTCCAGGAGGTCCTGTAGTCACTTTCCAGGGGAAGAAGAGATGTTCAGATTTGGTGGCAGCTATCAGTAAGAAGAAAGGTTCCTGTGGAGGTGCAGCAAATTCCAGTGGTTTGGGATTACCCAACTGTGTTCTTGGAAGATTTACCCGGGTTACCCCCGCATCGTGTTGTAGAGTTCAACATCACTATCCAGCCAGAGAGTGCACCCATTTTCAAGGCACCGTATAGGATGGCGCCTGTGGAGCAGGATGAAGTTAAACGGCAGATTAAGGAACTTTTGAGGAAAGGTTTTATTCAGTCGAGTGCGTCGCCTTGGAGAGCACCGTTAATTTTGGTGAAGAAGAAGGATGGGTCGATGAGGATGTGCATCGATTACCGGGAGCTGAATAAGGTCACTGTTCAGAATAAATATCCTATTCCACAAATCGATGACCTGTTCGATCGTCTACAAGGAGCAGCTGTTTTCTCTAAAATAGACCTTCGATCGGGATACCATTAGGTTCGAGTGAAAGCAAAAGATGTGCATAAGACTGCATTTAGAACTCGACATGGGCATTACGAATTCTTGGTTATGCCAATTGGAGTGACGAATGCACCTGCAATCTTTATGGACATGATGAACAGAGTTCTGAGGCCTTTTATCGATTCTTTCGTCGTGGTGTTTATTGAAGATATTCTTGTGTACTCCAAGTCGGAGGAGGAGCACACTGAGCATCTGGCTGAGGTTCTGAAGAAGCTTCAGGAACATGAGTTGTATGCCAAGTTTTCCAAGTGCAATTTCTGGAAATTTGAAGTGGTATTCCTGGGTCACATTCTTTCTAAGGAGGGAGTGGCAACTGATCCTCAGAAGATAGAGGCAGAAAAAGATTGGGCAAGGCCTACTACAGTGAGGAAAATCAGAAGTTTTCTTGGGCTAACTGGATACTACAGGAGGTTTATTCAAGGCTATGATCAGATAGACATGCCGCTCACTGGTCTGACCAAGAAGAATGTGAATTTCAAGTGGACCGAGCAGTGCGAGGCAAGCTTTCAGAGTTGAAAGAGAAGCTGGCCACTGCTCCCATTTTGGCTTTGCCTAGAGCAGGTGTTGAGTATGATGTCTACAGCGATTCTTCACATCATAGGCTTGGTTGTGTCTTGATGCAAGAAGGAAAAGTAATAGCTTATGGGTTTAGGCAACTAAGACTGCATGAGAAGAATTATCCAACTCATGATCTAGAGTTGGCTGCGATTATTTTTGCCTTGAAGCAATGGAGACATTATGTGTATGGTGAGATGTTAAACATGTACATGGACCACAAAAAGTTTGAAGTACATCTATCAGCAGAAGGACCTGAATCTGAGGCAACGGGGATGGCTGGAAGTACTTGAGGACGTTTGTCTTGAGATTAAGTACCATTCGAGGAAGGCGAATGTTGTTGCTGATGCACTTGGCCGTAAAAGCAGTTTGGTCAGGTTGATTACAACCCAGAGGCATCTTGCAAAGGAATTGGATCGGGCTGGTATTGAGGTTATTGTGCAAGGCTTGGGAGCATCCTTGGATCAGCTGAGGCTTTAGCCCATGCTGAATGAAAGGATTATAGCAAATCAGAAGGAAGATGCGGAGATTCAGAGGATGAAGGAGTAGGTTGGTGCTGGCAGATTGTCAGAGTTTCAGATCAGGGTTAAAGTGTTATGGTTTGGAGAGAGGCTATGTGTCCCGGATCAATCATATTTGAGGGAGAGTATTCTTCAAGAGGCACATGCTACTATTTTTTGGGTATATCCTGGGAGCACCAAGATGTACAAGGACATCAAACAACATTTCTGGTGGTCAGGTTTGAAGCGGGATATGGCTGAGTTTGTGGCGAGGTGTGAGATTTGTCAGTAGGTGAAAGCCGAGAATCAGAAGCCCGGAGGTTTATTGTAATCGTTACTCATTCCGGAGTGGAAATGGGATAACATCAGCATGGATTTCATCACAGGTTTGCCCAAGAGTTCGAAGGGTAATGGCGCGATTTGGGTCATAGTCGATCGACTAACCAAGTCAGCTCACTTCTTGGCAATGAAACTCACTTCATCTATGGACAAGCAAGCCGAGTTGTATGTTGGGGAGATCGTCAGGCTTCATAGGGTTCTGTTGACCATTGTGTCTGATCGAGATGTGCGGTTCACTTTGCATTTCTGGAGGAGTCTTCAGACAGCGTTGGGTACTAAGACGGACTTCAGCACTGCCTTCCATCCTCAAACTGATGGACAGACAGAGAAAGTCAACCGAGTTCTTAAGGATATGCTTCGGTGTTGTGTTCTAGATTTTGGGGGAAGTTGGGAGAGGCATCTAGCTCTGGTAGAGTTTGCCTACAATAATAGTTTTCAGACTAGTATCAGGATGGCGCCGTACGAAGCTCTGTATGGCAGGAAGTGCAGAACACCTGTTTGCTGGTTTGAAGTGGGGGAGCGGCAGATGTTTGGGCCCGAAATCGTGCAGAAGACCTCAGAAAAGATCGATTTGATCAGGAAGAGGTTGGTGGATGCTCAAAGCAAGCAGAAGAGTTATGTAGACAACCGGAGGAGGCACCTTGAGTTCGAGGAAGGTGACTTTGTTTTTCTAAAGGTATCACCTAGTAAAGGTGTGATTCGTTTTGGAAGAGGTGGGAAGTTAGCCCCAATGTTTATAGGCCCGTATAAGATATTGAAGAGAATTGGAAAAATTACTTACCGATTGAAGTTATCGGAGGAACTGTCTCAGGTACACAGTGTCTTCAATGTGTCTATGATGAGAGGTTACATTCCACATCCAGGTCACCATTTGCCCGAAGTGCCGGAGGGTTTGCAGCTAGATCTGAGCTACATTGAGCTATCGGTTGAGATCGTGGATCGTCGGGAGAAAGTCTTGAGGAACAAGACGATACCGATGGTCAAAGTAGTCTGGAGAAACCAGTTGGTTGAAGAGGATACTTGGGAATCCAAGGAGAGGATGTTGAAGGATCATCCTAAGCTCTTTGTTTGTTTGTATTGTTTTCCTTTCTTCTTTTATGTTTTGTTTTCTCACTCCTTAAGCGTAGTTCCGGGGATGGAACTATTCTAAGGAGAGAGTGTTGTAACATCCTAAAATTTTCAATTAATCAATATGAAGTTTTCTTTTATTTTCACATGTCTTGCACGTGCAATTTAATATGTGTATTTTAGCTTTAAAAAGTATTCTTATATCATGAATAAACATCTTATTTTTAAATTAAAAGCCTACTTTAATATTTAGGCCTAATAGTCAAATTCTAGCCCACTTAAATAAATTAATTAATTTAATAAGAGAGCCCATTGTCTTTAGCCCACCTAATTGGCCCACTAGTTATTTCTAATAATAATTAATACAACTTGTAGTGTAGACTTGATTAAGTAGCTAGTAAATTAACAATTTAATGTACAAACTAATTTGTAGTATGCACAGTGTGGCACGTGCATTGCACAAGCACGTGGATTGAATGAGAAGGGGGGTGTCCGGATTGTTCATAGAGTGGGAGTGATGGAGAGAGTGGTGAGGTGGTTATGTGATGGTGGGTAGTTCTTCTAACTCCCAAATGCATCCTAGCCTTTCATCTAAACTCATCTCAACCCTCCATTTGAGCTTGAGTTGTGTATAAATACCCCTCCTTTATCTTCTTCATGACTTGCATTAGAAATATTCACAAGAGAAGAGAAAGAAAAGAAACAAATTGTGAGAAAAAGAAAGAGTTGTGTGAGTAAAAGATTGAGAGGTTATGTGTTTGTGTGCTCTTGCAACATTGGATGCTGGCCATACATCAAGAGGAGAAGGAGCTCGGGTTCACACTAGCAAGGAGGAGAAGGCTCAAATTTTGTGGCACAACTAGGAGGAGAAGGGAACCATTCGTGCGTTTAAGGAGTTCTTTAGGAGTTTTTCCAATTTGTTTCATCAAAAGGTGGGCAATTTCTCAAACTTCTAACATGAATTCATTCTCTTGTCGGAAGAGAATGATGTCTATTTAGAAAGTAGGGCTTGTCACGCGAAAGATGCCGTCAAGGGCAGGGCAGGTAAGAACTCGACAATTTGTTGATGAAGCAAACCCCATAGGAGACGGGGAAGTTGTTGAAGTATGAAGTCTTGAAATTGTGAATATGTTAGAAATAAGTAGGAAAAGTTGCTTTATACTTGTTGAAGAGACTAGTAAGAAAAGAAACTCTAGTTTAACTACATGAAAAAGTTAGTCAAATGAATTGAAATGTGTCAAATAAGATTTTTTATGATGTTTTGTTAATATATTTGCATGCTAGAATACATATGAATTGATGAAAAATGATTATATGAAATTTTGCTATGAATGAGTTGTAGAATGCAATATGTGAAAAAATTGCACTCATGAATGAATTGTAGAATGCAAAATAATGTCTATGGATTGTGGGATAAGTGGATTAGTTGCAATAATTGTGTTTAAATTGCATTTATGAAAAATGTCACATTCGCTAGATTATCATCTATGTTGTCTCCTTGAAACATAAGAAAAGATTAATTTTGTAAACATAAGACTAATTTAAAAGCTTTTGTTAAAGATGGAAAAATTGTATGAACACATTGTGAATGAAAGGGGAATATGTTGATAAAAGATTCTTCTAAAAAGAAATTTCTTCTATGTCGAAAATGTATTAATGTTCCATTTTTTAAAAAAAAACTAAAGAGAAATAGTATATTATTTGTTTACAAATGAGATTTTGACAATCTAAGAAAATATAAGTTACTGATTTTTTTCAAAGAAAAATATTTTGGAGAAGATATAGATTTTTATAAGAAAAATTTGATTGAGAAAAATCGAGTTTATTAAAGGAAGAACTAGATATAGTACATTCTAATACAAAAGTATTTTAATCCGACTCTATATCGGTTAGTCACTCATACCTACTGGTCTTCGGGTGCGTTTTGGGTGCATTACTGTAGCTGAGCGGAATATTTGGTCTTGGGTTCGAGTCTCTTAAGAGACTCTGTTTTCCTAAAAATCTAACTTTTTTTATTCAAATCCGAACGCTAGACCTTAAGTATAATTTAAGTTCTCTATATGACAGTTAGTCACTCTTGGACTTACTGGTTCTTGGGTGTGATTTGGGTCGGTTACTGTTCACTGGGGGGGGTGTTGACTGGGTTCAAATCCGACCTTTGGCCACTTTTTTTTGGAATTTGATTTTTTCCTATTTTGATATTTTAAAGTAGTTTTTAAGTGTATAAAAATTGAGAAAAAAATATTAGAATTCTTTAAAAAAATACCTAGACTTGATGAAAACTATTTCTACAATATTTGACTTATTAAAATGGGAATTAGAAGTAATTTTTTAGAAGAAGGAATTAATAAAGTTTCTTAGAGTATGATTTTACTACATAAATACAACAAATATTTTTTTGAATGTAAAGAATTTTGGTGTAGAGATTTAAAATGAGATTTTTGACATGTCAAAATTGAATAAGATTAAATATGATATTATTGTTTAAATTATGCAAATTTTGCATGGAAAATGAAGTAAAAGAAACATGATGAAATATGAAATTTATGAATATGAACTCTCTTTTTGATTAACATGAAATGAGTTTGACACTAGAGTTTAGCTAAGTCCTTACATCGGCATAAATGAAATTTTTAAAGAGAAATGTGATGATAAAAGACCAAGATTGGGTCATAGGAAATGATTGATGTTTAAAGACCGATGTAGAGGTAACGCTAATTCTACAATATTAATTTTATTCATGATTCAATTATCTAAGGATTAGACACATAGTGGGGATGTGATAAAAGTAAGAGAAAAACACAAGTATGAGGGCCTCGGATCTACGGTGTGAGAGTAGTCACAGGTTGCCTGCTTGATGCATCATGTCATGGCGTGAACACATCTCTGGAATTATCGGGACCGTGGCAACGCTTGTGGTGTGTTTGGTGACAACATAGTGCCATCGTTCCATGACGGAGACAAATTGTCCATAGGTTGTCTGCATGATGCATCATGTCATGACGTGGGATTCCCCTCCAGGTTGCTGGGCGTGGGCTCATAACTCATAGCTCATAGAACATCTAGGATACTTACTGTAGTTACCGTAGTAGTTTAAATCATGGCGATGGAATTAACCGTACAAGATGAAGAACGATTAAGGGCTTGCCCTCAGACCTATGTAGTATGGGATGCATAGAATCCGAACAAGTGCACATTAGTGTCATTAAATATAAATAACTGCATTGAGGACTAAGTGCACATTCACACACGACATCAATAAGATAGCCCCCCTTAGCTTTGTTTGTGAAAAGTGTGTGCTTTCTAAGTTAGAAAAATTGATGTATTATATCCTAGTGTCAGTTGTATGCAACTGACGTGCCCACAGTTCTATGCAGGATAAAAGTGATTGACAAGACTAAAGAATGAGTGCTGCTTAAAAGAATGTTCAAATTGTTATTTAATTCATGTATCATGCTGTAATTTATAATTCCGCTGCGTTGATGTAATCATTGTTGTATAAAAGTTTTAAATTACTTGTAAAATTGTACGAAGTGAAGTGTAAAGATCCTGTGGAACTTCGAATTCAGATGTATTTGGAATTCGGGGTGTTACATCATTACCTCACCACGCCGAGGCACATAGGCTCGGCACTCGGCATAGACTTCGAGCAACACGCCTAAAAATCTATCTTTGCCATATGCAAGAGATTTCATAAACATTGCTTGAACTCATCCACCGCTCTGTACATCAAGCCATATGCAAGAGATTTGATAAACTTTGTTTGACCTCGTCCTCCGGCGTGGACTGCGAGCCACACACAAAAAAACATTAAGCCATATGCGAGATTCATTTGACCTCGTCCCCCAGCGTGGACTTTGAGCCACACGTGAAAAATTCCATCTTTACTGCTTCGCCCCATGCCTCGCCGAAGCACATACACTCGGCGCTCGGCATGGACTTCGAGCCATAAGCGAGAGATTTCAAAAACTTCACCTACCCTCACCTTGTTGAAGCATGCCTCGCCACCTCATTACCTCGCCTTGCCGAAGCACATAGGCTCATGTAAGAACCCTGAAAATTGCATATAACAATATTGTAGAACATAAAGTTTTGCTTATGAAAATTTTATTTTTATTAATGGTGTGTATGAGACTATTTTTAATTAAGCAATTTTAATTCTATAATTAGGACCCCGACTAGACCTAAATTAGACCCAAACCAACCCAAATTGAACCTAGCTTGAATCTACACTTGTAGTGTAGTATGTCATGCAACAAAACAAAAAAAAAGAAAAAAAAATGAACAACCCCACGTGGCCGGCCAAAATTAAGGAAGAGAGATAGGGTTTTGATTTTTCAAAATTGGAATCTAGGGCTTCTGTTGGGACTCAAAACACATGACTGTTTGAGAAACCCTAAGAGGCAACACCACTCTCACACTCCACCTCCCCCCCCTCCTCCAATACCGCCCGGGCAAATCCCCCCCCCCCCCCCCTCTTTCTATTTAAACCCCCTCACTTCTAACCCTAGCTCACTTTTGTTCATTCTAACTCCAAACAAATTTCTTCTACACTTTTAATCACTCTCTAAGGAGCTAGCTGCTGTTTTGGTGGATTCCATGGAGCCAAGAAAAAGTAAAGGGAGCTAGCACAAGAAGCAGGCACAAGGAGCAAGAAGAACTAGGAACTTGATGCTAGGAGGGCAAATTCCAAGCTATTAACAGGTGGGTGTCTCTAGAACCTTATGTTTGTTTTAAAAATGATGAAGCATGTTCTTGTGATGATTGTGAACAGCAAGATGTGGTATGGTGATGTTATTGTATGATGAATTTGATTTCATGTTAAGATGTGCTAAGTAAAAGTCTAGAAACACATTTAAATAATGTTCTGAAATTTCTCAATAGGTCTGGATATTATAACTCCGTAAATACAATGATTTTTTGATTGAAAATTCTATGTAGTAAGACATGCATGTTAGGCATCTTTTCACCAAATTTCATAATTTTTGAGTTTAATTTCTATTTTAATTGATTATGAACTTGACTGCTGGCTGTGCAGAAATAGATTTAATATGTGTACTGTTATGATTTCAAAGACTTATAACACACTGAATACTTGAGATCTTTTGCTGAAATTTTTACCTGCATTTCTATCTTGTGTTTAGTTCACGCAAGTTAAATTTCGTAATTTTCGGACAACTTTTTCTATTTTAATAAAATCCAAAGTCATTGATGGATTAAAAGGGAAAAAGAGAGGTGAACGTTTAACCATTCTGTTTTGAGTCACTTTTCAAATGAACATAAATTTGTAAATACTTTATAGAACTTTTTGAAATTTAGATATGTACTGTTTCCATGTCCAAGGAGCTTATGTAGGGGTGGTATACCGTACCGTACCGTATGATCATTACTCTACCGTCTACCGTACCGGAATACTTGGTACACAAATTTCTCTACCATTACCATGCCAAGATTTTGGTACTACCGAGTTCGGTACTACCAGAATATCGGTACGATATTGGTAATACCATGGTACTACCGGACATCAATTAGCTTAAAAAATTAACATTCATATAAATGGCAAAAGAAGGATAAATAAGCTCAACATAAATATATATATGAAGAAATTTCAACATAAATAATTATATATATATATATATATATATATGAAGAAGTTCCAATAATCAGCCAATGTCAATTCTCAAACAAGACTCAACTAACGGTCCATAATTTAGTTTAACATCTGTGTTTCCAGAGCCCAATCACCAGCAATACCAAATAATATAAGTTTCTGTTTAACAATGAAGGAAGAAATCATCACAAAACTCCATTGAAATAACTAATATCTTCAGACATGTTCCTTTCAAAAAGCTCTAGAATTCTCACTCAAAACAAATTAAACACATACAGAAACAGAGAAACACCAGCACGAATAGTATACAGAAACATACAGTTCAATTGATTAACTAGAAATAGATTCACATAAAAAATTATCCTCACAAACAAACATACATCACCTGATATAGTGATAAAGAATCGATACAAAATTTAAGATCATGGATAAAAAAAACATCAACATCGCCTTCTCATCCCTTAAATAGTTAAACCCTTAATAAAAGAATTAGCTAAAGACCTTTTCTGCCCAATCCTTAATCCACCCAGGCCAAACAACAAATCAGGGTTGTAGACTTTATTGTTGTACAATTTCAGAGATGTACAAGTTTCAATATAATGTATCTTTATGTATGAAAATTAGTTTCAACATTCTGCAATATGATTGATTCAATATGCTACTCTATTAGATTCAGCATTCTGCAATATGCTTGATTAGATATAATTGGATAGCTTCAGCATATAGAGAAAGAATGACAACAATACCTGAAATTAAGAAGATTCATATATAAAGAATGACAACAGTATTGTTATTTTCCTTTCATAACATTCATGATATTTGATGGTTCTTTCATTTCTGTGTATTGTTCTTCTCCTTTTTTTTCAGTATGTATCTCATTTAGAAGATTCATATGTAAATCAATTTCAGGATTATGATACAAAAATAATACATAAATATGATTTGACCTATATTAACTCCTAAAAAAACACAAAAATTAATTTGTTAAATCAAATCAAAAGATTTTTTACATCCAAAATCCTAATTACTTGTGAATAATAATACCCAAGATCTCAAGAAAAACCAACAAGAACAAGAAGAAGATGGATCTTATATTAATACACCAACTAAACTCTAAAGTTTCCCTAATTAGTCAAAAAATCCTCTAAAAGTACCGTACCGATGGGGGCTGAAGAAGCATAGTGCGTCGGTCAATCAGTGCGTGTGCCTTAGATTCAAAGACGAAAAAAAAGAAGAAGGAAAAAATGAAGAATAATTGAAGTAGTAGTATAACTGGGGTGAAAAATTGAAAAAAAAAATAAGAAAAATGAGCATGGACTTAGGTCTGGGCATGGGTTTTTAAATATAAAAATTAAATTAAATATATATTAATTACTTGGTATGGTACGGTATACCATGGTATCAGTATTGAGTACCAGTACCATACCATATAATTTCGGTATGGTACAATACCGAGATTTCGGTATGGTATTACAAAGATTTCGGTAATATATGGTATGGTAACGGTATGGTACGGTATGGTACAATAATATGGTATTTTTTGACACCCCTAAGCTTATGTTCTAAATTTTGTGAAGTTTATATATCATTTGATATTTTAAAATGATTTTTATGTCAACACTGGATAATTGTATTCGGTTCTGAAAATTATGACATGCATGTTAAACAATGACTCTTTCGATCACCAAAATGATACAATTTGAAGAAGACTTCAACTAAGAACTTGTAGCTAACACTAATACCTTTCTGGAATGACTGAGATCTTAATTTTCTAAGCAACATGCAATTTATAATAAATTTTTCGGTTTATAGAAACAGTGTATGGATTTCAAGACTTACTGTTTTTGCTATAATGCATGCTATCATGAATTAGACTTGAAATTTGAACTTAAACTTGCTGTTTAGTAGCCCTAGAATTTTTTATTAGTGTGTGGATTGAGTTGTACTACTTGTAATCTCATTTTCTAGTTGTAGAGTAGCCATATATGACTCACAATTTTGATTGAGATAAGATCATTCACTGTTTAGGAGTATAACTTGTAATGGAAATTATGTGTATGCTTTTTAGTTGTTGGTAGTTGTATATGAGTTGTTTATCTTGCTGAATACTTTGTGTAGAAGCTTGTGGTTCATCTAGGCGCATTTTCTCTATGAAAACGGGGCCAGGAAGAAACCTATATTGGCACTTTTGCCTTTATTGTGCTTGCTGTTTGAAATTGTATTTTCACTTTTAAGGCACTTAGATACCTTTTTAGGAGTGAGAACATTATGGAGTTCTACCCTATGTTTTTGTGCTTAAATAGGGTCACCTAGATAGAGTTTTGGGACCCTAGGACTAAGTCCTTGATTGTTTGGATAGACGTGTAGAATAAGAACCCGTGTCACCTCAAGCGTGTTAGAGGAGACGACGTGCTCGCCATACATAGAAGGATCCATTGTTGTTGGTGCTACCACTTTTCAAGGGGCCATGGAGCAGGAAGTTTAGCAGGAGCAGCATGTTTTGGTCAGGCCGAAGTCATTGGTCAACTCCAAGCATGGGAGGCAGTTGTGGCAATCGACGGTGGTCGTTTCGCCACTTAGTTTGGGCCGAGCTGAGCCCTATTGTGGGATTGGGTTAAGTTCTAAAATGATAAGTTAGGTTAAATAAAAGGTACCTATAAGTAGAACTTAGCTAGTTATTCATAATAAATCAATTTTGTATCTACTAAGTTAGGATGTGAAACTAGTAGATAGGTCGCCTAGCTAGCCGATTAGTTGTAACCCCTATTCCCGTATATAAGTATTTTTCCGTGTATTTGCTGTATTTAAAATTTTTATAACTTCTTTCTCACTTTTAAATTCTTTTCAAACAATTACATTTTCAATTGATCGAAATTTAACAAAATATTACTCTAGTTCAAAGAAATTTTCTATTTCATTTTTATTATTCGAAAATTTTACTTATTTCGAATAACGGTGTGTTTTAATTTTATTTTATTGATCGACTATTTATATTATATATTATTATTATTTGGATTATTTTAAACTCGAATTCCATTTTGACATATATACACAGATATTATTATTATATCTATTTTACTATTATTGTTATTGTCACTATTATTATTATTATTGAATCATTTTCATGAAGGTGTCGAATCCAAATTTATTCTGTCATATATTATTATTATTATTATCAGTATTGTTATTATTTTTATTATTATCATTATTTTTGGTTAAAGCCCATCGATTTTGATCTATATTGTATTGTTTAAGTATTTAATTTAAAGCCCAATTTTATATTTAATTGATTTGAATTATTTATTTATATATAATTTGAAGCCCAAACCCAAACCCATTATTTTGTTGGATTTTAAACCCTATGCCCTACTCTATTTTCCTTAATGGGTCTTTTTAATCTATAATCCATTACACATTACCCCAACCTATTTCACCTAACCCAATATCCATTACCCCAAAACCTAATAAACTATCCTACCCATTTTACACCATAACCTTATTATATCTACCCACACATATATTGTAGCGCCCCGAATTTCTAATAAGATATCTTAGAAAATACGTGGCACAATCCCAGCAATCCACTTCAATATAATATTAAACACAACCAACAGCACTAAAATTTTCAACTTTTATTACATCAATCTCTTACATAGCACTGCGGAATTCAAACATCTCAACTCATAAATTTCTTTTTATTTACAACACAAAATATCTCAAATTTGCCTTTACAAATTTACACAAAACACTTATGAACCAATTTATCTCAAAAACCAACTCAAGCATCCAACATCCAACTCTAGGCAACAACCTGCAATATATGAGGCTAGAGATGATCCCTAACCCCCAGAACTAAAGGGGTTAGCCATAAATGGTGTGAGTGACACAAAGCAACAAACAACATAAATAATCATTAAGCAAGGATTCATAAGTAACATATAGTGAACCAAAATATATAAAATATAAGATAGCAGAAAATGTAAACAACAAGTGATACCAAACCAAATGTCAAGTGTAGAAAACCGGAAAAACCACATGCATGAAACTAAGTCAAGAAAACACAAATGCTACATGTGGACTCTCTAATGCATACTTGTCGAAGTCTATGCATCCCACTCTACATAGGTTCGGTGCAAGCCCTTAACGTCTTCACTTCATAGGGTTCAATCCCCCGCTATGCAACTAATCCTATCACGATGATTACTACGAGATAAAGATAAACTGTGAGAATTAGCCCATGCTTGATAATTCCGGAGATAGATCCCACATCTCAGGTAATTTACCTGGATAATTCCGGAGATCATCCCACATCTAAACATTGACACATCATCACATGAATACCACATGTGCGTCGCCTCGACTCCGATAATTCCGGAGATCAATCCCACATCGCAAATAATTACCTGGATAATTCCGGAGATATATTTCACATCGCAGATGATTCACCTGGATAATTCCGGAGATAAATCCCACATCTCAAGTAAGTTACTTGGATAATTCCGGAGATTAAATCTCACATCTAAAGCCATACTGAGGTGCATAACCCATGTTCCCGTTCATCATATCACCACTAGTGCCTTTCTTTATTATTTTTGGGTTACTTAATTACTCAACGAATCTCCTAGAGTGGTGTACCCTACCGGCCTAAATTCAAAAATGAATAACTGAAATGCCTCAATGGGCCTCAACAAAATAACTCAACACCGGTATACTAGGGTCACACACTTCTAGAGACTCAACTCAAATGTCTAAACCAAAGTTCCACTAAACAAAGTGGCTCAACTGAATATCTTAAATCAAATACTTAACTGAATATCTTAGAATCAAAAGCTGAACTGAATGTCTCAAAATTAAATACTGAACTGAATGTCAAGTATAGACTGAATTATCTGAAAACCAATCATTCGAAATAACACTAAAGTTTACAAAGATCCTTCAGTACCAGTCGACTTATACTGTAGTAAGTCGACTATCCAGAGGACAAATATCCAAAATTTTACAAAAAATAAACTAAGTCTTACCAGTCGACTTGAAAGTCATCAGTCGACTTAATCGAGACAAGATTCCAATAATTCTCAAGAAAATATTCTAAGTACATAGTCGACTTAAAGAGGTCATGGTCGACTGTCCAGAAAGGACTGAAATAATTTTACAAAATAATTTCTCAGTGAACCAGTCGACTGAATAATAATCTAAGTCGACTGTCCAGAGCAAATTTTCAAGGAAAACTAAAATACAGCAGCAGGGTCATACCAGTCGACTGAACAGTAGGCCAGTCGACTGTCGGCCTACAGTTTTTCATAATTTAGATCTGAACACAAAATCAAACTGGAGTTTTCCGAAAATTCTTTGTTCATGAAAATAGTTTGTATTCAGGCAAAATAACAAATCTCAATTAAACTTCGTTATGGGTACATTACTCAATCATCCAATATGTCCAAACTCAAGTTCTCATGTTCTAAATTACTAATTCTTCCATTAGGGTTACTCAAAACTAAATTTCTTTCAAAACTCTAAATCAAGATCTGATTTACAATTATAAGATCCAGATGCTCGTCATCCGATCATAACCATGCTCAAATATTAAACTTGTTTCTATTAGTACAATTTCAATAATCAAGATCTACTCGACAAATCTTATATTTCACATACAAGGTGCAAATAACAAACTTTGCATCGTTATCATGCAAAAATACTAAATAACATACATACCAAGCCAACAACATAACAATCGATCACATCAATCAACCACCATACAAAGTTCATATCTTCATATAACAAACAAAACAATTTCATATCACTCACCAAACCAAAACAAGCAAACAAAGTTACTCACCTTGAATTGAGAAAATCCACGGAAAAGCCTTCTTTTTGCTAGATCCAAACTTCCTCTTGCTCTTCCAAAACAAATCACCAAAATCTGTATTTTCAGTAAATGACGGCTGGGAAAAATCTATTTAAACAATCCGGAAATAGGTTTTAGGGTTTCACATCAATTTTGCAAAATAATCCTTTCCAAAATACAACTTCACATATATAGGTCTAGTCTTGGAAATTCGACCAAAATTCATTTAATTCAGGATTTAAAGGAAAAATACAATTCTAAATCTCAACCAATACTGTTCAAAACGTCTAGAAATTACATTTTGCACTTTAACCCTTAAAAATGTCAAATTTGCAAAAAGGTCCTTCTTTTCTCAAAAATTGCAAATAGTTCCAATTAATTTCAAAAAAATCTGGAAAAATACGAAATAAATCCCAAATATTAAATAATGATTTTTCATAAAGAAAACTAAACTTTCAAACTTCTCAAAAAGTATTTGCACGTGTTTTGTACGTGTAACAAGATAAATTTTCTGAAAATATTTATTAAATCCTCAAAATTCATTTAAATTCATTTTCAAATATTTAAAATAATATTTGAAAATACGGGGTTCTACATATATATCCCTGTTACTACCCTGTTACCCTACCACAAAGAAACCCTATCCGCCTAGCTCCAAACCCATCCTCCCGTTCTTCCTACCTCTGACCTTCCGCTCATCTCATCTCTCTCCCGTTCCCCTCCCTCCCTTCCTCTCCCGCTGCAGCAACCGCCAATGCCTTACCTCGACGATAGCCCGCAGCACAACTCCCCCAACCGGCTCCCCTGTGCAACCTCCTGATTCCCTGTGCGCCCCGTCTCGGTCCTCCATCCCTCCCACAACACCCCTGTGCCCCTCTGACTGCACTGCCCTCGGCGACCTTCCTCTGTGCCATGCCTCCTCCCGAGCACCACACGCCAGCTAGCCGACAGCAGCACTACCCAGTCTCCCCCTGCCTTCCTGTCGCTTCGCCAGATACCAGCCAGATATCTGTTTATCTTTTTCTGTACTTGTTGTCTGCACTACAAGCGGCCCGTAACATTCATTGACGGGCATTTTGTTTCTTATTCTTCTTCCTGCAATTTGTTAAATTGTAGACTTTGGTGACCAGGTGCCCGATGGAGTAGGTGATCTAAGATTCTAGCTGGCTGGAGTTCTTGCTACAATTTACTTTCCCGTTGCTTTTGAATAAATGTATTGTTACTTGGATTATTTTGTATTAGGCAGTTTGTCCCAGAATTTATAAGTTGTTCCAGATCTTGTTTATTTGAGATTATTAAATTCTGTTTCAAGTAATCTTGTTGACTATATTGATTCAGTTATGCATGCGTGGTTGACTATTTCTCTTGTATATCTCTTGTTCATACTTGTGCTTGTTGTAAAGATCCTGACAACTTATGAATGGTGAAAGTCATTCGCTGGACTTAGTCACGTATCTGTATTTCGTATCTCCTTTTTGGGAAGCGGGGTGTGACGTTAGTCAAGTGGACCTAGATCGCCTAATGATTTATTAGTAATTCATTAATGAGTTAATATAAAGGGATTAGAGCCGGAATTAGAGCCATCAGAATTAGTAAATCAGATAATAACAATGATAAATTAGTAAATGTTGAAATTAACTGTAGTCATTAGTTTTGAACCTAGTTTTAGTTTGATTAGTGTTCTAGTTCATGGTAGTTCCTTAGGATTAGATCGATTCATTGTTGTGTGTTAAGGACAGACATTAGTGTGTGTTCTGCTCACCTTTCAGGGGGACACTAGGCGTCGTATCGCTGGGCCAAGTCCTAAGTTCGTTTAATGCGGTCAGGAGACTTAGAGTAATACGTTTGAACATAAGGCTCGAATATCTTCGGTGAATGGGATTATTGTGGAGTGCCTTTATGTCCATAACAATTTTTTATAAGGACTAGAGTGGCGGCGGCGTCTCGACTGCGAGTTCTGACGAGTAAAGGAGAGATTAGGGGAAACCCTGAATCCGCCAAGTCCTAGGTTGCTCAATGCGGATAGGGGACTTAGAGTAATACTCGATGAGTAACACAATAATGTATTCGGTGAACGGGGTTCCCGTGGAGTGCCTTTATATCCGTACAACATCATTTTGATTAGGTTCGGGAAGGCAAATTTACTGCAACACCATTATGGGCTACAGCGGTGGGAATAAACCGTACGACTGCATCCCAGGCATAGTGTAAAACAAACGGGGTACATACACCACTACTGATTGCAGCGATGGGAGTTAACTGTATGACTACAACCTCTTCATCACTAGAACATCAGAAACATGAGTGAGCACAAGAATAGGATGCATGGCGGGTGATCGACCCCCATCATCTTAAGAATGTCACTTGATTGGGGAGTGTGTAGTATGGGATGCATATATCTCCAATCAAGTGTGCATTAGAGTAGGAGCATCGTGTGCATTTCTGTGTGCATTAGATCCTAGGTCATGGCACACATCGACACTTGCTTTGACATCACGTTTTTTCACTACAACACATGTGCGATTTACCGGAGTATATTCCCCGGCGTTTTACCATTCGCGCCAGGGTAGGGATGGACCAGGAATGGGGCGTCAGATTGGATGGTTATACACCGGCGGCCTCTATAAAATGCCGGTGAATCATGATATTCGCCAAAGTTTTATTTATAAATGCCGGTGAAGGGTATTATTCACCGGCATTTTAATAACTCACGCCGGGGAATATACAGATACATTCACCGGCATTTGTAATTTAAAATGCCGATGAATTAACTGAGATAAATCCCCGCGTACCCTAACATTTCGCTCGCTAATTTCCCAAATCCAATTTTCACGCCTTCGTTTTCCCTCCTCCCTCTCTCTATTTCACTCGCTTCGCCTCCGTCCCTTCGTCATCTTCGACAGCCCAATTCAATTTTCCTCATCCCTCTCTCTATTTCGCGGTGAATTTGCGATCGAAAAGCACCACTCGTCGCCCCGCTCTCTCTCTATCTCCTACGCCACCGCTCATCGCCCCGCTCATCGCCCCCCTCTCTCTCTTCGGTAATTTCTCTTGATTTCTCTCCTTTTCACTGTCAAAGATGCTGAATTCATGCATCTGATTATCATCTTAGCATGATTTTTTTACCAAAATGGGTTCACTGTCAACTAAGGATGCTAGCTGTATACCAAAATCCTCCAAATATGTACAAGAATTGGGTGAGAACAAACCTTGTGCAGCCTTCTTTTGTAGCCACAAACATCAATAGTTTAGTTGGGGTGAAGAATTAATAAAGAAACATATATGCTTAGATACCGGAAATTTTCATTTTCTTTTACTGTTAAAGAAGCTAAATTCATGAATCTCATTGCCATCTTAGCATGATTTTTTTACCAAAATGGGTTCACTGTCAACTAAGGATACTGTATGTATACCACAATCCTCCAAATCCGTACAAGAATTGGGTGAGAACAAACCTTGTGCAGGCTTCTTTTGTAGCCACAAACATCAATGGTTTAGTTGGGGTGAAGAATTAATAGAGAAACTTATATGCTTAGATACCGGAAATTTTCATTTTCTTTTACTGTTAAAGAAGCTGAATTCATGCATCTCATTGCCATCTTAGCATGATTTTTTTACCAAAGTAATGGGTTCACTGTCAACTAAGGATGATGTATGTATACCAAAATCCTCCAAATCTGTACAAGAATTGGGTGAGAACAAACCTTGTGCAGGCTTCTTTTGTAGCCACAAACATCAATGGTTTAGTTGGGGTGAAGAATTAATAGAGAAACATATATGCTTAGATACCGGAAATTTTCATTTTCTTTTGCTGTTAAAGAAGCTGAATTCATGCATTTCATTGCCATCTTAGCATGATTTTTTTACCAAAGTAATGGGTTCACTGTCAACTAAGGATGCTGTATGTATACCAAAATCCTCCAAATCTGTACAAGAATTGGGTGAGAAAAAACCTTGTGCAGGCTTCTTTTGTAGCCACAAACATCAATGGTTTAGTTGGGGTGAAGAATTACTAGAGAAACATATATGCTTAGATACTGGAAATTTTCATTTTCTTTCACTGTTAAAGAAGCTGAATTCATGCATCTGATTGTCATCTTAGCATGATTTTTTTACCAAAATGGGTTGACTGTCAACTAAGGATGCTAGCTGTATACCAAAATCCTCCAAATCAGTACAAGAATTGGGTGAGAACAAACCTTGTGCAGGCTTCTTTTGTAGCCACAAACATCAATGGTTTAGTTGGGATGAAGAATTAATAGAGAAACATATATGCTTAGATACTGGAAATTTTCATTTTCTTTCACTGTTAAAGAAGCTGAATTCATGCATCTGATTGTCATCTTAGCATGATTTTTTACCAAAATGGGTTCACTGTCAATTAAGGATGCTAGCTGTATACCAAAATCCTCCAAATATGTACAAGAATTGGGTGAGAACAAACCTTGTACAGGCTTCTTTTGTAGCCACAAACATCAATGGTTTAGTTGGGATGAAGAATTAATAGAGAAACATATATGCTTATATACTGGAAATTTTCATTTTCTTTTACTGTTAAAGAAGCTGAATTCATGCATCTTATTGCCATCTTAGCATGATTTTTTTACCAAAATGGGTTCACTGTCAACTAAGGATACTGTATGTATACCAAAATCCTCGAAATCTGTACAAGAAGTAGGTGAGAACAAACCTTGTGCAGGCATCTTTTGTAGCCACAAACATCATGATTTAGTTGGGATGAAGAATTAATAGAGAAACATATATGCTTATATACTGGAAATTTTCATTTTCTTTCACTGTCAAAGATGCTGAACTCATGCATCTGATTGTCATCTAAGCATGATTTTTTTACCAAAATGGGTTGATTAATTTTGCTCCTCTAATGAATTTATTGAATCTTTGACAGGTACAAGATGCCTAGGCATGGAAAACGGATAAACATAAATGATGGCAACGAAAGCCATGGGGATGAGCAGCCACTATCTAATAGTGGCAGTTAAACAGAGGTGGGGGAGGGTAGCACGCCGCCCACTATCAAAAAACATCAAGGGCGAACTAAGATGCCGGGCATATGGAAACTTAATAATGACGAAAGGATTGTGGTGGAGGAAAACGGTGTCGGGAAACTGGATGGTGATAATGCAAGAAAATTCTCATCCTTTATTGGGGTAATAGCAAGGAACCCACGGATAATTCCTTTGTCATACGAGAGTTGGCCGAAGGTGCCAACCACGACAAATGCAACTGCAATTACAACAATCAAGGTATTTCCCATATAAAATAAATAATTGGTAGGCTCAAATATGTTATTGAAATATGTATTTTTGGTGATGGGTATTCGGTTTATGCAATTCAGTTATCATTTGTTAAACTTCATAAATTTTGCAGCAATACTTCTCGTTCTCGGACTCCCTTATGCCTTGGGTTGAAAAGTCACTCTCCAAAAAGTGGAGGGACTACAAGAGTGACTTGAAGGCTAAGTTTTTTGACAAAGACCTTACAGAGGCGGATAATGCAGGGGCTGTGCCACCGAATGTGGAGCCTTCAGATTGGCAATTTCTTGTGCATTACTGGTGTTCGGCGGTCGGTCAGGTATTTACATTACTAACCAAAATTTAATGACTTTGTGGTTGTATGGCTACTCTAATTAAATTTTTTGTTAACTTCATTGTGGCATGTACAGAAAAGGGCAGAGGTGGGTGTTGCCAGTAGGTAAAAGCAGCTAGTGTTGCACACTGCTGGTACACAGAGCTTTGCTCTGGTTCGGGAAGAATTGGTAAGTGCAATCAAATTGAACATTTTTTACTTACAGTTATTTGTTTATAAGCATTTCATCTTACTAATATATAGGAAGAAGATTTGGGGGGACCTATGGAGTTTGGCGACATAGATTATTTCGATGCCACCCACAAGTCGAAGGATGGGACGTATGCGAGTCCTGAGGCAGAACGGATTGTGGTAATTAGAAATTTACTACTATATATAGGCTATAGCAATGTTATTGTTTATATAAATCTTCAATTGCGTTTACTTTTTGATGATCTCTTGCTGTTTTTGTAAATGGCTAATAAGTTGTCGAAATCTCATCTGCTTTTAACTCTGATTGTTATGTCCTTTTACAGACTAACGCTCGGAAAAAGTTTGGTGAAATCTCTTCCGCTTCATATTCTGACCCCACGACGGCATCCACAGATTTTCGTACCCGCCAGCGACTTGCCTTGACCGCAGTTAGGGGAAAGGAGAGGCATGGATGTGTCCGTGGTATGGGACTAGGCCCAACCCCCTCGCGGTTATTCGGGCGGAGTGAATCTACTTCAAGTGGGTCTCGGGACGAGGAGATGACTTCATTAAAGGCACAAGTGGCACTCCTCCAAGAACAAATGGCCCAGTTAATAGGGCAGCAATCTCAAGTCCCACCACCGGTAAGTCTTTAAATTGGTAATTTTGAAGAGATTATAATTTTGAATGCATGAAAGACACGTATTAGTGTTTGTGAGTCTGCATTGTGGCTGTCGTCTATGTTTCTTAATTGGGCTGTGATTAGAAAGAAATGGCTTGAGTGGAGATCTGGAAACCCATATAGAGACATTTCATTTATTATAATCTATTATTATTGTTGGACCAACCCCCTCTTGCTGTTGTTGCTGATGTCTCTTTGTGTGCGTGTGTTGAAGAGAAAGAAGGGATGAGAGAGAGTTGAGGAAAATGCCGCTATGTTAGCCTGGTGTATCCTCATTCTCTACCATTTTCTCTTTCTGGCTCCATTTATGGCTTCTATATTAAATTGGTTTCCGTCCACAATGACAGTTCCATAAAACTACACTTGATATGAGCCCTATTCTTATTGTTCTTCAATAAAATTGAGAGTTTTGGTGATCCAACTAGTGATCATAGCTGCACCCCACTGCATACTCACAAACACTAATACGTTTGCAGTATCTAAGCATATATGTTTCTCTATTAATTCTTCATCCCAACTAAACTATTGATGTTTGTGGCTACAAAAGAAACCTACACAAGGTTTGTTCTGACCCAATTCTTGTACAGATTTGGAGGATTTTGGTATACATACAGCATCCTTAGTTGACAGTGAACCCATTACTTTAGTAAAAAAATCATGCTAAGATGGCAATGAGATGCATGAATTCAGCTTCTTTAACAGTGAAAGAAAATGAAAATTTCCGGTATCTAAGCATATATGTTTCTCTATTAATTCTTCATCCCAACTAAATCATTGATGTTTGTGGCTACAAAAGAAACCTGCACAAGGTTTGTTCTGACCAATTCTTGTACAGATTTTGGGAATTCTGAAGTTTTTAGATCCAGGATCACAAATTTTGAATGGGCTGTGATTGGATTGTTTAGTGACTGTCAACAAGTGTTCTTAATTGGGCTATGATTAGAAAGATAAGAGTTGGAGTGGAGATCTGGAAACCCATATAGAGACATCTCGTTCATAATAATTTATTATTATTGCAGTTCTTGTCGCTCTTGCTGTTGTTGCTGATGTCTCTTTATGTGCGTTTGCTGAAGAGAAAGCAGGGATGAGAGAGATTTGAGGAAAATCCCGCTATGTTAGCCTGGTGTATCCTCATTCTCTACCATTCCTCTTTCTGGATTCTATATTTGGTTTCCTTCCACGATGACATTTTCTTAAAACTACACTTGATATGAGCCCTATTCTTATTTTTCTTCAATAAAAATGGGAGTTTTGGTTATCCAACAAACATGTACCCGCATACTTCCAAATGGCATTTTCTTTACAAAGTCGGGCTTCAAAGAATCGATCAATGACTAGAATCTCCATTCAAAGCCCAATCAAAATTTGTCATCCTGGATCTAAAATCTTCTTAATTTGGAGCCACAAACATCAATGATTTAGTTGGGATGAAGAATTAATAGAGAAACATATATGCTTAGATACCGGAAATTTTTATTTTCTTTCACTGTTAAAGAAGCTGAATTCATGCATCTGATTGCCATCTTAGCATGATTTTTTTACCAAAATGGGTCAACTGTCAACTAAGGATGATGTATGTATACCAAAATCCGCCAAATCTGTACAAGAATTGGGTGAGAACAAACCATGTGCAGGATTCTTTTGTAGCCACAAACATCAATGGTTTAGTTGGGGGGAAGAATTAATAGAGAAACATATATGCTTAGATACGGGAAATTTTCATTTTCTTTCACTATTAAAGAAGCTGAATTCATGCATCTGATTGTCATCTTAGCATGATTTTTTTACCAAAGTAATGGGTTCACTGTCAACTAAGGATGATGTATGTATACCAAAATCCTCCAAATCTGTACAAGAATTGGGTGAGAACAACTCTTGTGCAGGCTTCTTTTGTAGCCACAAACATCAATGGTTTAGTTGGGGTGAAGAATTAATAGAGAAACATATATACTTAGATACCGAAAATTTTCATTTTCTTTTGCTGTTAAAGAAGCTGAATTCATGCATCTCATTGCCATCTTAGCATGATTTTTTTACCAAAGTAATGGGTTCACTGTCAACTAAGGATGTTGTATGTATACCAAAATCCTCCAAATCTGTACAAGAATTGGGTGAGAACAAACCTTGTGCAGGCTTCTTTTGTAGCCACAAACATCAATGGTTTAGTTGGGGTGAAGAATTCATAGAGAAAAATATATGCTTAGATACGGGAAATTTTCATTTTCTTTCACTGCTAAAGAAGCTGAATTCATGTATCTGATTATCATCTTAGCATGATTTTTTTACCAAAGTAATGGGTTCACTGTCAACTAAGGATGATGTATGTATACCAAAATCCTCCAAATCAGTACAAGAATTGGGTGAGAACAAACCTTGTGCAGGCTTCTTTTGTAGCCACAAACATCAATGGTTTAGTTGGGGTGAAGAATTAATAGAGAAACATATATGCCTAGATACCGAAAATTTTCATTTTCTTTCACTGTTAAAGAAGCTGAATTCATGCATCAGATTGTCATCTTAACATGATTTTTTTACCAAAGTAATGGGTTCACTGTCAACTAAGGATGCTAGCTGTATACCAAAATCCTCCAAATTTGTACAAGAATTGGGTGAGAACAAACCTTGTGCAGGCTTCTTTTGTAGCCACAAACATCAATGGTTTAGTTGGGGTGAAGAATTAATAGAGAAACGTATATGCTTAGATACGGGAAATTTTCATTTTCTTTCACTGTTAAAGAAGCTGAATTCATGTATCTGATTGTCATCTTAGCATGATTTTTTTACCAAAGTAATGGGTTCACTGTCAACTAAGGATGCTAGCTGTATACCAAAATCCTCCAAATCTGTACAAGAATTGGGTGAGAACAAACCTTGTGCAGGCTTCTTTTGTAGCCACAAACATCAATGGTTTAGTTGTGGTGAAGAATTAATAGAGAAACATATATGCTTAGATACGGGAAATTTTCATTTTCTTTCACTGTTAAAGAAGCTGAATTCATGTATCTGATTGTCATCTTAGCATGATTTTTTTACCAAAGTAATGGGTTCACTGTCAACTAAGGATGCTAGCTGTATACCAAAATCCTCCAAATCTGTACAAGAATTGGGTGAGAACAAACCATGTGCAGGCTTCTTATGTAGCCACAAACATCAATGGTTTAGTTGGGTTCAAGAATTAATAGAGAAACATATATGCTTAGATACCGGAAATTTTCATTTTCTTTCACTGTTAAAGAAGCTGAATTCATGCATCTCATTGTCATCTTAGCATGATTTTTTTACCAAAGTAATGGGTTCACTGTCAACTAAGGATGCTAGCTATATACCAAAATCCTCCAAATCTGTACAAGAATTGGGTGAGAACAAACCTTGTGCAGGCTTCTTTTGTAACCACAAACATCAATGGTTTAGTTGGGGTGAAGAATTAATAGAGAAACATATATGCTTAGATACGGGAAATTTTCATTTTCTTTCACTGTTAAAGAAGCTGAATTCATGTATCTGATTGTCATCTTAGCATGATTTTTTTACCAAAGTAATGGGTTCATTGTCAACTAAGGATGCTAGCTGTATACCAAAATCCTCCAAATCTGTACAAGAATTGGGTGAGAACAAACCTTGTGCAGGCTTCTTTTGTAGCCACAAACATCAATGGTTTAGTTGGGGTGAAGAATTAATAGAGAAACAAATATGCTTAGATACGGGAAATTTTCATTTTCTTTTACTGTTAAAGAAGCTGAATTCATGCATCTCATTGCCATCTTAGCATGATTTTTTTACCAAAATGGGTTCACTGTCAACTAAGGATATTGTATGTATACCAAAATCCTCCAAATCTGTACAAGAATTGGGTGAGAACAAACCTTGTGCAGGCTTCTTTTGTAGCCACAAACATCAATGGTTTAGTTGGGGTGAGGAATTAATAGAGAAACATATATGCTTAGATACCGAAAATTTTCATTTTCTTTCACTGTTAAAGAAGCTGAATTCATGCATCTCATTGTCATCTTAGCATGATTTTTTTACCAAAGTAATTTGTTCACTGTCAACTAAGGATGCTAGCTGTATACCAAAATCCTCCAAATCTGTACAAGAATTGGGTGAGAACAAACCTTGTGCAGGCTTCTTTTGTAGCCACAAACATCAATGGTTTTGTTGGGGTGAAGAATTAATAGAGAAATATATATGCTTAGATACCGGAAATTTTCATTTTCTTTCACTGTTAAAGAAGCTGAATTCATGCATCTTATTGTCATCGTAGCATGATTTTTTTACCAAAGTAATGGGTTCACTGTCAACTAAGGATACTGTATGTATACCAAAATCCTCCAAATCTGTACAAGAATTGGGTGAGAACAAACCTTGTGCAGGCTTCTTTTGTAGCCACAAACATCAATGGTTTAGTTAGGGTGAAGAATTAATAGAGAAACATATATGCTTAAATACGGGAAATTTTCATTTTCTTTCACTGTTAAAGAAGCTGAATTCATGCATCTGATTGTCATCTTAGCATGATTTTTTTACCAAAGTAATGGGTTCACTGTCAACTAAGGATACTGTATGTATACCAAAATCCTCCAAATCTGTACAAGAATTGGGTGAGAATAAACCTTGTGCAGACTTCTTTTGGAGCCACAAACATCATTGGTTTAGTTAGGGTGAAAAATTAATAGAGAAACATATATGCTTAGATACTGGAAATTTTCATTGGGCTGTGATTGGATTGTTTAGTGGCCATCGTCTATGTTCTTAATTGGGCTGTGATTAGAAAGAGAGGGCTCGAGTGGAGATCTGGAAACCCATTTAGAGACATCTCGTTTATAATAATTTATTAATATTATTGTTCTTGTCGCTCTTGTTGCTGTTGCTGATGTCTCTTTGTGTGCGTGTGCTGAAGGGAAAGAATGGATGAGAGAGAGATGAGAAAAATGCCGCTATGTTAGCCTGGTGTATCCTCATTCTCTATCATTTTCTGTTTCCATTTCTGGCTTCTATATTTGGTTTCCTTCCACGATGACAGTTCCTTAAAACTACACTTGATATGAGCTCCTTCTTATTTTTCTTATTTTTCTTATATTTGATTTCCTTCCACGATGACAGTTTCATGGATTGTCTGAGCAATCCACGAAAGACATGCTTAGATACTGGATTTTCATTTGTTTTACTGTTTTAGATACTAGATATTCCTAATCAGAGGATCATATAAAGGTTTTAAGTTAGATACTTGATTTTCATTTGTTTGGCTGTTTTAGATATATTCAAAAACAAAATTAAGTACTAACCTTTTAGCACTGCAATATAATTATTTTACCTCTTTATATATCATTAACAATTCCAATTGCAATTGGCACTTTGATCTTAGAATTTGTGAATTGGGTAGATCTTTTTGCAAGCTTTAAAAATATGTATATTCTGTATTGTGGTCTACTGTTGAACTAAATTATTGTTTTTTTTCATAGAGCGGTTTCCAAGATGAAGGAAATTCTGATGATCAGAAGTAAAGCTACTCGAGGGGTATGAATCTGTGGTCGGCCTATCCTTGCTGTTGTTATGTCCTCCTTGCTGTTGTTATGTCTTGTATTATTGTTTTATGTTTTCGTTGGGATATTTGGGACGTTCGTTATTGTATTTGTATTTGTTAATTATGATACCGTGTTAATTTTCCGGTGGATTTGGACAATGATATAACACGTGTGAAACTTTATTATCTTTAATTCTTGTGTTTGGTTGTGATTTGCGCATTAATATTTCTGAAATTGGTTGAATCAGTTGTGAATTAGTTTACAGGTTTTTTTAAATGAAATTGTGAATTGAAATCGAATGGAAAACTGAAGCAGGAAAAACAAACGGGCATACACTGGCATATGAAATTGTGAATTGAAATCGAAGGGAAAACTGGAGCAGGAAAAACAAACGGGCATACACCGGCGTTTCATAAAATGGCGGTGTATCTAATTGTTTAGTTGAAAATTTCATTAGAGAGGCGTTTCCACACACGCCGGTGTACCAGTAAGTTGCAGCACTCCTAAGATACACCGGCATTTTATAAAACGCTGGTGAATATCTAAATGGCGGCGTTTTACAACACGCCGGTGTTTGTAAGTAGGAAAAGAAGGGCGCTCAGAAACATGCATACACCAGCGTTCTCTAACCGCCGGTAAATATTACACATTCCCCGGCGGTTGTACAATCACCGGTGAAAAGATATATACCGGCGGTATGTGCCCGCCGGTGAATGTATATTGGGGAAAGAATGGCACCCAGAAATCGGCATATACCGGCGTTTGTCTGGCCACCGGTATATTTTAAAGATATACCGGCGTCCAGTATAAACGCCGGTGAATGTGCCTATCTTTCCGCGACGCTCGATTCGGGGGCATTTGCACCGGCGTTTTTATAAACGCCGGTGGCATTTTTATAAATGCCGGTGAATGTTTCACCGGCGTAAAAAAATGCCGGTGAAGTTCTAAAAAAACGCCGGCGAATAACTTCTGTGTTGTAATGTTCTTTGCATCAATATTTTGGTTGTTTAGGTTTTGGAGTCGCTGGTTTCATCAACTTTGCGTCAGTTGCATTCAATTGACGTGCCCATAGTTTGTTAGGTGCAGGATCGCTGTTCGTGGAGTGAGGGATTTGAGCCGTGGGAAGCATCCAAGTGGAAGTTGCAGTTGTCTAATGATATTTGTAATTCATGGTGTAATATTTGTTGTATTATTGGACATTGTAATAATTTTTAATGTAAAAAAAAGTTTTTAATTTCCTGTGATATTTCTGTGTTTTGACTCATTTGAAGTAAGACTCTGGATTGTGTCACGAGTTCCCAGTATATAAATTTGGGGTGTTATAGAGTTGGTATCATATCTGACTTCAAATTGTAGTCCAATACAATGGGAAATTAGACTTGGATGCCCCGTTGGAGTCGGGTTCAAATTATGCTTTACGGTTTTTCTATATCTAGACTGATTCTCGTATTTCTCTCGCAGGATGGCTGACGGCAATGTTCAAAAGCTGAACATGTGGATTGAGGTTGAGGAGTCATTGAACGAAGAGGAGCCAATGATGGAGGGCGAGGAGCCCGCAGGGGGTGCAAAGGTCGTAGGCAAGGAGCCCCTGTTAGTTGCGGACCTTGAGTACGGAGAACTCTCTGAGGCAGAGGATGGTCACGTAGCTGAGCAGCCTCCACCATCACCACCCCAGCAGACTGCGATCCAACATGTTGTAGACAGGCTACTCCAGGAGTTTGGCGCCTACTACTGGAGCCATGGCATTCTCGATAAGAGACTTGAGGCGTGTGTACGGCAGAGCTTGCCACCAGTGAGACAGTGGCAAGGCTCTAGAGGGATGAAGAGTACCTGCAATGGCAGGCGAGGAAGAGCCGAAGGCAAAGGAAGTAAGGCCAATGCTACCTTAATATTGAGACAGAGTTTGCAAGAGTCTACCAAACAATGGCCACATTCATGGAAGTGAGCTGGAATTTCATTCTGCAGCTAGGATCCCACGGTGGAAACTTGGAGAATGTCATCCCCCACCCGGTAAAAATGGTGGAATCCTTTAAGAGGATGAAGCCACCAGTTTTCAAGGGATAGGCAGATCCCACAACTGCTGACGATTGTATCCACCAGGTTGTAACCGTCTTCGAAGTGCTCGAGACCCCAGAAGGAAGCAAGGTCAAGTTAGCAACCATCCTTCTAGAAAAAGATGTTGGCATTTGGTGGCAGTCGGTCAACCGCGGGTTGGGAGAAGGACCCATTATATGGGAAAACCTTTTGGAAGAATTCAGGCACCGCTACTTTCCCCTCGACGTTCAGGAGGAGAAAGCGATGGAGTTTATCAACTTACGTCAGGGTGGCATGATAGTTCAGGAATACGAGGCGAAGTTTACCTAGTTATCTCGTTATACCCCCAAAATTTTCCAAGATGAGGTGAAGAAGGATAAGAGGTTTGAACAATGATTAAGGCTGGCACTGAGGACGAGGATGGTGCCATTATGTATCTGTAGGTTTGATAAGTTGGTGAGAAGGGCAGCAGTCACCGAACAAGATATGAACCAGAAGCAAATGCCATAGGGAAGGACTGGGAGTTGGAGCAAGGGAAAGCGGCCAGTGCCAGCAACCAATTTCAAGAAGCAAGGGTTGTATCAGAAGTTTCAGAAGGCATATGTTAGTACAGAGGCAAATAAGACGGTGAAGTGTTTTAATTGTGGAGAATTTGGGCATTACAAGAATCACTGCCCAAGAACAAGTTGTAGATCACTCCATTTACCTACCACAATTACGGGAAGGCCAGGAACGTCAACCAAACTGACCCCAGCTATAGAAGGGCAATAGTGGTCCAGCCTAGAAGACAAATAACAGGGGAAATAAGCCTTTTCGCCAAGGGCGTGTTTTTGCCCTGACAGAGGATGATGCTGAGGGAGATGAAGGAGTGATTACTGGTATGAGTAATGAAATGTAATCTATTTTGGTACTTTATTTTGAACTATGAAGAAAGAAGTTAATGTAATGTAACTTTTTGTAAAAGGATGGTTGAACATCGATGGAATTAAGGCAAATGTTTTGTTTGATAGTGGTTCCTATCAATCTTTTGTGTCAAAGTCATTTTTGAAAAAGTTGAAATGCACCCATGGAGTGACTCCTGATTTGGCCTTGATGGTGGCTACGCCATCAAGAGAGACTCTCACTACAAATGTGTATTATAAAGGTTGTGAACTTCAGATTGGTGGTGAAACTCTAAGTGTAGATTTGTTAGAGTTGGGCTTTGTAGGAGCCGATGTGATAATGGGAATGGATTGGATGTCCAAGCACAAGGCAAACATCAACTACAAAGGAAAGAAGGTGACCATAGCAATACCCGAGAAACCGAAAATTGTGTTTAAAGGGAAGAAGAAGAATTGGAAGATTTTGGCGGCTACAATCAGGATTAATGTGCCGAAGGAGGCTAAGGGAATACTCATTGTACGATACTTACCGCTCGTATTTTTGGAGGAGTTACTAGGACTACCCCCACCAAGAGATGTGGAGTTTAGCATTGTGATCCAGCCAGGCAGCCTGCCAATGTCAAAGGCACCGTATCGCATGGCACCAGTGGAACAGAATGAAGTCAAGAAGCAGATAGAGGAGTTTATACAGAAGGGATTCATCAGGCCTAGTGCCTCACCCTGGGAAGCGCCGGTACTACTGGTCAAGAAGAAAGACGGGTCATCAAGGATGTGTATCGATTACCGGGAGTTTAACAAAGTCACAGTCCAAAATAAGCATCCAATTTCCTGGATCAATGACTTGTTCGATCAGCTAGAAGGAGCAGCAGTGTTCTGGAAGATTGATCTACGATCGAGTTACCATCAGGTCTGTGTCAGGGAGGAAGATGTACCGATGACAGCCTTCAAGACTCGACATGGGTATTATGAGTTCTTGGTGATGCCATTCGGAGTGACCAACGCTCCAGCAATCATCATGGATTTGATGAATCGGGTTCTACGGCCATTCATCGACTCATTTGTGGTGGTCTTCATAGACGACATCATGGTGTACACTAAGACAGAGGAGGATCATTCTAGGCATCTGACTGCAGATCTGAGAAAGCTTTAGGAGCATGAGTTGTACATGAAGTTGTCCAAGTGTGATTCTAGAATACTGAACTAGCATTCCTTGGTCATGTCCTTTCTAAAGAGGGAGTGTCCACTGAACCACAGAAGATCAAGGCGGTGAAGGAGTGGCCTCAACCCAGGACAGTGAAGGAAGTAAGGAGCTTTTTGGGCTTGACTAAGTACTACAAGAAGTTCATTTTGGAATATGCTAAGATAGTAGTGCACTTACAGCTTTGACCAAGAAAAACAAGAACGTCAAGTGAACTGAGAAGTATGAAAGGAGCTTCCAGGAGTTGAAGAACCGATTGATATCAGCACCGATTTTGGTCTTACCTCAGCCAGACAAATGGTACGAGATTTACAGCGATGCTTCATACTAGGGTTTCGGGTGCTTCATACTAGGGTTTTGGGTGAGTGATGATGCAAGAAGGGAGAGTTATTTCCTATGGGTCAAAACAACTCCAACCAAATGAGAAGAACTATCCTACACATGATTTAGAGTTGACTGCTATAATTTTCGCCTAGAAGGTAAGAACGGAGCGAAGGTGGAGATGTACACAAACCACAAGAGCTTAAAGTATATATATCATAAAAAGGACTTAAATTTGAGGCAGTGGCGATGGTTGGAGATGTTGGAAGATATCTAGTCGGAGATTTTGTACCATCCAGGAAATGCCAACATGGTGGCAGATGCACTCAGCAGGAAGAGGAGTATTGCTATGATGATTGCAACCAGGAAGGAGCTAGATGAAAAGATAATGAGAGTTGGTATCGAAGTAATTACACAAGGATTGGGTGCTATATTAGCCCGGTTAGAGCTTCAACCAAGTCTGAAGGACCGAGTGAAGAAAAGTCAAGATGGTGATGCGGAGATCCAAGCACTCAAGGAGTAAGTGAACGAAGGAAAACTTCCTCAGTTCAGTGCTAAGGAGGGAGTGTTGTGGTTCGGGAATCGATTGTGTACCAAAGGTGGTTGATCTAAGATAGGAAATCATGAAGGAAGCACACACCACCTTACTAACAGTTCACCCAAGAAGCATGAAGATGTATAGATATGTGAAACAGTTCTATTGGTGGGCTGGAATGAAGCGAGATATAGCTGAGTTCGTGGTCAGATGTCTCACTTGTCAGAGAGTAAAGGCGAGAATCAGAAGCCCGGAGGATTACTACAACCATTGCCCATTCCAGAATGGAAGTGAGAGAACATTAGCATGGATTTCATCTCGGGATTACCCAGGAGTCCCAGGGGAAATAATTCAATTTGGGTTATTCTGGACCGACTGACAAAATCAGCACATTTTCTGCCGGTAAGAACAACCTGGTCCTTGGAGAAGTTGGTAGAAATCTACATCTAGGGGATAATGAAGCTGCATGGTGTACCAGTATCTATAGTCTCCAACAGAGATGCAAGATTTACCTCATGGTTCTGGAAGAGTCTGCAGGTAGGTATGGTTACGAGAACAGATTTTAGTATAGCATTTTACCCACAGACTAATGGACAGACCGAAAAAGTGAACAGAATTCTGGAAGATATGTTGCGAACATGCATCTTAGACTTCGAAGGAAGCTGGAAGAAGTATTTAGCACTGGTTGAGTTTGCTTACAACAATGGCTACCAGGCTAGTATCGGGATGGCTCCATTCGAAGCACTATACGAGAGGAAGTGTAGGACACCTGTATGCTGGTATGAAATGGGCGAGAGGCAAATGTTCGAACCAGAGATTGTACCACAGACCTCAGAGAAGATTGAACTGACCAGAAAGAGGCTACAGATTGCTCAGAGCCGACAAAATAACTATGCCGACACACACCGTAGAGAGCTAGAATTCGAGGAAGGAGACTCGGTGTTCTTGAAAGTCTCCCAGACCAAGGGTGCATTCAGATTTGGTAGGGGTGGCAAGTTGGCCCCGAGATACATTGCACCCAACAGGATTTTGAAGAAAATCGGTAAGACAACATAAAAGTTGGAACTGCTCACTGAATTAGCTCAGATTCACGATGGTTTCCATGTCTCCATGCTAAGGAAATATGTTCCCGATCTAAGTCATCAACTTCCTGAGATTCCAGAAGACTTGCAAGTAGATCTCTCCTACGAGGAATGACCTATAAAGATATTAGATCACCAGGATAGAGTGCTGAGAAGCAAGATAATTCTGATGGTCAAAGTTCTCTGAAGAAATCAGTTGGTCGAGGAAGCCACGTGGGAGCCAGAGGGTCGGATGCGGACAGCTTTCCCTGAGTTGTTTATGTGACTCGTGTTTTAACCTCCCCACTAAGCGTAGTATAGAGGACAGAACTATTCTAAGGAATGAGTGAAATAAAAACCCTGAAATTTTGCATATAACAATATTGTAGAACATAAAGTTTTGCTTATGAAAATTTCTTTTTTAGTAATGGTGTGTATGAGACTATTTTAAATTAAGAAATTTTAATTCTATAATTAGGACCCCAACTAAACCCAAACCAACCCAGATTGACCCAAGCTTGACTCTACACTTCTAGTGTAGTATGTCATGTAACAAAAAAAAACCCCTAGGTGGCCGACCAAAATGGAGGGAGAGAGATAGGGTTTTGATTTTTCAAAATTGGAATCTAGGGCTTTTGTTGGGACTCAAAACACTTGATTGTTTGAGAAACCCCAAGAGGCAACACCACATTCACACTCCACCTCCCCCTCTCCTCCAATGCACCCCTGCCAAATCTCCTCCCTATCTCTATTTAAACCCCCTCACTTCAAACCCTAGCTCATTTTTGTTCATTCTAACTCCAAACAAATTTCTTCTACACTTCTAATCAATCTCTAAGGAGCTAGCTACTATTTTGGGGGAGTCCAAGGAGCCAAGAAGAAGTGAAGGGAGCTAGCACAAGAAGCAAGCTCAAGGAGCAAAAAGAACTAGAGTTTGATGCTAGGAGGGCAAATTCCAAGCTACTAACAAGGTGGGTGTCTCTAGGACCTTAAGTTTGTTTTTTAAATTATGTAGCAAGTTTTTGTGATGATTTTGAACAGCATTATGTGGTATGGTGATGTTATTATATGATTGATTTGATTTTATGTTAAGACTAGGTTTGTCCGTTGACACGTGCCTATGACACGTCTTCGGAATGGTGCACTTGGTTTGATTATATAAAATAGTTTTGGAGGTCCAGCAAATTAATTGAATTAGCAAACATATTATATGAGGAAGTAGTATATTTACCTTCAAGCTCAACCATTGCCTTCTTGATCATTAGCTTGAACTTACCTGGAATGCATATAGTTTGTAAGAAATACTGCATAAATTTTTTTTAACTTCAGCAGCACTTTTAGATGCTTGTAATAGTTATGCAAGAACATTATCATATAGGTTTTATAGAGCTTACTCTAATCCCATAACCACTATGAACATGTCTGAATACAATGGTAACGCAAGTGCAGGTGTGAAGATATCTACAATACCAATAATCTAAACATTTGTTTGTCTGAGACTCAATTTGCAATTGAAATATCTCTTATTATTATTTCAACCAAAATGAAATACATGAAGTTCTCAAAACTTTAAACCAAGCTAATCATTTCTTTTATCTCCACTTTGTCTCCGCATTGCACCTATATAAAAAAAAATCAAACTAGAAAAATAAAAAATTTACTTTAGCTGACTTTTTTGAGTGGAGAGCTTGCACCCTTCACTGGTAAACTCCAATCATCCCAATCCTATATATCCAAACATACACTAAAAATTCTTATATGTTATGTTATGAATGGTTTCTAATAACCAGTGAAGGGAACACTTCACGAACACTTCACGATAGTATTTTATCTTGTAGTAAAGAAATTAATGTTGCATATTTGTCAAGTTATTTTAGGTTGTTGGTCAGCTTACCTGTCCTGCTATGGTTTGGAAGCCCAAATTGAGGCCACCAAATAATCCATTTCTCACTTGCGTACACGTTAAATCAAAACCAATAAAAAACTCATCAAATAAATCACCAAATTAAAATTTTCTAAACCCAAAAATAAAACAATCATACCTCTCTGAACTTAGACCCCATACACACACAAAATTTGAGTTAGCAAAAAACTGAGTAATCCCATGCACACACAAAATAAAAAATTAGAATGAAAATTCGGTTAATGAGATGAAATTAGAGTCGTCGCATCGCATATAGAGGTTCTCGATTCGGTGGAGGGGAGTTGCCGATACGGAGTCGCTTGATATTCGCGCTCAATTTGATGGAGGGGAGTCACTGATACGGAATCAGCAGTGGATCAGATATCAAGGACAACCTTTTGATTGGGGTTCGACATTGGATTGGGATTTGCTTTGAGATTTTCAAATTTTCAAAAATTTAATTTATTTTCCTATTTTTTTTATTTTTTATTTTTTTTATTTTTTAAAATTTTAAAATTTTATAAATTATTTAAAATTTAAAATTTTAGAAATTTTAAAGTTTAAATTTTTTTAATTTTTATATTTTTTTTAAATTTTAAATATTTTTTAGAAATTTTAAAGTTTTTTAACTTTTTTAAATTTTTTAATTTTTTAATTTTATTTTTTAAAATTAAATTATTTATTTTTATTTTTTATAAGTTTTTTATTTTTTTTGAATTATTTTTAAAGTGTTTTAAGTTTTGATTTATTTTAAATTTATTAATTTTATGAAAGAAATTTAAAATTTTTTAAAATTTTTTATTTTTAAAATTTTTAAAATTTTAAAATTTTTAATTTTAAAAATTTTAATTTTTTAAAATTAATTTTTTTTTTATTTTAAAAAATTTTATATAATTTTTTATAAGTTTTGATTTTTGAATTATTTTTAAAGTCTTTAAATTTTTAATTTTTTAATTTTTAAGTTATTTAATTTTTAAATGTTTTAAAATTTTTGTTTTCTTAATTTTTTGAATAGGAGAGGGAGGGAGAGAGAGAGAAAAAAATAATTAAATAAATAAAGGAGTTGTTTTGGGTGGGGGGATTTGAATTTGAGTTTTGGGCAAAAACATTTAGGGGGAAATGTGTTTTGTGAGGTTAGATCTGGGCCTTTAATTTTTGGGGGGATTAAAGGAGAGCCACTTGATAGCGTTCTTTGTGTTTTATTATATAGATGTGCTAAGTAAAAGTTAAGAAACACATTTAAATACTTGATTCTGAAATTTCACCTTAGGTCTAAATATTATAACTCCATAAATAGAATGGTTTTTGGATTAAAAATTTTATGGTAATAAGACATGCATGTTAGTCATCTTTCCACCAAATTTTATATGTTTTGAAATTTATTTGTTGTTTAAATTAATTATGAACTTGACTGCTGGTTGTGCAGAAAACATATTTAGTATATGTTTTGTTATGATTTTCAAAGACTTATAATTCTCTGAATACTTGAGATCTGTATCTGAAATTTTTACATGTGTTGCTAGCCTATGTTTAGTCCACGCATGCTAAATTTCATAATTTTAGACAACGTTTTCTATTTTAATAAAATGCAAAGTCACCGGCTGATTAAAAGGGAAAAACAGAGGTGAACGTTTAACTCTTCTATTTTGATTCATTTTTCAAAGGACCATAACTTTGTAAATACTTTATAGAATTGTTTGAAATTTAGGTATGTACTGTTTCCATGTGTAAGGAGCTTATGTTCTAAATTTTGTGAAGTTTAGATATCATTTGATATTTTAAAAGAATATTTATGTCAGCACTGGTTAATTGTTGTTCTGTGCTGAAAATTATTGCATGCATGTTAAACAACGACTCTTTTGATCACTTAAATGATATAATTTGAAGACGACTTCAACTAAGAAATTGTAGATAACACTTATACCTTTCTGTAATGACTGAGATCTTAATTTTCTAAATAGTATGCAATTTATAATGAATTTTTCGGTACACAGAAACATTGTATGGATTTCCAGACTTATTGTTTTTGTTATATTGCATGCTATCATGAATTAGATTTGAAATTTGAACTTAAATTTGTCTTTTCGTAGCCCTAGAATTTGTTATGAGTGTGTGGATTGAGTTTTGCTACTTGTAATCTCGTTTTCTAGTTGTAAAGTAACCATATATGACTCCCAATATTGATTGAGATAAGATCACTCACTGTTTAGGAGTATAACTTATAATGAAAATTATGAGTATGATTTTAGTTGTTGGGAGTTGTATATACCCCAAGTGAGTTGTTTATCTTGTTGTATACTTAGTGTTGAAGCTTGGGGTTAACCTGGGCTCATTTTCCCTATGAAAATGGGGCCGGGAAGAACCCAATATTGGCACTTTTGCCTTTATTGTGTTTTCTGTTTGAAATTGTATTTTCACACTTTAAGGCACTTAAATACCCTTTTCGGCATGAGAATATTCTGGAGTTCTACACTATGTTTTGGTGCTGTTGTAACGCCCCGAATTTCAAACACAGGCAATTCGTAGCATAAATAGGATATTTTACTTAAATTCGTATAAATTTACAAGGAATTTAAAATTTTATATTTACAACATATTCTTTACAACAACACAGCGGAATTAAACAAATACAATACAATCTTCAAATATGAAAATTCTTCAATCTTGTAACAACTCATCATAGTGACTTCAAGCCCAAGCCAAGTCCAATCCGCAACTAGAAAACTGTGGGCACGTCAGTTGCATACAACTGACGCAATGCTATATTATAGAGATTCTTTTACTTTAACAAACGCAAACTTGAATGCAAATAGGAAAAATGACTATCCTAGTCGTGTCTGTGTATGATATGAACTTAATGCCTAATGAAGACATTCACACTACGATGACACTAATGCATACTTGTTCGGATTCTCTGCATCTCATACTACATAGGTCTGAGGGCAAGCCCTTATCGTACTTCTCATTATAGGGTTCAATCCCTCGCCATGAAATCCTACTCGGTAACAAAACAAGGTTCGGACAACCCACAAGTATGGATTCCAGCCCCAGAGTACACTGCCCGACTATACAGAATCCACCTCTTGCAGACATCCCAGAAGTGCCACTCTAGCCCCGGAATATCAGAGATTCGCCTCCCATCCGCCCGACTAATCATGATCCCGGAGTACACCACCAGATCATTCATAATCCTGAATTTAATTGAGACTCGTCTCGTCCCGCATCACAGTCCCATAGTACACCGCCTGATTGGATGTAGGGCAATTACAGTCCCGGAGTACACCATCCGACTAAATCTATAGTCCTGGAGTACACCGTCCGACTATATAGAAACGCTCCACTTACGTTTGCCCAGGTTTCATCACATCTTCTTCTAGTGCCTACCCTTAAGTTTAAATATGAATAATAATACCACCTAGAGCTAGCTTACCCTCCTACCGGACTTAAACAATATACCGAGAACGATAGCCCATATTGAACACTTCTCAAATTTCAATAATCATTTTCATCACTTTGCTGGTACTTTGGGTCTCACGTAGGCTCTAGAATCAACATAATTCATGTTCACAACACCATGGGTTATTCATACCCTCTTTATTCACATTTTGAAATTTCATTCATTCACATATCTAATTATTCCCTTGTTCACACAACTCAGTTATTTATATAACTAGTTTCATAATCTTATCTAACATTTCAAATCAACATTCTGTATGTAAAATAGATGGTTTATTCACCCTCTTTTAATAGGATTTTCAATAAAGTTGTAATTACATTCAATGGATTCTTTTCCCAAACAATATAGTTGTCACGCCCCGCTTCCCAAAATACGAAATATGAGTACGTAGCGTAGGCCCAGCGAATGATGTAAACACTATCCATAAGCTGTACTAGACTAACTCAACAATATGAAACAACAATCACAACCACGCAAAGAGATATAATCACATAAACAAAGATCAACTTTAAATAATCATGAAATAAATTTACCAAATAATATCCAACATCTGGGAAAAAGTAAACTTCGGGTCTTAAAATCCCGAAACACAAAGTATGATAAAAACAATAAAATAAGCAAATAACAAGAGATAGCTATATTAGTCTAATAGTTCAACTCCGATCTTCAGAGAGTTTGCTCACCAATTCTTGCTGGTATAGATACTCCAGTACCTGTAAATTCTTGATCTAAAAGCGATAAAACCGTAGAGCAAGTCATGGACAGCAAGTAGAGAAAACAGAGAACAAATGAAGCATGTATATCAAGAATAAAGGACTGGATCAAAGTCAAAGAACAAAGCAAAGGCAGGCAATAATGTCAAAGGTCTATATTTAATCATGCATGAAATGAATGATGTCAATTTAAATTCTATCTTAATAACGATATACAGAATCGAGCATAAAATATCAAATGCAGGTTATTAATCATTTTATTAATCTATCTAGTGCATGTCCTACTGCGTCCCATATGTTCCATACCACAGTTTCGGTGCAAGCACACAGTGAACGTTTTAGACTGATGGTGAATTTACGGATCGTGTACTCAGCGTCGATAACAATAATTTACACGCAATAATTAAAAATAAATCATTTGCAATCAATACTCCTCCTTCCAATCAATATTTCTCCTCCTTCCATGTCAAGTATTCATGTGAGCAAGAAAGCCTTTACCGGGTACAGTTTCCGATCGTTCACTACCAAGTCATCTCATAATACCCCGGCTTGTTAATAGTTTATTTTCATCCTATGTAAGTATGCAAGAAGTTGTCAAGGTTGTATTATTCTAGGTGTGTCTAATTCTACTCGTTACATACAAAACAAGAAGCAAACATATCAATTAAACACAAATCACACAATCTGGACAGCATGACATAACTATACAAAAATACAGGTTACCGCTACTACAGCAAAGAAAATCTGGATCCATCATAAATTCTAGAAAATAGAATCTCTACCAGTTCCAGCGAATATATACATGACATATAAAAGCTACAGAAACTAGGTTGAAACTCCTATTCTTTTCAGATTTTATGTTCAGTGAACAAGTTATAAATTGTGTTCACCTATAAGTTTTAGGTCAGAAAACTCATCAATTAAATCTACAAAAAATCAGGGTGGTTCCTACACATGTTTAGTCTTAGCCAAATTTATTTCATATTTTTATTTTGTTGTTAACATATTCAATTTAATTATATAACAGAAAGATACGCATGAATTTGTGAATCTGGAAATTCTGACAAAGTTGTACTAAAAAACTGATATCTAAAAGATTATACATCGGAATTCAAATCCGTTAAAAGTTCTGGAAAATAGATTCATGGGGCTATAATTCATGTTCAGAAAATTATTTCAAATTACAACAGCAACATGGCCGAAAATCTGATACAAAAAGGAACAAACAGCAGTCCAGAAAATAGTTTGATACGAATAGGCAATAATTTCATCATAAAACCATATAGTTTATGCTAATTAATAATCAAAGTGATTCTAGATATTTAACATGTATAATTCCAGTTTTAAGATGCAATTTCACAGGCATGGTAATCAATTCGTTAATTCAATTCAATCTAACATATTGAATTCATCAAACAATTCTATAACACATGGATCTAGTTATTTTTCATGTAATTGTGCATATGCAATGTACAAAAGGGATTAGGTTTTAGATCAAAGATGTAGGCACGATGTTAAGGATATATCGGGTTAGCTCGTGTAAATCCTCAATAAACTTAACGGAATTTCAATAGCAGTACGATAAAAAGGGACTAGATCTACTTGCAGAGATCAAAGAATCTTGAACAAAATAATAAACTAGTTCTAGAAGATATTTGCCTTTTAGTTGCTAATTTCGAATATATAGAATAACGAGATAAGAATCCCGAGCGATGAACCACGAACACGGAATCACGTGCGAGCGCGTGCAAATCAACACAGCAACAGTCCCACACAGCAAATCCAAACAAATCAGCAGATCAAGCAACCAACAGCAAACTCCCACAGCGGATCCCTCCTCACCAAAATAGAAAACACGATCGAAATCCAATCCCCCTTCACGAATAGTAAACAGCAACGAAACTGATCCTCTTCTCTCCAAAACAGCAAACACGAAACCACTTCCCATTCTCCTCAACAACGACAGAGAGAGAGGGAGCCGCTCGACAGGGGTGGGGGGGGACTCGCGACGCTGGTGGCGAGGGTGCTGGGGGGGTGACTGGCAGTTGCACTGCAGTAGAGGAGCGAAGTAGCAGCAACCAAGGGACGACGTCCTCTGTTTCTCTACGAAGCAGAGGAGGAGATGGCAGGACAGGGATTCGAGCTTTGGACGACGACGACGAAGGGTGAGGGACCTTCAGTGGTTGCGGGGAGGATCACGGTGGTCGACGAGGTCGGGGGTGTGAGGTGCAGGCAATGGATTCGATTGGCGAGGTGATGGGTTCCGGGGTGTTTGGATGAGAGGCGGCAATGGGCAATGGGATGGTGGCGAAGGAGACAATGGCGAAGGGGCTAGGGTGATCGAGGTGGTGGTTGGAGACGGGATCGGAGAATGGGAGAGATGACGAAGGTGAGGATGGGTTAGGGGTGAGTTTGAAAACGGAAAATGGCAGTAGGGGAGAGAGAGGGAGTAGGGATTAATTAATTAAGGTAATTGATAGGGGTATTTATAGGGTAATAAGAAGTTGGGGTTTCGGGTTGCGAGTTAATGGGTTTGGAGTACAGGTTTAGTCTCCAAAAAGAGATGAACAATTATAGATCAAAGAGATGAACATATAGCGGAACAATTTAAACTCAAAACACGAAGGGCAAAATTAGCAATGAGCCAAAAATAGCAGAATTCAAGCCAAAAGAGCACGGAATGGTCGAAAGAGAATAGATGAGCCCAAGAAAACAAAAATTTATTACATAAAAGAAATTAGAATACAATAATCAAGAAAAGAAAAATAAAATACAGTAAAAATCCAAACCAGGAAAATAGGGGTTTTAGATCCAATAAATGAAATTAGATTGGATATGAATATAACAGATCAACATAAACCCAAACACAAAAGAATAAGATATCTGATAAAATATGATTTATAACAAAAATATAATTTGTATTACATTACATAAATTATTTGAAACAATAAAAAAAACACAATCATTCAATAAGAATGGATTTGTTTTAATAATCAACTGAAGGAGATAATAATAATAATAATAATAATAATAATAATAATAATAATAACAATAAATAATAATAACAACAACAATAGCAAATATCAGAATAATATCGTTATATAAAAAAGGAATTTGTTGAAAGAGTCCAAACAGTAATAATATTTTTGATTTGGGTTTAAATGTGAATAGTTGATCAAGTAGAAATGGAAACAAAATTTTATTCGAAATAATTATAGTTATCGATTAGGAAAACACTTTCATATAAAATCGAAAACGAATTTAACAAATAATGAATTTATAAATATCGAAATACAAAAATATTCAGGAAATACATATTTGCAGGAATGAGTGTTAGAATAGTATTCACCTTCCAATTTTATTCTTTAACAACCCCAAATTAACTCTATATTGAGTTGAATCCAAAATATATAACTTTTAAAATACCTCTAGTCAAAATAATCAAAGTTTGCTTCCGAATCAAAAAGTAAATTAGTATATATTTAGTTCCAAACTCCATTTTTATATTCAACTCAATCCCCACATTTTCTCTTTAATTCACATATTAAACTTCATAATACAACCCTTGACAATATAATATGTCTCTTAATTTCTCATAAGGTACATCCTACTAAAATTCCAATTTTTAATCCAATTTTATACATTGTAAAAACTTTAGGACAACTAGATAAATGACATCAACCCAATGGTATTGAAAAATCATATAAATTTCAATAATACTCCAAAAATGGATTTATTAGTTTCATAGGAATCATAAATGAGTCTACTACAACTTTGTAGTTAAGATCATCTAAAACCATTCTCAATTACTTCGTCTAAACTCATTTGCAAAACAGTAGGTTCAAAATCTGAAAACTGTAGCTTATGCTACTTGTAAAAAACATAAAAAATTCTATACTTCATGAAAAATTGTGTTCTTTAGACCAAATTAAAGGTATACAAGTCTAATATAACTTTGTAGTTATAAATTTTCCCAAAGTATTGTGTCTATAATCCTGAATTCTTTGAAATCTACAGAAGGGTCGAAATGTTATACAGACTGCCACTATTGAAACTTATAAAATTCATTATAAATTCAATTCTTTATGAAAAATTGATTTCTTAAACTCTAAAGAAAGGTTGAAAAGTCTACTTCAATTTCTTAATTTTGACGTTTCTCAAAATACTTCATCTAGGATGCGGAAATGATCAAAATCTGAAATGTATACAAATTTCCAGCAGCTAGCCAACTGCCAACCATTCATAAGTTTGGATTTTATTAAAATAGTAAACGACATCCGAATATTATAAAATTTTAAGGAGATGTTCTTGACATATACGAGATGCTACTATAAAAATTTTAGCTTCATCTAGTTTAATAGTTATGATTTTTCGAAGTGCCACCAAGACGTAAAACAGAAACTTAGAAATATCCCCAAATCAATCATATCATAATTTTACACATTTAATCCACAACAAATAATCGAAATATGAATACTCAATCTATATAAGTTATCATGCATCTAACAATTCACACATATCTAGCATTCTACTAATAAAACTATATTAAAAAGTTGGAGAAACACCCACCTCAAATGTAGAATTCCTAGTAGTAGAACTCCTAAAAAATGCTCCAATGCTCCCCAACAATTTGGCCGGCCTCCTTCTGGTTCAAACCCGCAAGCACTCTCTTTCTTTCTCTTTTTTTTTTGTTTTGATTCTAGTGTTTTTCATGACAAAATGGGTGATCTATTTATAGGAAGAATGAGTGGTCAAAATGACTTCCCACCCCACTTGTCCATACTCTCTCCCACTCTCTCCACTCAAGTGTAGGTCGGCCACTCTTTATTGTGCATAAGGTACGTGCACGTGTATCAAATCAAATGTGCACACTACTTTCATACAAAGTCTATTATTAGTTTTTATTAAGTTAGATGTATGTGTGCGTTGTGGCAAATGTACTAGATTTTAAATGTACATCTCAGTGCAAAAATAATCATGGGCTTTAAATTTGTAATTAGTTTTAATGGACTACAAAAATGGATTTAGGCCTAATAGATTTTAAAATAAAATAAAAACACACAACTGTGACTAGAAAAATGAGAGGAAAAATGTTCATAACCCAAGAAAATTTTATGAACCAACATGTGCACTGCAAACACGTGCGTTGCACGCATCAATACAAAATAAATTTGAGAGAATGAAAAATAGTAAAAATACAAAATACGTAGAACATGTATGTTAATAATGTTACGGATATTTCACGTACGAGTAAAACATACGTAATCAACATGTGTATTGAAAGCATGTGCAGTACACATAAAAATACAAAGATTAAAATTAATATTTGAGTTGGCTCAAAATAGGATAAAAAACGAATTTTGAAAAAACAAAAAATGTATAAATAATTAAAATGCAAAAATACATAGGATTTTTATATTGAAATACGTTACGGGTATTACTCATAACAGTACAAAATACACGTGTGTAACACCTGTGGGATAAAATTGTCATAACTCAATTTTGCGGGGTGTTACAGCCCCCCCCCCCCCTCCCCAAGAACAGTTCTGTCATCAGAACTTAATAGGGTAAAAGTTGTATCCTGTACACACCAAGAAAAATTATTATTGTATATAGAAAAACTGTCAATACCAAGAAAAGAAATATAGTATGTAATGGAAAAACAAAGTAAACTTATATAAGAAAACTATGAGTATCAAAATTAATAAGAACGAAACAAGAAAAACTTGAAAATTAGCATAAAAAGAAACGTGACTATAAAAGATAGTATAGATTGAAAGAAATTTTCATACGAAAAATAATATTTGATAAGGTATTAGATATTATAGTAAAGAAAAATGTAAATTAAGTCATCAATTGTGAAAGAAATGGGGAAACAAAATAATTAGCAAGAAGTAAGGAAATCATAGAAAAAAATGCTTTACAAACAAGTATAGTAAATAAAAGAAAGTAGCAAGAAGTAGTACGAACGGAGTAAAACAAAAATAGAAGTATAGAAATAAGTAAGAAGGAAGAGAAATGCAAGTGCACAGAATAAAAGTGTTGAAATAGTATAGACAAATTACAATGCAGTAGAATTTTTTTTTCTTAAATAGACTAAGAACGTAAATAATCATTAAATAGCTCAAAAATTTACTGAGAAAAAAAGATATATATTTTTTTTGATAAAAAAATAAATAGTAAAAACAAAATAAGGGAAACTATAAAAATACCAAGCAAACCGATAAATAATTGGAAGAGCATAATAATTGAAAAATAGTTAGCACAGGCAAATAAAATTTTGAAAATTTTAAGGAAAGACAAATTAACTAAAAGAAAATGGTAAGAATGAATGATTAAAATCGTAAACTAAGAATAAGTGTTAATAGATAAAAGAAGGTAGCAATTTAAGAGAATACTGTCTTATGAAAAGTCTGAAAATGTATGAGTGTTAAATTTTAGCTAAGTATACAAACAATATAAGATATATATAATTATGCATATCAAATTAATATCACGACAAAAAAATAATTCCTAAGATAAATATAATAACTATATATATGATTCAAAATTAAATCATAAAATAGTGATTAGTATTTATTAAAATATCTATAAGTTGTCAAGTATAGCAAGAAAGCCAATATACAAAATTATACATGTACAAAGGCGTAAAATATATGATGAAACAAACAATACTATAATACGAAAGTTGTAAGCAATTGGAGAAACAAAATGAAATAATAGTAAAAGTATCAATATATAATTGAAATAATATATAATATTAATTGGGATATAAATAAAATGTAGATAGTAAACGAAAGTATAAATAATAAAAACCATATTATACGAGTAGAAAACTTATCGAAGATAGGTTAGCAAACATATTAAAATGGAATTGTATAAAAATACAAAGTAATAAAATGATTAATAGTAACGAGTAATATAGATTGAAAAATAAATAAAATAATAATAACACATATATGGTAGATGTAGAAGCAAATATAAATAGTCAGGTAATTAATTAAATGCGTATATAAGTATATCTGATAATAAATTTGAAGTAGTATAAACTAAGTTGTAAAACATTATAAAATGGTATAAACTAGTAAAAAAAATAGAATAGTGGTAAGTAAATATATATAGAAATAAAAGTCGGGTTTATTAGTAGATAATCTTCTTTGTTGTGAGTTTTCCTCGTTGGAGTCCAGCTGCAGGTGAACCTCCTTGACATCATGTTGCAGAATTGCCTCTACGACATCCGGTTGCAGTTTGCCTTTTGGACATTTGGTTGCAGATTTTGCCTCCCCGACATCAAGTTGCAGTTTTCCTCCATTGATGTCTAGTTGCAGGTTTGCCCTCTCGACATCAGGTTGCACCAAAACGGTGAATGGAATGATGTAATCTTCCATATGTACTTGGATATTGGATATTTAATAAATTATGAGGTCACATTTTAAAATTTGTGATATAAAAATTGATGTAAAAGTTGGGATAGTGAGAGGAGGAAATGAAGGAGAAAATTACAACGATAAAATATTAAAATAAAAGTACAGATTATAAATATTGAATATATAAAATTAGTAGTAATGAAAAGGGTTTATAACATTAAGACAAAAATAGAATGAAATATATGCATGAGTTTAAATACAAATAAGAACAATAATTATTTAGTGTAGTAAATTAAGATAATAAACCCAAATATATATATATATATATATATATATATATATATATATATATATATATATATATATATATATATATATATAGTATTGTAGTAATTGGATAAATGTAAAATGATATGTATATTATGTATATTGAAATACATGATATATATATAAATCAGTGGAAAGTATATGTAGTAACCAAGAATGTAAAAATATAAATAGTAAGTGTACATAGTACGTTAAAGAAGTATAAAGTGACAAGATTAATAAGTAGCTATTAATAGTGAAAAGTAAATATAACAAAACAAACTAGCAAATAATATGTAATAACAATAGTTACGAATATAGGCTATAAAACAAAAATAGTAGGAAAAGAAGATTTATAAAGTGTAGAAGTATGTCATATTTATATAAGTAAAAATATTACAATCTTGTTAAAATATATTGAAATAAACAAGACAACATAAAATAATGGAAAAATATAGTATCGTGCCATCAAAGTGTTTGTAAGTGAATGTAAACATACAAAAATCAAAATTAAAAATCTAATAGAAATAATAACAAAGGAAAATGATAGTCTGTATAATAATTTAATAAGTAGTAATTCAAAACTTAATAAAATACATAAAAGTAATAGCAAAAATAAATAAGTAATGTAAAAGCGCATAAAAGTAAGGAGGATAAAACATCAAGACTGAAAACGAGTAAGTCAAACTTAAAAGATTAAGACTAAGAATTGTAGATAAAATAATAAATATCAAAGTGAATTAGTAGTATAAGAAAATATTTATTTGAAAAATATTAAATGTTAAACATGGAAAGTACTACGAGAAAAATCCATGATGAAAATTAAAGAGAAAAGTTAGTCTAAGGTATCATGATTGTAGGCTCAAACCAACCATACCACTCGTGATACCAAGCGAAAACATGCTCGCATACAATCTCACATCAATGTATATGAGGAGAGTATCATGAATGCAAGTTCAATACTTCATCATTCATGACTCCAAACTGACACTCACGCTTCTAATGTCCACCCTAATGTGTTTTTCTTATAATTTTGTACTACTTATTGAAGTCGGCTCTGATACCACTCTGTAACACCCCGAATTTCAAACACATGCAATTCGTAGCATAAATTGGATCTTTTACTCCGGGACTATAGATTCAGTTGGGTGGTGTACTACGGGGCTATAATTGTCTCGCATCTAGTCGGGTGGTGTACTCGGGGACTATGATGCGGAATGAGACGAGCCTCAATTAAATTCGGGATTATGAACCATCGGGCGGTGTACTCCGGGATCATAATTTGTCGGGCAGATGGAAGGAGGATCTCTGATATTCCGGGGCTAGAGCAGCACTTGCGGGATGTCTGCATGAGGTGGATTCTGTATAGTCGGGCGGTGTACTCTGGGGCTAGAATCCATACTTATGGGATGTCAAAACCTTGTTTTGTTAACAAATAGGATTTCATGCCGAATGATTGAACCATATAATGAGGAGTACGATAATGGCTTGCCCTCGAACCTAAGTAGTATGAGATGCATAGAATCCGAACAAGTATGCATTAGTGTCATCATTGTGTGAATGTCTACATTAGGCATTAAGTTCATATCATACACTGACACGACTAGGATAGTCACTTTTCCTGTTTGCATTCAAGTTTGTGTTTGCTAAAGTAGAAGAATCGCTGTATTATAGCATTGCGTCAGTTGTATACAACTGACGTGCCCACAGTTTCCTAGTTGCAGGATTTGACTTGACTTGACTTGGGCTTGAAGTCACTATAATGAGTTGTTTCAAGATTGAAGAATTTTCATATTTGAAGAATGTATTGTATTCGTTTAATTCCGATGTGCTATTCTAAACAACATATTATAAATAAAAAGTTTTAAATTCCTTGTAAATTTGTATGAATTTGAAGTAAAAGATCATGTTTATGTTACGAATTGCCTGTGTTTGGAATTCGGGGCGTTACAGCTGTAGCGCCCCGAACTCCAAATACATGTAATTCGTAGCACAAACAGGATCTTTTACTTTAATTTCGTACAAAATATAAGGAATTTAAAACTTTTCCATTTACAACATCATTCTTTACTTTAGCATAGCAGAAATAAATCAGTACAGTACATATATGACAATGAAAACTCTTCATTCTTGTGACATCTCTCACAATGTCATCAAATTCATGCCAAGACCAATCCTGCAACTAGAAAACTGTAGGCGCATCAGTTGCATACAACTGACGCATTGCTATAATACAGCGATTCTTCGACTTTAGCAATCACAAACTTGATTGCGAAATAAAATGTGAGAAGTGACTATCCTAAACATGTCGGTGTATGATATGACCTAATGCCTAATGCAGACATTCACACTTACGATACACTAATGCAAACTTGTTCGGATTCTATGCATCACATACTACATAGGTCCGAGGGCAAGCCCTTAACGTACTCCTCATTATAGGGTTACCTCATCATAAAAATCCTATTACGGTAACAAAAGCAAGGTTTATACATTCCACGAGTATAGATTCTACTCCCGAAATCCATCACCCGACTATACAGATTCCTCGTCATGCGAACATCCCGCAAGTGCCGCTATAGCCTTGGAATATGTTGGAGATCCGCCTCCTATCCCCCCATCCACCTTCTATCCGCCCGAATAGTCATGATCCCGGAATCCACCACCTGATCAATCATAATCCCGAATTTAATTAAGGCTCATCTCACTCCGCAAGCAACCACAGTCCCAAAATTAACCGCCTGACTGGGTCTATAGTCCTGGAATCCATCGCCCGACTATATAGAAACGCCTCACTTACTTTTGCCCAGGTTTTATCACATCTTCATTTCTAGTATCTGTTCTTAGTTTAATTTTTAGTTATCATGGTCTAGAACTAACTTACCCTGCCGGACTTAAACTTGTTCAATGACATTTCAGGTCATTTCACAAAATTTCATTTATCAAAATTGCGGGACATTACAGGCCTCGCTCAGCTCCTAGAAACCATTCATCTCAACATAGAGATCCTCTAGGTTAATCTTAACATCTTCATAACAATTTCTTATTCATTACAAATCTTTTAAATCTTTCAATCATTCTCTTTAAATTGCACAACACATCTCAAGATCAATTTGATTTGATAAAACCCTTACAATAGCGTAAGTTTATTTTCCAAAATACAGTCATTGTTTATTTCTAATTTTTCATATCAATCATTTTACCCAAATTCTAGGATGAAATTCATTTCTCAATCAATATAAATTTCATTCAGCTAGTCATCCTCAAATAACTAGACAAAATTCCTCAAAATGTTATAATAGGACTTCAACAGTCTCAATTCAATCAACATCATCTTGTTCGAATATTTCAGTTCAAATCTCCAAAACCTGTACTAAAATCATTTATCAAACCTGGGGTTTAATCCAAAATAATTGTACTAATTTCTGTCAAATATTAATTCTCCAAAATACCAATATCCTTTAAAATCATCTATATTCAAATTCTTCAAATCCAATCACCAAATATATGTTTAATCCTTTATCTAAGTGGGAAAATTAACCCAAAAATATTTGTACAAATTACCATCAAAATGTTCTCCCCCAAGAAAATCAATTTATATTTTCAATATACTCAAAAATAGTAAATACTACCAAATTCAAGCTCACCAAGACTCAAACCTACAATCTGAAAGTCCTAAGCCACATGCACTAACTAATAATCCAAGACTATTTCTTTATCAACTTTGATTTAAGGTAACAACGTATATATAAAATCCACTATTTGAATGTTCAACTAGAGATAGCAACCAAATATTGTAAAAATCATATAAATTCCAATACTACTCCAAAAATAGATTTCTTAGTTTCGTAAGAAACATAAATGATTTTAACACAATACTGTAGTTAAGAACATCTAAATTCATCTTCAATTTCTTCGTGTAAATTTATTTGCAAAACAGTAGGTTCGAAATCCAAAAATTGCAACTCATGCTACTTGTAAAAATCACATAAATTACTATGCTTCATGAAACTTTGTGTTCTTTAGTTCAAATTAAAGGTATACAAGTATACTATAACTTTGTAGTTATAAGTTTCTCCAAAATATTGTGTCTATAACCCTGAATTCTTCGAAATTTACAGTAGGGTCGAAATGATATACAAACTCAACTACAGTTAAAGTATTGCCACTTGTTCAAACTTGTAAAATTTATTATAAATTCTATTCTTTATGGAAAATTGATTTATTAGACTCTAAAAAAAGTTTAACAAATCTAATTCAACTTCCTAGTTTTGATATTTCTCAAAATACTATATCTAAGATGCTGAAATGATCAAAATCCAAAATGTATACAAATTTCCAGCAACTAGCCAAACTGCCAACCAGTCCTAAGTTATGATTTTATTAAAATAGTAAACGACATCCAAATATTATGAAATATAATGGGGATGTTCTCGAAATATACGGGGTGCTCACATAAAAATTTTAGGTCTAAATTCCGTCTAGCTTAATAGATATGATTTTCTGAAGTGCAATTAAAACTTAAAACATAAACTTATAAAAATGCCCCCAAATCAATCATATCATAATTTCACACATTTAATCAAACACACATAATCTAAACATGAATGCTCAATCTATATAAGTTATCATACATCTAACAATTCACACATATATTCGACAATCAAGTATTCTACTAATAAAATTATATTAGAAAGTTGGAGAAACACCCACCTCAAAAGAGACATTCTAGTAATTGAAACCTTAGCAAAATCTCCACAATCCTCTCCTCCAAAAAAATGCATCTCCCTCCCTTGGATTTCCCGAAAGCAAACAGCAACAAAACACCTCTTGTTCTCTCTCTCTCTTTTTTTTTTTTTTTTTTTTGATTTGTGTTCATATGATGTTAGATTATGGGGTATTTATCTGGAAAATTAGGGAGTAGTTTTAGCAACCAACCACTCACACACCCACTCACACATTCACCCCACTCTCTCCTATATGCAGCCATTTGAAAGAATGCACATTGCATGTGTGCATGTGTGTACATGTTTTGTACACTTTCTCATTTTATTTTCACTTTTATTATTTTATTCTATTTTAAAATCTTATTTTAATAAAATAATCATCTTAAATTTAGTATAATTAGCCTAGTAAAATTTTTAATGCACAACTTTGTACTAAAATAGCACAATTTGCACGTGCATAAAAAGAAACACATGTAAAGCATGTGCTAATAAATATTCATATATAAAATAAATTCGAGAAAATGAAAAATGTCTATAAAAATCAAAATACAAAATATGTAAAATAAGTTTCATTAATTCTATATATGTATACAACAATATAATCAACGCGTGCATAGAAAACACGTGCACCGCACGTACAAAAATATATTTGAGTCAAAATAGAAAAATATGAATTTCAATTTATGAAATAAATTCGAAAAAGTTATAAAATAAATAATTGAACAAGTAGAAAAATTTTATAATATTACACGTAACAGTAGAATATACGTAATCGACACGTGTATTGAAAGTACGTGCAATGCACGTAAAAACATAAAGATTATGATTAATATTTGAGTTGACTCAAAATGGGATAAAAATAAATTTTGAGATGACAGAAAATATATAATTAATCGAAATACCAAAATATGTAGGATATTTATATTAAAATACGTAATGGATATTACCCGTAACAGCACAAAATACATGTGCGTAACATCCGAGGGGCAAAATTTTCATAACTCGATTTTGAGGAATGCTAAAAGTTCTTAAGTAGGGTCACCTAGATAGAGTTTTAGGACCCTAGGACTAAGTCCTTGGTTGTTTGGATAGGCGGGTAGAATAAGAACCCGTGTCACCTCGAGCATGTTGGAGGAGACGACTTGTGCGACGACATGTTCGTTGTACATGGAAGGATCCAGTTTTGTTGGTGCTACTACTTGTCAAGGGACTGTAGAATGTGAAGTTTAGCGGGAGCAGCATGTTTTGCTTGGGCCGAAGTCATTGGTCAACTCCAAGAGTGGGAGGCGATTGTGGCAATCGATGGTGGTCGTTTTGCTGCTTAGTTTGGGCCGAGTTGAGCCCTATTGTGGGATTGGGTTAAGTTCTAAAAAGATAAGTTAGGTTAAAAGTAACCTATAAGTATAACTTATCTAGTTGTTCATAATAAATCAATTTGGTGTCTACTAAGTCAGGATGTGAAACTAGTAGATAGATTGCCTAACTAGCTGATTTGTCAAGTAGACCGAGATCGCCTAATAATTTATTAGTAATTCATTAATGAGTTAATATAAAGGGATTAGAGCTGGAACTAGAGCCATCGGAATCGGTAAATTGGATAATAACAATGATAAATTAGTAGATGTAGAATTTAACTATAGCCATTAGTTCTAGCCCTAGTTTTAGTTTGATTAGTGTTCTGGTGCATGGTAGTACCTTAGGATTAGATTGAGTCATTGTTGTGTATTAAGAACAGACATTATTGGGTGTTGTGCTCACATGTCAGGGGGACACAAAGCATTGTCTTGCCTGGCCAAGTCCTAAGATCTTTTAATATGGGTTGGAGACTTAGAGTAAGATGTTTGAACGTAAGACTCTAATATCTTCGGTGAATGGGATAACAGTGGAGTGCCTTTATGTCCGTAACAACTTTTGATGAGGACTGGAGTGGCGGCGGCGTCTCAACTGTAAGTTATGGTTTAATGTAAGGACGAGTAAAGTGGAGATTTGGGGAAACCCTAAAAATCTGCCAAGTCCTATGTTGCTCAATGCGGACAGGGGACTTAGAGTAATACTCGATGAGTAACACTCTAATATCTTCGGTGAACGGGATTACCATGGAGTGCCTTTATATTCGTACACCAGCATTTTGATGAGGTCCGGGAATGTGACTTTAGTGCAACACCATTATTGACTACAATGGTGGGAATAAACCGTACGACTGCAACCCGGGCATAGTGGAAAATGAATGGGGTACAGACACCACTACTGACTGCAGCGACGGGAGTGAATCATACAACTGCAACCTCTTCATCACTAGAACAACAGAAACAGGAGATATCACAAGAATAGGATGCATGTCGGGTGATCGAACCCTATCATCTGAAGAACGTCGTCGCTTGGTTGAGGAGTGTGTAGTATGGGATGCATATATCTCCAATCAAGTGTGCATTAGAGTTGGAGCATCGTGTGCATTTGCGTGTGCATTAGACCCTAGGTCATGGCATACACCGACACTTGGTTTGACATCATGTTTTTCTTTGCATCAATATTTTGGTTGTTGAGATTTTGGAGTCACTGGTTTCATCAGCTTTGCGCCAGTTGCATTCAACTGACGTGCCCATAGTTCGTTAGGTACAGGATCGCTGTTCGTGGAGCGAGGGATTTGAGTCGTAGAAAGCATCCAAGTGGAAGTTGCAGTTGTCTAATGATATTTGTAATTCATGGTGTAATATTTGTTGTATTATTGGACATTGTAATAACATTTAATGTAAAAAAAAGTTTTTAATTTCCTATGACTCTTCTGTGTTTTGACTCATTTGAAGTAAGAGTCTGGATTGTGTCACGAGTTCCTAGTATAGAAATTTGTGGCGCTTTAGCTCGGCACTCGGCATGGATATCGAGCCACACGTGAAAACTCAAACTTCGCCGGGGCTCGCCTCGCCACCACATTATCGTGCCTCGCCAAAGCACATAGGCTCAACACTCAGCATAGATTTCGAGCCACACGAAAAAAAACTCCATCTTCGCCATACGCGAGAGATTTCATAAACATTGCTCGGCCTCGTCCCCCGGTGTGTACTTTGAGCCATATGCGGGAGATTTCATAAACTTCATTTGACCTCATCCCCCTGCGTGGACTTCGAGCCACACGCAAAAAACTCCATCTTTACTGCCTCGCCCGATGTCTTGCCGAAGCACATACACTTGGCGCTCAGCATGGACTTCGAGCCATAAGCGAGAGATTTCGTAAACTTCGTATGGCCTCGCCTTGCTGAAGAATGCCTCGCCACCTAATTACCTTACCTTGCCAAGGCACATAAGCTCGGCATTCGGCATGGATTTCAAGCCACACGTGAAAACTCGAACTTCGCCGCGGCTCGCCTCACCGAAGCATGCCTCGCCACACATTACCTCACCTCGCTGATGCACATAGGCTCAGCAGTCGGCATGGACTTCGAGCCACACACGAAAACTCCAACTTCATTTACCCTCGCCTCGCCACCTCGCCATCTTTCCTTGCCAAAGCACATAAGTTCGGAGCTCGACGCGGACTTCTAGCCAAACACGAAAATGACCCGATGTCGCCTCCCCGTCACCCGCCACCTCGGTGTTCGGTATGATGCCAACCACAATTGATGCTTGGCACGAAGCATTGAACCTCTTCTACACTTGCACCCTCATTTAGTTTTTTCCACACAGGCGAAGACTACTCCTCGAAGGCGACACCCAACCTCCAGGAGTGGGGGGGCCTATGATATGGGTAAAAAACTCATTCAATCTGAGTCGTTCGAGCACCTCGTGAATCTCGACATTCGTAGGGGTGATACAATAATATCACACTAGTTTCAATCCCAGAGTCCAAACATGGGCCGTTCACAGGCCCATCTTCAAAATCGATAGCCCACCAGGGAAAGGTTGACCAGCCATCTATGGTTGATAATTAAAACCCCTAAAATCAAGGGGATAATTACCCAATCACATCCTTAATCTAAGGGATCTAATTAGGTAGTTAGTAAATATTTCCCTAACTGATTCTCCACGTGCCTATAAATACAGGCTCCCTCCTCAATTACCAGGTAATCAAGATTTTGCCACTAAACCCTACCTCTCATTTTCTTGTTACTGACTTGATCGTCGGAGAACTTATCGTCAGGAAAACTCCCGGTGTTTTAGGCTTTTTGCAGCTTTCCAGCAACTAGCGCAACCACCACTATATGCATAAAATCCACCTAAATACTTGCCTCTCATTTTCATCAGATCGAAGACTCTGATCTCTACTTTCCACATAAATATAAGAACTCATCATTTGTTGCTTCCACATAAGAAACAAGTAGCATTAGGTGTTGTTCTAAAACAGAATACTCATTCATTTGCCTATTTCAGTAAGAAAATGTCACCAAGGATGCAGGCTGCTTCCACTTATGTTAGAGAGATGTTTGTCATTACTGAGGCTGTTACGATATGGAGAAAATATCTTTTGGGCAAAGAATTTCTCATTTACACTAATCATCAGAGCCTACATCATATAGTTAACCAGGTTATACTGACTCCTGAGCAGTAGAAGTGGATACACAAGTTAGCACGATACAGTTTTAAGATCCTATACAGATTTAGTAAGAAGAATTTTGCTGCTGATGCGCTTTCTGGAAAGACCTCATGTGGAGATCAATTTGTTTTCATCTATATCTCAACCTCAGTTGATGTTACTTGAAAAAATCAAATATGAATTGCAGCAAAATCCACACTGTAGAAACAATATTCATCAATTTTCTCTTTTACTGCCTGATTATACTGTCAATGAGGGACTTCTATGGTTCAAGGAAAGAATTGTTGTGCCTGAGACTATATTGTAATACCTTGGATTTCCTAGATATATGTTAGTCGGCTTGGATTTTTGTGGGCCTAAGAATATATGGGCCTTAGAGATTTGGTGGCTGCATAGCACAAACCCAAGGTTGTGTGAAAACATGGAATGCAAATAAAGTTTTTGATGAAATATTTGAATGAAGAATAGAACATAGTAGAAAGAAGTATTAAGTTTAGTCCCACATAGGTGGTGAGAATAAGATTATGAGTGTATATATTAGGTTGCCCATGATCAAAGAGTACCTAACAAGCTATAGCACTTTTGGTTAGGCTATGCTCTGTGGTGGGGCCGTGGTTAGATCCTTAGACGCATAGACGAACATAGACACATACCCTCCAACCTGGTCAGGCTCGTGGCGTTACAAAATGGTATCAGAGCCAATTTTTGATACCGATAGTGGGTGAGATGTATGTCTGAGATTGAGCTAAGGTTCGTACTCTGGTAATGAGACCAGGGGCAGTACGTTAGCAGAACCAGGGTACTGCACTCCACAGCGGCAAGAAAAAGGAGATCATGTATGTCCCGAGCTTAGCGAGGATGCTAAGTCTTAGGGGGGGATGCAATACCCTGGGATTTCCTAGATATATGTTAGTGGGCTTGGATTTGTGTGGACCATAGAGTATATGGGTCTTAGAGATTTAGTGGCTGCATGGCACAAGCCCAAGATTGTGTGTATAAATGGAATACACATAAGGTGTTCGTTAAAATGTTTGAATGAAGAGTAGAACATAGTAGGAAGAGAATTAAGTTTAGTCCCACATAGGTAGTGAGAATGAGTGTATGAGTGTATAGGTTGCCCATGATCCAAGAGTACCTAACAAGCTATAACACTTTTGGTGATGCTATGCCCTATAGTGGGGCCATGGTTAGATCCTTAGATGCATAGACGAGCATAGGCACGTACACATTGCTGGTGACTCCAACCTGGTCAGGCTCTGGGCATTACAGAGTCAGTATCAGAGCCAGGTTTTTGACATCGAGAGTGGGTGAGATGTATGGAGCTAAGGGATGTACTCTGGTAGTGAGACCAAGGACAGTACGCTAGTAGAATCAGGGTATTCCACTCGACATCAGCTAGAAAAAGGCAATTATGTATGTCTCGCGCTTAGCGAGGATGCTAAGTCTTAAGGGGGTGTGAATGTAATACCCCGAATTTCCTAGATATATGTTAGTGGGCTTGGATTTGTGTGGGCCTAAGAGTATGTGGGCCTTAGAGCACATAAGGTATTTGATGAAATGTTTGAATGAAGAGTAGAACATAGTAGGAAGAGAATTTAGTCCCACATAGGTGGTGAGAATGAGTGTATGAGTGTATATATTAGGTTGCTCATGATTCAAGAGTACCTATCAAGCCATAATACTTTTGGTGAGTGATGGGATTATTTTGCAAGTGTACGAAATCGCAATAAGTAGTATAGTTTAAGTGAAAAGAGTGTCGAACCCACAAGAACTAATTATTTTATTGAGTACCGAAATTCACTAGATTAACTAATATTTGGAGAGTCGAAATTTGATTTAAAAAGGCAACTAAATTAAATTAATCTAGAGAACGAACTAACCAATTTAAAAAGAATGAAAATCTGAAATTTTGTTGTTTGTTAATAGCAAAAACTAGTTCTAAGGCTTTTGATTTTACCTAGTTAATCCCACACAATTCATAATTCATTGTCACAAGAAATTTTACTTTTCCAAGTTGTAGACCAAAATCTCTTAATTATTCAATGTTTTCTCTCGAACAACACCAAAAATATCTCCAACTAACAGTTTGTCATATCTCTATGCAAATTTAATTAATTGAAGACTCATTAAGTTCTATGGATTTCTTTATGGTCACATTAATCGCAGTAAATTATCTTTAATTTCGCTCAATCAATGTTGTTTAATTCTATAGTTCTAAATCATAAATTACCTCTCGGTCTCTCCATGATCCAATAAATCATACAATAGTTGGCCAAACAATTGTAAGCATTAAGAACAAAAATTAAACACACAACCATGAAAAAGTAGTTTAATAAAATAATATGGAACTAGAATTGTGTTATCAAAATTAGGCTACATCGAAGCCCGTAGAAAAATAAATTTAGTTCATAATAGATTTGCAACTAACAAATATGTTCTTTGATTACATAATAAAAATTAGAAAAGAATAAGAAAAACTCGTTTTTATTGTTGTTGTTGCTTGAAGGCGTCAAGATCGCTCTTCTTCAGTCTCTTTCTCTTCAAGATCTTGTTTTCTTCCTCTAGCCTCCAAGATATTTCCCTGTAGAGTTCACATTCGCATCTATATATAGCCCCTAAAGAAAACCAAAAAAGAGAGATAAAAATACAGCCCATTGGACCCGAAATCCGCATTCAAAATATAACATCAGTGCCGATGCGGTCGACCACAACATCGTACATTCGACCGTTCATGCTCTTCACGTGTACAAGGTTTTGACAGAGAAAGGGACGATCGACTGCACGGTCGACTGGTCATTCGATCGGGTGTGCGGTCGACTGTCCACTTGTTGTTTTCTGCACGCAGGCTGTAGAAAAATTGATTTTCTCGGAGCTAAAGAACTTCGTTTGTGGCAAATGAGTACTCGTTTCGAAGAAGACTCGACGATCGACATCTTTCATTTAGAGCACAAATTCAGATTCATCCATCTTCAGGTTCAAAATAGTCATACAAGTTCTAGGTGATGTTCTTGTTACTTTTTCGCATTGCTTTGTTTCTCCAACTCCAAGCTCCATAACTTCGTGTATTTGAGCCCATAATCATAACATTCATCTCATTCCTTCAAAAAACAAAAAAATAAATAAAATTAAGTAGAAAGAAGATGAAATTCAATAAAATAAACGTGAACTCATAATTTTTATACGTAAAATGAGTAATAAAGCAAGTATAAATTACACTTATCAGTGAGGCTATGCCATGTGGTGGGGTTGTGGTTGGATCCTTAGGTGCATAGACGAGCATAGGCACGCACACATAGGTGGTGACTCCAACCTGGTCTAGCTCGGGGCATTATAGAGTTGGTATCAGAGCCAATTTTTCGACACTGATAGTGGGTGAGATGTATGCCTGAGATGGAGCTAAGGGTCATACACTGGTAGTGAGACCAAGAATAGTACGCTAGCAGAATCAGGATACTCCACTTCATATTGGCTAGAAAAAGGAGATCATGTATGTCCCGAGCTTAACGAGAATGCTAAGTCTTAAGGGGGGTGAATGTAATACCCCGGATTTCCTAGATATATGTTAGTGGGCTTGGATTTGTGTGGGCCTAAGAGTATATGGGCCTTAGATATTTGGTGGCTTTATAGCACATGCCCAAGGTTGTGTGCATACGTGGAATTCACATAAAGTGTTTGATGAAATGTTTGAATGAAGAATAGAATATAGTAGAAAGAATAATTAAGTTTAGTCCCACATTGGTGGTGAGAATGAGTGTATGAGTGTATATATTAGGTTGCCCATGATACAAGAGTATCTAACAAGCTATAGCACTTTTGGTGAGGGTATGCCCTTTGGTGGGGCCGTGGTTAGATCACTAGACGCATAGACGAACATAGACACATACACTCCAACCTGGTCGGGTTCGAGGCGTTACATATATATTGGGATTTTTGTTGAGTTTCATTCTAGTCCTATTGGTGGTATGAATGAGTTGCAAAGACACGAGCAAGAATAATAACTTCTTTTTATTGGCAAAACATGCACAAACATGTGCGGAATTTTGTACATCAGTACAGTATATGCCAACAGACCAAGTATGAGACATCTAAACTTGGGAGTTTTCTTAAGAGCAATTGTTAGTGAGGAGCCTCAACAATGGGGGAAATTTTTGGCTTGAGCAGAGTATTGGTACAACTCTACTTGACATTCATCAACAGGGATGACTCCCCTTGAGGCTGTGTATGGAAGACTACCTCCATGTATCCTAGACTACATCATGGGAAATGCAGCTAATTTTCCTATGGATTCAGTCCTCAATCAGAGAAAAGAAGTACTTATGAAACTCAAGCAAATTTTACTTCAATCTCAGGTCTGAATGAAGAATCAGACTGATTCTACGAAATGTGAGAGGGAACTTGTTGTAGGAGATTGGGTATATGTTAAACTTCAACCCTATAGGCAGAAGTCAATAGTTCATAAGGTTGTGCATAAACTATCTAAGAGATAATTTGGCCTTTGAAGTGGTGAAGAGAGTGCATAAAATTGTATACATGCTAGCACGCCTGCAAGTTCATGTATACATCCAGTGTTTCAAGTCTCATTGCGTAAGAAGTGTGTAAGAGATCACACAGCTTCCATTCCAATTTCTTTTCCGGAGGGACATGATGATCAACAATTGATTTTTCAACCTATGGAGGTGGTAAGGCGTAGGTGGATGAAAGAGGGACAAGGTCTACTTAAGGAGGTGTTGATTAGGTAGGAGAATTTCCCGATCGAAGATGCTACTTAGGAGGATGATGCATCCATGGACAAAACTTTTCCTCATTTGAACCTTGTAGGAAGGTTCAGTTTGAAAAGGAAGATATTGATACAGCATTGAATGGGCCGGGTTTCTATAAAGAGCAGAAGCCCAAAAGAAGAGTAATGCGACCCAGTCATTTAGAGAATTTTTTCTTGGTGTGGGTTGCACATGCATGTGGTTGTGAGTTTGCAGAGGAATAGAAGCGGGAGAAATAAGGGACATGTATATGGTGGTGATTGATTGTGATTAAAGGGTGAGTTAGTATAAATAAGAGAATATAGTAAGATATATATATATATATATATATATATATAGAGAGAGAGAGAGAGAGAGAGAGAGAGAGAGAGAGAGAGTTAGTTAGTTAGTTAGTTAGAGTGTGTAACAGATTTCTCTTTGGTCTTCTTATTCTTCTTGATCCTATTGTTCATGTTAGGAATTCACTGCTAAGTTCACTGACAACCGATTGAATGAACAATCAAACAAGCAGATCAAACCAAACTCACAAAGCACACAATATTTTTTCCAGTTTGGCTATGCCTAATCCTGAAGAGAAATAAAGGAAATATTATTTAATTAGAGAAGATACAAGAGATCGATCTTTTTAACAAGGGATTATTTGTGAGCATAATTTCTTTGTTGTAATATGTTATATCAATAACAGATTAAGCGCAACAGAAAATGTTTTTTTTTAAAGGAAAATGTGGAATGTGGTTATCCTGTTTCATTAATAAGAAATTAAAGAAACAAACCCAGAGTACTGGGCCAAGTTACAACCTACAGACAGAAAACAGGACATACATGAAGTAACATAACCCGTACAAACAACAAATCCCTCCAACAACCCTGGAGGGTGGGTCGACAAACAAGCTCGGTCCATCAAAATTGTATGTATGTCAGTTTAGCTTCGTACACTGCCTCTACGGCATATGCACACCCACCTGAAACTAGTCTGGCAGGATTTTATCACCCGCTGCGACCTGCCTTCGCCTCGCTGGGGGACCCCATCTTTGGGCCCAAGCCCCGCAGGCCTAATTTTGACAACCGCCGAGCTCAGTCTACTCACTGGGGGGCCCCATTTTTGGGCCCAAGACCCGTAGGCGGAGTTTTGACAGCCGCCAAGCTCAGTCTACACCTCCTATCTTCCCCCAATCTTGCTATAATTACTCCCCACCAAAAACCACAGTCAAGGAGAGAGCCGTGAAGAGAATACCTTCACCTCTCTCACGCCCTTGCTATCTCCAGTGATTTCTCACAAATACAGACCACCACCAACCTAGAGTAGTGAGGAGCGACATCTTCACTCAATCACTCTCTCACTCCCTCTCACAATCGGAAAACCAATACAAGACCCAGCTGATTGAAGTATCACCTTCTCCTCTCGCCACAACAGGTGATGGCGTTGGGCGTCAGCTTCCATTATAAGGGCAAAGTGGTGGTGGTGCCGCGTCGACTGTGGTCCTCCGGTGAAGCAACCTGGATGCAGCCCCCGTCCCTTTAGATCACACCCTAACAAAATGGGGTACAAGTTCCAGCCTCTATTTTTGGCACTGCCATCCTCCCATACACCAACCCTGGAGGCCCAAATCATGGCTGCAGATCACCGTAATCGGCCCCGAAAGCATGGACATGGTGGTGGTGGCGTTTGAATCGTTTCAAAGAGGGGGGGTGGCCGACAACAGAGAAACAGCGGCCATCGGGATGGCCTCGAAAACCACCCGTGTCGCAGAATAGTTGTCGAACCTGGCTGCGCGCCTCCCAATCTAGAAACGACACGAAGAACGGCGGATGGGGGTACGTGGAGAAGAGCACGATCTGTCGAACCTCGTCGGAAGCGTTGGCGCGAAGAACGGTGTGCGACCCAAAGCTGGCGCACCGATCTGGAAACGACGCGCGCCTCCCGATCTGGAAACGGCGATGGCGGCGGAAGAGTGGAACGACGTCGCCGCGCTTCCGTGGGGATCGACGTCGCTGCATCTCCCCAACGAAGCCCGTCCCGAAGACGACGGATCTGGGGGTCCCGTCTCAGACGATGGGGGTACGTGGAGAAGGAGCGCAATAGGGAAGAGCAATGGAAGGGAGGGCTGATGGGTTCGATCGCACCGGGGCGGCGGTGACGAGGCCTAGCAGCCGCCCCCAACTAAGCTCAAATCTAGGGTTACTTTTGGGGTTTTTTTTTTTTTTGGCTAGTTTCTCTCTCTAGACTTTTTTAGAGAGCGAAACTCAATTTTTCTGCAACAGCAGAAAATGTCCATGGCAGATGTTTTCACATCTGCACGGGATATATCCATCTCGTTGCAATTGCTCACAATAGCAAGAAAAACAACACTAACGGGAATATACTCCTAACTAAAGGATCAAATGTCCCCACTTAGTTTTAGTGAAAATCAAAGTGACTTTTTTCCACCATTATTTTCCTTTATCCCGCCTATGAATTAAAACAAAAGGGAAAATAACCCTTGAACTTGCTAGTTCAGATGTTCAACAAAAGCAAAGGAAGAAAAAAAATCCCAATCTCCCTCTCGCCTCTCTCATCTTTCCACTGCTTCTGTTCAATCCCATAGCAACACTTCCACCGAAACCATCCACGGCCGTCATTCAGATCGTTGTTACTTTGCCCTTTTTTTCTCACCCCAAATCCCACCACCACCATCCCAATCATATCTTGAGATCTATTTTGAGATGTCAAGATATGTTTATGGAGTGCTATCGCAAACCCTAACCTATTTTGAGATCTATTTTCAGATTCACGGTGGAAGCGTCTCTTGGATCGAGATCATGATCTAAATCTATTGTGATCGGTCAAGACTTTGAACTTGAATTAGATCTAGGAGCTGAGCGGAGGACGGATCAGGAGTGGAAATTTGTGGTGTGTACACCCTTCTTGCTTACTCGGATGTTGGACACCTTGGCAGTCCTCAATGCTTTCTCAAATTTGTGAGTGCCTCCTCTCAAGTTCAGTTTTTTTTAATTATTTTTAATTTTTAATCTATTTTTTAAAGTATAATGATGATCATAGTAATTGTTAGTTGCTATTTAAGAATTAAAACACTTAATGATGATACTGATGTTGTTGTTGTTTGTTGGTTAAGACTATCTAGTTAACTGGTCATGCACATAACCTGTTTCACTATTGCTTGTGATTTGTGAAGCATCTACTGTGTTTTACCAACTCTCCAGTCTCTACTGATCGAACTTGCTAGTTCAGATGGGAAAATATTTTGTAGAAATCTATGATTTATGTTAAGAAACCTTTGTAACTCATGCTTGTTTTCTTATCTTAGATTATATTACTCATGGCAGATTATTAGTTCAAGTGGCCATGGAAGAATCTATTCAAGTTAGAAGGATCATTGGGACATAGTGAAGATGATGAGAGAAATGCAAATAACTTACCAAATATTTTCCTAAATTTTTAATGATACATGTTATCTTATATTTTCTCCGTATCTAACTTCATTGTCCTTAGGAGTACTCGTTGGCTTTTCATTGTGTATGATAATGCTTGATTTGTATGAAGTAATCAACTGAAAGAAAAGTAGTTTCGAGTATTTCTTTTAGTTCAGATATATTGATGAGTTTGAACCCTCATAATAGATGACAAAGGTGCGACAATGGCTGATGGTTCTGCTCATAATATATTGATTTCCGAGGCCTCTCCGGTGGCCGATGGTTCTTCTGTCGGCCACCCCCACAGGGGGTTTAGCTTGGGATTGGGGGATTAGGGTGTTGGTGGGGAGGGCGGTGATGTATTGTTTTGCACGATTGTGAAGCTTGGGCCCGAAGATGGGGTCCCTCCATGATGTGCGCTCTCTTGTCTCAATTTCAGGGGTGAGTTGGTGTGGAGTTTGTGGCACTATGCTGTGTTGTCCACTCTTGGGATCTAGATGCTCTTCGCGGCCGCCACCATGTCCACACGCTCGGGGCTAATCACGACGATCTGCGGCTATGATTTGGTTTTGATGGTTGGTAGTGTGTGCAAAAAAGCAGGGGTTTGCTTGAGGTGGGCAGCGCCGAAGGGAGAGACGGGGTATTTCAGTGAGTGGGGTTGTTTGGTTGTGGGGCATCACAAAGTCGTTGCGGATTTCAGCGCACCTCCTCAGGTCGCGGAGCGATGTTTTCGTCATGTCAGAGCATCCTCTCGTGCCTGTGACCGAAATCGTTGCTATGAAGAGAGAGTAAGTGCGGTAGTAGTGAGGTATTATTAGCAGGGTGGAGGAGTTGTCCGAGTTGGATTTGATTTAGTGTGAAGAATGAGGTATAGTACGGTTGTGGAGCTAGGGCCTGAAGACGGGGTCCCCCCATGAGAGGTGCTAACTCGTTACTGCACAGGGTGGGGATTAGGCCCGCAGAAGGGGTCCCCCCACGAGGTGCACAGAGGGGAGATGTTTGTGTTTTTGGTCGGCAGTATGTAAGTCACACCCTGAACTCGACCTCCTTTAATTCACTACCACAGACTTTGCAACAGCACCGCCACTACGCTCTCATCATTGATCCTGAGATCTACAATGTCCACCGCCCGCAGGGGCGAGAGGTGAAGGTGATTCTTCATATTGGTTGTGATTTCGTTCGGGTTTTACGTGAGAGAGAGAGAGTGAGAGTGAGAGAGAAGATGTTGTTTCTCACAACTCTATGCAGGTATCTGTTTGTGCCTTGGACTGTGTTCGTAGGTTAGGGTGAGTGAGAGTTTTGCTTAGTGAGAAATCGCTTGTGAGACCTAAAGCGTGAGAGAGGTGAAGGTATCCTCTCCACGTCTTTGGTTGTGACTTCGACTAGGCAGAAAGTGAGTCTGTTGGAGACGGTGTGGGAGAGGGGGAGAAGGTTGGGACCGGCGAATACCCAAATATCGCGTGATTCGCTTCAGGTGGGTGTGCGCGCGCTGTGGAGGCGGTGCACGAAGCTTATTTCACGTACATACAATTAGTCGGTACTCACTATGTGACTGGGTCCAAGCTGGGGTCCAGTACAGCATTGGTGGAGGTCGGGCACAAGCTGTAGTTGGTTCGTCCTAGTTGTAGTTTTTTTTTGTGGCCCACCCTCTAAGAGAGTGAGCCTATGTATTAGTTATATTGTTTCATGTTCTATTTTGTTGTCTGTAGGTTGTAATTTGTCCCAGTACTCTGGGTTTGTTTAGTTAATTCTCATTAATGAAACATGATGGCCATTTCACATTTTCCTTCAAAAAAACAAAAACTTAGTCACATGTTGAGGATGAGGATTTTCATACGAACTAGAAAAAAGAGGTCACATGTTGAGGATAAGGATTTTCATACTAACTAGAAAAAGTGGTATGTCTCAAAGTTCCAGGTTTGATAATTGTTTTTTTGATATGATCCATTCTATGATCTTTTCCATCCCTTATTTTATCTTATTAATAGTTTATTAAATCTGATTAAGCAAACATTATCACTTAATCCTATCTTTGTTGCATTCATCTTTCAGAAGTATTATATGAGAATATTCTTTTTTGTTCAAAAGGGTGTGACGGGTTGTTGTAAAAATGAAGTGCTTATGGACTTCCCTTCTGAGCAGCATCCTAGCAAGGTGGAAAGCTTTGAAACAAAAGGTTGGAAAACGTCGCTAGTCAAATACAACAAGTAGTTGGAAATTTAATTGTCTAAATCGGATGTTGTACCATGACCTTATGTAATGTTGAATTCGATTCTAATACAATGTTGTTCCTTTTCCATGTAGTGTCTATGTTTTGATGTTGAAAACGGGTATGGAGAACAAGGATATGCAGAAGATCTTCAAAATTTGTAAATAGAGAGTAGATAAAGTGGAGTTGAGGATATATGGAAAGAACAAACGGCTTAGAAACTTACTTGGAAAAAAAGATCTTTTTACCAGAATATACTTGGAACGTTCTCTGTTCTTTGAGAATCTGACTTATTGTATTTCCTTCTAGTATGTGTTGGATTTGGATTAATAATATTGAAATATTTTGTTTAAGCTTAATTTTTATAGTTTCCAATCATGTATTTTGTTTGTGGTACAACTGAAGGATAATATTGATTTTGTTTATATAATTGTAGATGCAGGTAAATTAAATTTACTTTCTTGATATAAAAAATGCATTGATTTTGTAGATTAAAATACTGTCAGATATCATTAGCATTGGAGAAAACCCTCTTCAAACACAATTACAATGAAAAGCAGAATTCTCTTACGGATGAGAATATTAAGGAACAACTTCCATTGTAACTATGATTTGCAAGGGATGTTGAAACTTCCATTGCGGATATGTGCATTAGCCAGGCCAGAATTTACAACAGCATATCTAGAACAGCATATCTAGAACGGAACAACAAAAATTCCCTTACAAATATGCAATCGGAAGGGGTTTTCACTCTTCTACATCAGAAAATTTCCTTACAAATGTGGCATTTTTTACTAGCTAGATACAACACTCACCAAGAAGCTATCTATCTCTCAAACCTCACTGAAAGATAATCTGATGTTTACAATGGAAAACTCTTTATTGCTCTTTACAATGAAGTGATTTTTCTTGCCTCTCAAAGAATGTCGATACAATGATATGTAGAGATCTAGAGAAACTTTAGGTTGTGGTCTTGATACAATAACTGTTTGATATATCCTGAAGAAAAAGCTACATGATAGAAGCACAATCTATCTTGGAGGAGAACTTAGGCCCGAAAGATTCCCCAAGAATTAGCCAAATAAGCTGTTAGCTGCACCAAGTGGCGGTCGGCTGCCTGAAGTGGTGATCGACTGCGACTGACCATATGGTAGTCGACTGCTCCTGCATGCTGATGCGCTATTATCACCTGTTGCTACTCCTTCTTACTTCCAACAATGCTTCGACTTCTTATCGCTTCATCCCATTCTCTTCACATCGAACTCAAGTATGCAAGACATAAACCAAACAGTTCTTCCCAAATACAAATCCTAGATTCTTGTATCTTAAATTCTTTCAATAAAGATCATGAATGCATTCGATCCTTAGATGATTGATGATTGTATTAGTGTTTGAGAAATGCGACTCCTAACAGTATGCACCGGAAACAGGGAGTTTAGAGACCATTTACGGTACAAAAAGAGGGTGAATATAAATAACGCTATCAGAGTACCCACAGTCGTTTGCTTTTTTGCCATTTTTTGCATTTTAGGAGTACTGTAGCCGACACAGTCGTTGGCTATTTTTTCATTTTTTACCTATTTGGCTACAATAGAAAGGTATAAATAGCATTCGAAATAGCAAAATGCATATTATGCCTGACGAAACATCATGTTTCGTCTCGATTATTTAATTATATTTTTAAATAATCGGACAAAACATGATATTTCGTCCGAAGTAAAAAAAAAAATTAACAAACAAATAAAATAACCGGTAAAAGAAATTTAAGGGATGGACGAAACAAGATGTTTTGTCCCATGTGGGACGAATGTTTCGTCCCATTCCATTTCTTTTAAAAAAAAATTAAAAAAGCCAAAAGTCACTTTTACCCTCCAACATATCCCACCATTCAATAGGTGATCCAACGGCTCGTTTTTTTCGCAACGGCTCTTTCGAACATACAACGGCTATATTATTTCAAAGTTTGCCTATATATTGGCTCCGTTGTTGTAACCAAAGTCATTGAAAAAAAATAGATCTATCTAACTATATCATCCAGAAAAATTCCATCTCTCTTTCTCCTTCTATAAAATTTGCAAGATATTGAGCAATGGTGGGACGTAGTGCTGGTGCTAGAGGAAGAGCTTACACAACTCAGGAAGATGTGGTTCTCTGTCAAGCGTGGATATGTATAACACAAGATCCCGTGGTTGGTACTGATCAATCTGGTGCCTAGTTTTGGGGTCGAGTTTTGACTACTTTCACGGCTCTATTAGGGATTCCGAACGACCGAACGGTAAGCTCCATTTCTAATTGCTTCCATTTAATTTCCAAAGAAGTAGCCATGTTCATTGCGAAGTTGGGTTCTGTAACAAATAGAGCAGCCAGTGGAACTACCGAACCCAATAAGGTATGTACAAATTATCATATATTTAGTAAAACTTTTCTTTAAATTTATCAAGTGATAAAGTACTAATGTAATAAATATTGTCATAGATGCGCGACGCCAGAGTTGAATATTTGCATACATCTGGAAAGCCTTTCAAGTTTGAAGCATGTTACGATATACTAAAGGATCAACCTAAATTTTTCTTGCGTACTACACAAGTCTTTGATCGAGTCATGGGTTCCCAACAGGAGGAAGGTGGTAGTAGATAAAAATTCGCCCTCAATGAATACATCAGATTCAGACATCCCGGTTGACATGGAATCGCCTACCCCTCTTACCCGACCACCCGGTAGAAAAGCACAGAAGAGAAAGGGAAAAAGTATTACCGAATCATCGTCTAAATATTCTCAAATGGTAGTAGAAAGCCAAAATTTCAACGCTATGTATAAAGAAAGCGTTAATATGAGGAATATAGCTACCGAAATAAAGATTGCAATTAAGCAGAAAGACCATGACCTTAGAGAGCGAATGGAGGAAGATAGCATTATGAAGATTGACCTTAACAGTTTACTACATAGTCAACGTTATTATTTCATGTGTAGACGAAATGAAATTTTGCAAAAAAGAGGTTATAATATGTAATCCCTGTTCCTACTAATACGTATTTCCTGAATATTTTTGGTATTTTGATTATTTATAAACTTATTTTGTGCTAAACTAGTTTCAGATCTTCTACGAAGTGTTTTATAATCGACGATTACATTTATTTTGAATAACGATGTATTTTCTATTTATAATTAATCGACTATTTGTATGTTATATTATTATTGTTTAGATTTTAATGAACTTGTTAATCTCAAATCCTATTCTGATACATAAAGCCCACTAGTTTTGATCTATATTACATTATTTAATTATTTAATTGAAGCACATCATCTAAATCCCAATTTTATATTTTGATTTCATTATTTATTAATATCTAATCTGAGCCCAAAGTTTAGCCCAATCCTATAGCTAATCTATTAAATTGTTTTGAGCCCATAAACCAAACCCAAATCTAAACCCAGTACCCATATGTATTTGTATAGAATCAGTCATATATAATCACCCGCTCATTTTCTCACGTTCCCCCACTCTTCACTCTCCTGTAACTATAACCCCCCACTATCTCATTACTTTATTTATATTATTATTTTAATAAAAACCCATCTCTCTCCCGTACTCTCTCTGTTTTCCCATAACGAAACAAAGCATTCCCCCAACTCATCGTTTTCCTCCTTGCCTGATCCCATCGTCAATAATCATTGCTTCCGCTCGCCCCACCTCCTTGCCTCGCCCTCTAGTGCGAGCACGCGACCATCTGCCCGCCGTCGCCTCCTCCAGCGACTCCTCGGCCGCACCCCAACTCCTCGTCAACCCTCCAATAGCTTGCTCTAATGGGCATATTTTTTCCATCTCTAGATGATGAGATTACAGGTATTATGGAGGGAGAAATTAAAGGACTTGGAGAACTGATGTACTAAAAATTGAAGTGAAATTGATAATCATAGTTATTTTATTCATGTTATTTTATTTCCAATATTGTATTACTTCTATACTACTTTGTATTTCGGGCTTTGTTGACCCGTAATTGTTGCTTATTTCCAGTTGTTGGTTATTATGTTGGACTACTGTATGTTTTATCTCAGTAATTGTTTATGTGATTATGTTTTTCTGCATGGTTGTGATTATTCCTTTTTCATATTGTTGAGTTAAGACTGGTACAGCTTATGGAAGATGTTAATATCATTCGCTGGGCCTTCGTCACGGACTCGTATTCCCGTATTTTGGAAAGCAGGGCGTGACATAATAGGGGGTAAAGCTTATAAATTGGACGCTTTATTTAATCCAGACGTGATATTTTAAGGATGGGCTTCTTCTGTCTCCTTCTTTGTTTGTAATGTGCTATGTTCTAATATATGTATTTTGTTTCACTTAATGTATTGTTTTCTGCTTTAACTGTTAATACGTTCGATTCATATATTACATTAATAACATAAATAGAATTACCAACATATTACAACATAAGTAAATGTAGCAACGTACTATATTCATAAATAGAATTACCAACATATTACAACATAAGTAGATGTACAAAAAAATTACAATACAAAAAAAAATGCCGAAATGAATTACAGTAAATTAAAATAGATAAGCATATAACAAAATCCTACAATTATACTCTTTACATTTGGCCTATTCATCATCTCCGAATTGGGACCAAATATGCTCCACCAAATCTTGACGTAATGCATGATGTTTTTGTCTATCATTCAATATCACATTGCGCATCATTCGGGCTTCCTGACTAATATGTGCACTTCTATTAGGTACAATCAATGTCGCGTCTTGTATTTGATCATAATCGTAATCACCAATGTCATCTTCACGTTCATCCTCAACAATCATAGTGTGTAGTATTATACATGTTTTCATGATATAAGAAAGATTATCTGCATTCCAAATACGCGTTGGGCCCTTCACAATAGCAAACCGTGCCTGTAAAACACCGAAAGGGTGTTGTACATCTTTGCGGGCACCTTCCTGCATTTCTGCAAAAAAAATTCTTCTTTTGAGTATCCAGGGCAAAGTAAGTTTTCACTATAGTCGCCAATGGGGGGGGGGGGTATATACCATCTGCCAAATAGTATCCCATCTTGTATACATGGTTGTTGATTACAAAATTCGCAAGCGGAGTACAGCCATCAAGAATTTCATCAAATAGAGTAGAACGGTTGAGCAAATTCAGATCATTATTGCAACTTGGCATTCCGAAGAAAGAATGCCAAAACCAAAGATCATAAGATGCAACAGCTTCAAGAATAATTGTTAGTTCCCTGGCATGTCATGTATGCTGTTCGTGCCACGCAACTGGACAATTCTCCCACTTCCAATGCATACAGTCTACACTACCCAACATCACGGGAAAACCCCTACGTTCATTTTCTTGGAGGAGTCGTGCTACATTGGTGGGAGTAGGTTTCCGCATATACTAGTTCCCAAACAGCTGTACAATTGCATAAAAAAATCGACGTAAGGTCTTCAACACAGTTGTTTCGCTAATTCGTAAATATTCATTGACAGTATCCATTGCACCTCCATATGCTAAACATCGTAGCGTAGCAGTTATTTTCTGATGTGGCGTAAATCCAAGACTTTTACACGCATCTTGTTGTTGAGTAAAGTACTCATCGTATCCCACAATAGCAGCGGCTATAGGTTGAAAAGATCTCGCCGCATACGAAACCGTCGACGAAAAATAGTCTCGTTGTATGTTGGATTTTTAGAAAAATAATCCCTCCACAAACGAATATTACCTTCGTTTCTTTCCCGACGAGCAGTTTCTTCATTGTGTTGCAACCACATGGCGTATCGTTGCATACGATTGTTGACATGTTTGGCTACTACATCTTCATGCTCTGCTAATTCATCTGATGAAGTTGAAGAAGAAGATGAATTTAAATTGTGATCCATCACTCTAATATCTCTTACTGAACGAATGGAGTAATCTTAATTTAGGAGTAAATGTGATGATGGAGTGAAAGTAAAGTAGGTTCAGATATGAGAACCATGACATGCTTAAATAGTATTTGTTGGGTGGGGAATCTACTTTAATTGTCAAAGAATAATTATTCAAAGGAGCATACTGAGTGACTCACATCTTGTGAATAAAGCATATTGAATAAAACTCTTCTCATCATCTGAATGAAGACATGAACTGACTAAATTGAAATCAACACATATAAAATGTCAACACGTGAATAAAGCAATTATCATCAGGCATGATAATGGTGAGAATGAAGACATTTGAAAAGTTGGGATTAAAGAAAAAATGGATTTTGAAAATTACTAGAACACCCTTTTCATATGTTGCACAAAAATAAAATTTGATTGTCATATTAATACATGCACAAATACGTATCTGACATTCATAAATTTGTTACAAATTCTTCATCTACATCCTGGGTACACTGGACAAAGGATGTATTCGATGTCGAGGCTCTAGTGTCTTCTACAAGTTGTCACAAATTCCCTATGTCTTGAAGTAGAATATCTGCTGTTTGATACAGATCTCCTACCACCAACTGTAACATTCATAACCGAGTTTCTCAATACCATTTCTGATTGTATAAATCGTCTCAATTGGGCTTCTGAGTTTGTTAGCTGTTGACAAGTCCGGTACAACTCCTCCTGTCAAAAGATAGATTAATATATATACAAAAATGATATATATAATGAAAATTGGAGTGTGATTCTCACATATGTTGTTTCTCCGCGCGGAACGAACTGGAAATTTCCATAGTCCAGATTCCTAATAACTGTACTGTCGAAAAATAATGGCGCTTCCACTAACGGTTCACCATGCATGGTAGGTAAATCAACAACTGGTTGCGTGTCATACTCACATGGAAGCCAAAAAGGAGCGGCCGCATGGGGCAACCGAGTTGATGAACCAGTGATTGTAGCTGCACCGATGAAATCAACATTCGATCCATGCGAAAGTGCTGGCATGATGGGACCAATCAGAATCTTCGCCCAATACTGATCGCAAGTGCTCTGTTGTACACGAGTGATGAACTGCGAAGATTCAATTAGGTTATAGCAAACATCTGCTGAAATTAGACGCATGAATGGAGGTGGGTCATTTGGTATTGTAACATCCCCATTTAATTGGCGATGGCAATGATCACCAAGATACAGGATACCCTGTATAATGTGATATTGTTAGAAAAATTATTCTTTAAAAACATATACTTCATGACATTAATAATAAATATACCTGTTCGCGATAAATAAATGCATGTCGATGATGAGAAATGAAATTAGCAACTTGTATTTCATACACGTCATTGTATGCCAAACTATTATAGGGTTGCCACATAATGGATTTCCATGAACGCATCTCTAATTGGTCACGAGCCATCGAAATATTGTACCTAATTTGGTCTGAATGATCCGTATCTAAAAATTCATGATTCCATCGACAAATTCTCGGCCATTTATCGGCATTCTCCATATGTTGCTCCATAGTAAAACTCGTATTAGTTATTGGTACACAGCAGCTTATGTATTTGTATGCCCAATACTATAGTAAAAAACATATAGGTATAAACTCGGATATTAAACTACTATTTAAACCTTAAACTTATCAAATTAGATGTAAAATTTAGATATACCTCGAGTACTTGCCAAGGCCCGTTAAATGACTTCACTTTCAGCCTGCTATAAGTGTCCAGAGACAAATACAGTAGTGCGAAAGCTGGAATACCCCAATCGTATGGGCCCACCAAAGTCAATTCTTCAAATGCAGCTAACCAACCACATCTGACTAATTGAGAACTATTAGGGTAAAGAAACACCCCTAGGAAGAACATGAAAAATGCTCTTGCAATCCTTATCGCCAGAACATTACCTGTCGTAGCTTCCTCAATCATACTGTTGTTAAAATAACGTTTCAGGAACGGACAACGGATACCGTGAGACTTCTAATCATCTATTGTAATCTCTGGAAAAATGCGAGTCTGGATTACTTCGAATGTATACGCCTCGTCGTTACACGGAGGCAAAGGCCCGATACCGATTAAAATTCCCGTTAGCATTACCCAATCCAAATGAGTGAATCCCAGCTCACCGCACGGTAGGTGAAAAGTGTGAATCGTATCCCACCATCTCTCAACCAAAGCCTCCACAAGTCGCATATACGACTTATCCATATTTAAATGCATAAAATGATGCCAACCCGCCTGCTCGACGTACTGCTTGATAATTGGGAGACGACAGCAAAAAAAATTTGTATATTTTTATTGGCTCCCTCCAATTCCCCTAAATTGACAAAATCTACCTTCAGGGTGGACAGTAATGTGTTTGCACAAATGATTGCGATCATCTACAATAGATTTCCAATTTGATTGATCCGTATAGTCTACATTCTGCAACTTCGCTTCTGTTTGGTTGTTACTTTCTGCTTCAATTGCCACTGGTTGTTGATGCTTTGGTTTCATCCGGCCGATTGATATTTTAATTGAAGATATCAATATAACCCGATATATTTTTGTAAGAGAGGGATAAAAATTAACTAAAGAAGAAGAAATTAGATTGGAAATATGAGAGGTTTGAGAAGAGATAATATTAAAGAAGTGAGCTCTCGGTTTGAGCAAATTGACTGAACTCTTCTCAAACTATATAGGACTTTCAAATGGGGGTAAAAATGTCATTTCCCATGCCATTAAAAAAAAAAAAAAGGAAACAACCAGTAAAACCCGGACCCAAAAATTTATAATAAAAAAAATTCACTTCGGACGAAACATCGCCCAACCTGATTTTATTTTATTTTATTTTTTCCTTTGGGACAAAACATCGTCTCGTATATTTAATTAATATTTTCTAAGTTTCTGCCTATATAAATTATTTTTTAATCACAGACGCAACATGTTTTATGTTTCGTCTGTTTCTTTTTTAACGGATTTATGTATTTTTTCCCTTTTCACGACTGCAACGTTTCGTTAAAATGGATCAGTAAAATATTCATTTTGTCTTTTTTTTTTACCTCAAGCGGACTATGGATGCTCTCAAAGAACGTAAGATTTTGATCCGGAATCAAACAAGACACTATTGTCTGCTCAGAGACAGAAGAGGCTTTCGAAATAGTGACAGAATTATCGATCAAAGGAGTCGTTGCCACATGTTATGCCAAATGATTGAAGATGAATAATTAGCGGGGGAAAAAATGGAGAACAAGAGGTTTTTTAATATATATATATATATTTTTTTTTTCAATTTTCAGGAAAGTAGGGGTTGCATGAAAATTTTAAAAGACACGAGTCCTTCGCCAAGTAACAACTAACATGACAAAGCAAATATAAGAAAATGTATATATATAAATATATAGAAGCGCAAAGCTAGCACACCTGGATTCCTTCACTTTAGTTGGAGAGGGCAGCAACTGATTCGAAGGGTTTGGCTTGAAACATATCCAGAACATCATTTTATCGAGGGATTCCATTGGATTCTAAAGCATGTCCATTAGAACAATTTCTGAGTATATTGAAGCATTTCTAAAAAATCATTATAATAACCGGCTCAGAAGACTTAGATGAATTTGTAAATTGTTTTGATTACAATAACAGCGTCGGTATAAAGTTGTGAAAACTTCAGACAAAAAACTAAGAATTGACCAAGTGAGGAGACAGAATCATCAATAAATATTACCCTCTCCCTTTTATAATACTAGTAATTTACATGTGCGATGCACGTTTTAATAATTTCAAAAAATAAAAATAAAATCTCTAACGTAGGAAGAATTTGAACCGGAAACCTCATTTATATTAGTTACGTACGTGCATTGCACATGTTGGTAGAATGACAAAATGACAAATGACACTAAGGCCTTCGCCCATTATAATATTAGAGATTAGAGATTAGAGATAAGTTATTCTATATTTCTAAATGAGTATTTAGGTATAACCTATAATTGTGTAAGAATACTAAACTTTCTTAATTTTTTTAAGCACCTAAATGAGCTAGCTATTAAAATATCATATTTACCCATCCTCTGTAATTAATGGACCTTTAAGAAAATGAAGAGCCAAGGGTTAAATTAGAAATCTCTTTAAAAAATAATTAATTAAACTTTAAGAACAACAAAACATATATCTTGAAAATCTAAAGCAATTTATATTGTGAAACAAAAAGAAAAAAAAGATAGAATAACTTATACTTTAGAACTGAAGGAGTACTTATCAATTACCATTGAGGCAGGTTGTGCATGATCGTGTCATAGTGTACATGGAGGAATGAGGAGAGGGAACTCCAATTAAAAGAAGGGTAATATTACACACACTACCAATTTTACTATCAATCTCTTCACTACCTTAGGTGATACATTTCTATTGTGTCACCTAAGATAATGAAGAGAAAAATAGTAAAATTGATACAGGTTATAGCATTACCCAGGGTGCGTTTGTTTTGTTGTTTTGAAAAGAGTTTTCTGAATAGAGTTTTCTGAAAACTGTATTCTGAAAACTGTTTTTCTGAAAATGAGTTTAAAAGCTGTTTGTGTATATTTATTTCTGAAAACTGTATTCTGAAAGCTGTTTTACTGAAAAAGAGAGTTTAAAAGCTGTTCTGTTATATTTCTAGCTGAAAACTGTCATCTGAAAGCTGTTTTTCTGAAAAAGACAGCTTAAAAGCTGTTCTGTTATATTTCTAGCTGAAAACTGTTATCTGAAAGCTGTTTTTCTGAAAAAGACAGCTGAAAAGCTGTTCTGTTATATTTCTAGCTGAAAACTGTTATCTGAAAGCTGTTTTTCTGAAAAAGACAGCTGAAAAGCAGTTCTGTTATATTTCTAGCTGAAAACTGTTATCTGAAAGCTGTTTTCCTGAAAAAGACAGCTGAAAAGCTGTTCTGTTATATTTCTAGCTGAAAACTGTATTCTGAAAGCTGTTTTGCTGAAAAAGAGAGTTCAAAAGCTGTTCTGTTATATTTCTAGCTGAAAACTGTTATCTGAAAGCTGTTTTTCTGAAAAAGACAGTTGAAAAGCTGTTCTGTTATATTTCTAGCTGAAAACTGTTATCTGAAAGCTGTTTTTCTGAAAAAGACAGCTGAAAAGCCGTTCTGTTATATTTCTAGCTGAAAACTGTTATCTGAAAGCTGTTTTTCTGAAAAAGACAGCTGAAAAGCCGTTCTGTTATATTTCTAGCTAAAAACTGTTATATGAAAGCTGTTTTTCTGAAAAAGACAGCTGAAAAGCCGTTCTGTTATATTTCTAGCTGAAAACTGTTATTTGAAAGCTGTTTTTCTGAAAAAGACAGTTGAAAAGCCGTTCTGTTATATTTCTAGCTGAAAACTGTTATCTGAAAGCTGTTTTTCTGAAAAAGACAGCTGAAAAGCTGTTCTGTTATATTTCTAGCTGAAAACTGTTATTTGAAAGCTGTTTTCCTGAAAATGACAGCTGAAAAGCTGTTCTGTTATATTTCTAGCTGAAAACTGTTATCTGAAATCTGTTTTTCTGAAAATGACAGCTGAAAAGTTGTTCTGTTATATTTCTAGCTGAAAACTTTTATCTGAAAGCTGTTTTTCTGAAAACGACAGCTGAAAAGCTGTTCTGTTATATTTCTAGCTGAAAACTGTTATCTGAAAGCTGTTTTCCTGAAAAAGACAGCTGAAAAGTTGTTCTGTTATATTTCTAGCTGAAAACTGTTATCTGAAAGCTGTTTTCCTGAAAAAGAGAGCTTAAAAGCTGTTCTGTTATATTTCTAGCTGAAAACTTTTATCTAAAAGCTGTTTTTTCTGAAAAAGACAGCTTAAAAGCTGTTCTGTTATATTTCTAGCTGAAAACTGTATTCTGAAAGCTGTTTTGCTGGAAAAGAGAGTTCAAAAGCTATCCTGTTATATTTGTGACATTTTTTAAAATCAATTTGCATTCATCATTTGCTGACATTTTTTTAATTGTTGCAGTTAGATTGCAATGTTGTACAAGTATTAGAACAAGAAACTTGAGCATGCATGTGAATGGAGCAAAAATCAGACGCCATCATCTCCAAGATTGATTCGTCACGTTAGAGTACAAAATTAAAAGAAAATCTTGTATGGAGGTTTTTGTGAAGCAACTAATCTCAGTTCATGTATTAGTTATGCAATTTGGATAAATGTGTTGATGTTATCACTGCCTCTTTTGGTAATTGCAGTACTTCAATATTAACTGAAGAGTATTTTTTGGTTTGTTTTATTGAGATTGCATGTGAAAACAAATAGGATCTATTTTTTCTTTTTTTGGATATGAGCAGTATTTGGATTTCTTGGATCGCATGCAGTGTCTGGATAACTCTAACTAGTTGGATAAACTAATTCTGCTCAACCTGTAGGTTGCAGTTTTTCAAAAGATTATATCATGGATAATTTCTAAAGGTTGAGCCAAACAATTTATTCAGAAAAATAAGCACTACATATTCAAAATAAAAACAATCCTATTCAACTATACTCAACCAATTTATTCAACAAACCAAGCTTACTTCATTACTTTTGTTTACATTGTTCAACAATCTCACGTAAACTATCATTAATTGCATGGGATCGATACATATATTATGAAAATAAGTTCTGCAATTTGTTGTCAGCAATCATTACAAACAAGCATGCTGTTAAATCTCCTATTTGTTGCCTACAGTCACTGCATGCCGCCTGGAGCTGCTGCTGCTGCTTCTTAACTCCCTGATTTAAAAACTGTAGAGCAGGCAGATCTATAAACAAAGAAACAAAATGAGAAATTTGCTGCATTAGAATTCAAAAATATTCAAGGAAGAATAAATTGTGCAGCAGAAACTTGCTGCATTAACCATAGGAGGAAAAGGAAAAAGATAATCAAAGTTGAAATTTGCTTAACCAAACATTTGCAGACTGAGGCCCATGCTGAACAATAAGGAAACCTGAAACCTGAATCATTCTGAACCATGCTAAGAAGATTATATAAAGTGTAAGATAACAATGTTAACAATGCTAATAAGAAGCTGGACACCAGCTTAAGCAGATAACAATGGAGACTTTGTAAAGAACCTGAAAGCAAACATTACAAAATAAAATACGGGAGGGGTGCAAACATTACAAACTTTGTAAAGAAACTTTGTGAAGAAAATTTTTCTGGGCATGTCTTCCCACTTTGTATTGACTTGGAGGCATAGACTACAAAATAAAATACGGGATCAGCTACCATCATCTCCCACTTTGTATCTTCCTTCACAACAAAAATATGTTCAAAAACTTCATACTGAGCCAGCTCAATTGCACATTTGTTGCATACCTATACAGCAGTATGCAATCTTTTTTTTTTTGTAATAATCTCCCACCATTTTTTATGTACTCATCACAGCATTGTATTTGTTTGTGTGCAGTATAAACCATACTGTATGTAACAATCTCCCACCATGTTGTTACTAATATATAAACCATCAGTATGCATTAAAAAACCACCATGATTGATGGGACACCCACACTCAGCACAGCATTGTATCAGTTTGTGTGCAGTATAAACCATCAGTGTGCTAACAATCTCCCACCATGTTGTTACTAATATATAAACCATCAGTAGGTGATAAAAAACCACCATGATGGATGGGCACCCACACTCAGCACAACATTGTATCAGTTTGTGTGCAGTATAAACCATCAGTGTGCTAACAATCTCCCACTATGTTGTTACTAATATATAAACCATCAGTAGGTGATAAAAAACCACCATGATGGATGGGCACCCACACTCAGCACAGCATTGTATCAGTTTGTGTGCAGTATAAACCATCAGTGTGCTAACAATCTCCCACCATGTTGTTACTAATATATAAACCATCAGTATGCATTAAAAAACCACCATGATGGATGGGCACCCACACTCAGCCTAGCATTGTATCAGTTTGTGTGCAGTATAAACCTTCAGTGTGCTAACAATCTCCCACCATGTTGTTACTAATATATAAACCATCAGTATGCATTAAAAAACCACCATGATGGGCACCCACACTCAGCACAACATTGTATTTGTTTGTGTGGAGTATAAACCATGCCGTATGTAACAATCTCCCACCATGTTGTTACTAATATATAAACCATCAGTAGGTGATAAAAAACCTATCATCATTGCTGGGCACCCACACTCAGCACAGCATTGTATCAGTTTGTGTGCAGTATAAACCATACAGTATGCTAACAATCTCCCACTATGTTGTTACTAATATATAAACCATCAGTATGCATTAAAAAACCACCATGATGGATGGACACCCACACTCAGCACAGCATTATATCAGTTTGTGTGTAGTATAAACCATACAGTGTGCTAACAATCTCCCACCATGTTGTTACTAATATATATAATCCATCAGTATGCATTAAAAAACCACCATAATGGGCACCCACACTCAGCACAGCATTGTATTTGTTTGTGTGCAGTATAAACCATACTGTATGTAACAATCTCCCACCATGTTGTTACTAATATATAAACCATCAGTAGGTGATAATCTTGCAACATGATGGCCACCAATACTCAGCACAGCATTGTATTAGTTTGTGTACAATATGAAAATTAACCAAGTTAAACACAAATTGCTTTCTCATATCACAGAAGAAATCATCCTCAAATTTGATGTAGAATTAAGGCCTTACTTTCGTTTAAAGCAAACAACAATAACTACTCCAAAGAGTATTAAAGGTTCAGAATTTAACATCATCACTTCCAAAATTTGAAAGTGGGTAGTATCCATTACAAAATTCATCATATCCAGTAATTGCCTTATTTGTCAAATTCCAACAGCAGGTACATCATGGTGGTTTATCATGGTGGATAACTTTCATCATATCCACTGATGGTTTATACTGCACACAAACTGATACAATGCTATGCTGAGTGTGGGTGCCCATCCATCATGGTGGTTTTTTAATGCATACTGATGGTTTATATATTAGTAACAACATGGTGGGAGATTGTTAGCACACTGTATGGTTTATACTGCACACAAACTAATACAGTGCTGCCATGAGCATTTGATACACATCAGCATGCTACCCAAAACCATGGAGCAAACCATTTTTTCGAAAAAACACAACAACAAATACTGCCCAAGTCATCAGAACATATCAGATGCTTCCCAAATCCATAAAAACAACAAAATCCATGTTTTAACATTCAGGGTAGCATGAATAATACCAACAAAATTGGATAAGAACATATCAGATGCTACCCCAACCCTTAAAAACATGCTGGTCTGTTTGTTCTAGGTTCTTTTTTTATAATTTCCTGAAGTAATCACCTGAGTTGGCATTTGTTAAGAGTGTTTTTTTGGAAACACTATTCAGAATACTGAAACCCCACACTCTATTAAGGACAAAAAAGCTCCTTTGCTATTTTCTTTTTTCACAAATAAGGATTCACAAATCCTGATGCATCATAATACAAAATTGCAGAATGGTAAAACACAGTAGAATATACTGAATACAAGTGCAATTCATCGAAACAAATCAAATGCTCCCGAAACCATCAACACATGCTGGTCTGGAGTTCCAAGGTTTTTGTCTTAAATTTCCTGAAGTAATATCCTGAGTTGGCCTTTGTTTTGGGTGTGTTTTTTTGGGAAACACTATTCAGAATACTGATACCCCCCTCTTGTCGAAAACCATGAAAAGAACATAATGCAGAAAAAATACAACCTAGTCGCAGTCTCAGATTCATCAAATCAATGATAACAACTCCATACTAGAGCTGCATTTTTTACAATGCCACGCCCACTAGTACAAAGCACATTGTCAACATTGACTAACATCCGTTCATCATTGACTATAACGACTTCATTCTCGTTAGGTTTAAAAAACAAATTTGTTCACTTACTGCTCTTGAAGTATTCTGAATAGTGTTTCCAAAAAAATACTTAAAACAAAGGCCAACTCAGGATATTACCTCAGGAAATTAAAAAAAGAACCTAGAACAAACAAACCAGCTTGTTTTCATGGTTTGGGGAGCAACATGATTTGTTCAGATGAATTGCACTTGTATTCAGTATATTCTACTGTGTTCTATGATTCTGCAAATGTATTATGATGCCCATCAGGATTTGTGAATCCCTTCGATATTTGCTGTGAAGGAAAAAGAAAATCATACTTGTCGTAGGCTCAGATTGTTCAAATCAATGATAAAAAATCCACAATAGGGCTGCATTTTTTACAATGCCACGCCTATTGCCACTAAGTACAATGTTGCCCCCCCCCCAACCCCTTCCCACATTGTCGTCGACAATAACTGAATTCATCATCATTGTTTACCATAATTAATTCATTCTTACTTAACCTTTCATTCCAAACATCAACCACAGATCAGTTTAAAGGGTATTATACATCATTTCAGTGGTTGTTCAATCATATACCCCAATTTCAATATCCGTTGCTTGTCGATACAACCAAGCAGAAAGTGGCTGTGGGGTGGGGGAGGGACACATTCCACATTGAATGAAAACCTATCATCATTGCCTATTACGACATCAACTTTGTTAGTTTTCAAAAAAGTGTATTTCAAATCGCATACTGCTACCGACAATTCCATCCATTTTTCTGACCAATCATGTGCACAAATTGATTCCGCGTGCAGTACCTGTTCATCCATAAATTGTCAAGATGAAATCACACACCTTGTAGAAAACATTACTTACGAAACAGTTCGAAAAAAGGATGCAATGAAAATGTTTACATTCAAATTACATTAGTGTGTTGCATTCCACATTGCCATGGCAATATCATCTCTTTTCCTATTCATACGATTCAGTTGGGAAGATGATAAATCCAACCCCTGAGATGTGGAGGCGATATCTTCAGTGTGTGGGTCATGTACTAATTGTTCATCATCGAGTTCCTCAAAAAATGCATCGTTTTGTGAGTGCATACATATAAAATTGTGGAGTGCACAATAGGCTGTGACCATCATAACTTGCCTTGTAAACAGGTAGTTTGGCATTTTCTCAAAGATGGCAAACCTCTTCTTGAATACACCAAACGTTCTCTCAATCACATTCCGTAGCCTAGCATGTTGTTTATTAAAAAGTTGCCTTGGTTGAGTTGGTGCATGGTTGGCCCCTTGAAAGTCCTGTAAGTGGTATGGCTCACCACGGTATGGCGCTAAAAAATCAGGCATATTTGTGTAACCACAATCTACTAGGTAATATTTATCGTTTGGTGGGATTTCCAACAGCCTTTGTGCTAATGCACTCTGTATCACACGGGAATCGTTAGCACTGCCTTCCCATCCCGTGTAAACAAATGTGAACAACATGTTAAAATCACATGCTGCCAGAACATTTTGGCTAATAAAACCCTTTCGAGAGCGACAAGCATTGCTGCGAACAGCAGGTACAGTAGTTTTGATTAATGTGCCATCAGCAGCACCAATAGCTCCCTACACTAATGAATTCGAATAATAAATATTACGTGCAAACGTTGAAAAAACTTTAATAGTGCATGACGGGGGAAGGTAAAAGAATACCTTAAACCACGGATAAAAGTCTGGATTATTGAGAATCCTTTGAGGTACTTGTGTAGTGTCGGGGGGGGGGGGGGGGTGATAAGTCTTGTTGCCGCTCTTACCAAACCTTTCAATACTAGTGTAAAATGCTTTTCAATTGTTTGGAGTGAGTGGTTAAACGTGTTAGCGACTAGTCGCATTCTTGAACTGTGACCGACAATATACAGGAAAATTGCCACACTTTCCTCGAAAGACACGCGCCTGCGTCTTGAAGACTGTTCTGTTTCGTCAAGATAGTTTCCATTTTTCAAAAAAACACACAAGGCCATGAAACAATCTTGGTTCATACGGAATATTCCATGAAACGTGGACTGGAAACCCTCTAACATTTCATTCAGATATTCACGTCCTGTTTGTTTTTGAGAGGACGTTGCACTTTCTTCATTGTCTTCTTCACATAATTTAGCTAGGAAGATTATGTTCATCAACTGATCAACATTGTCACTACTGGATGAAGAAGTGTCCATAACAGAGGTTGCACTTGCAATAGTAACTCACTATGACAAAAAGATAGAAATCAAATGGAGAAAGTAATAAAGTTCACTACTAATAGCAAATTGCTTTTGGTAAAAAAATAAAACTCAATGTGAATGAAATAAGTACCGCAATGTTACACCATCCCAACGTCATAGTACATTATATCTCACGCAAATACGCAAATAATAGTAAAAAAATAGTACACATTATGACTTCTTCATCCCATTCAACCGAATGGGATGGCTACTGCCTACCATACATCTTGACCCAAGCCTCCTGATGTGTTGGGGTCAGACGGAGGAAACTATGACAAGCACGAGGATTTCCTACTAGGTGGGCTATTGCTCTCACAGCTTCGTCGGGATCAATCCATGTCATCGCCAAGATTTTATCCTGGCATTCATCCAACTCTGCCAAAGCAGGGTCAACGGAGACATTACTCTCCACCTCTATTTTTTTCTTCAGCCTGCTTCTTTTTACCTCCTCAGTTTCCATACAGGAGCTAATATAATTTTTCACAACTGACATGGCTGATCCCCGGCCACTTGAGGTACCGGATTTTCTCTTACGAGAGCCCGACCCCGAACCTAATGGTACATCATCATCGTCCTCAAGCACATGTACGTTTGACTGATGAGGGTGGCCAAACTCATAATTCATCCTCCGCTCCTCATCATCATCCAACACCCTTTGGGTGGAAGCCCTTGTCACATTACCCTGGACAGTAGACTCTTCCATTATTTTGGTCAAAGCATCAAAATCTGTCAACCCCTTATGTTCAAATCTTTTGGCGGCAGGATGCATCTAATCATAGAATTTGTTGTTACTATGCATGTATTAGAGTCAAGATGAAGTATAATAAAAAGGATTCACAAACAAAAATTAAACTTTGAGATTATATATATTAACCTTAACATATTGTTCCCAGACTGGTTTCTCGCAAGTCACGGTTTCGTTGACTTCATCCCAACCAAAACCGCTCTGTTTCTTCATATCAAAAAACACCTTCCAGTCTGATTTAAGTCTCTGATATTTTGACTTCAATTGTGTTACCGTGAATGAACGGCCACACACGACTTGCATTTGTAGAGCAAAATTACTCCAAGTTTTTGCGTCGAATGTGTTGCTTTTTAGGCAATCACTGTCAACTGCAGCCTCCATAAGGTTGACAAAACAATGCACAACATGGGGAGGCCACTTCCCATAATCCTCCTCCACTGCCTTCTCCTTCCCCCTACCCATATTACTCATCTATATTGAAGAAATACCGATAAAAAAAAATAAAAAAATGACAAATTACTTCAATTAGTCCTTGTGATTGGATAACCGTAGGTTGCAAGGAGCCACCGGTTAAACAAAAAATTGGCAACAGCGTATCATCAACTAATCTCAGTTTGGACCGCATATCATCAAAAAAAATTTGGTCCAAAAGCCTATTAAAAATTGGCGAAAATTCGTACAGAAAAACAACCAAATAAAGTGCCCCACGGATCATACCTTTGATTGGAATTGAACAAGGAAGAAATTGTCAGCAAAGGATTCGACCTTGAGCAGTTTTTTGATTCGATTTGCCCTTCGTTCCCTAGCTCTTCTCCTGTATGCAGCACGGGTAGTGCAAACCATTAAACCCTCAACCGAAACCCCTCAACCCCTCATCAAATCGACAGAAAAAGAGACTGGTATTGAAGTCGCCAGCGAGAGAATCAGACGTTTGGGCTCGATTTCACAGTAGAATCGTTCCAAAAATGTTAATTTGGGGGGGGGGGGGAGATCAGATCTGTTCTGAAAAAGAAGGGTGGAAGAAGATGTCGTACGGGTTTGAAGTGAGTAGGGTTAGCTTCCTCAAGGGAGAGACGGGCGAGAAGAGAGTGAAGGGGGTGTCGCCGATAGTGAGGGAGACCAGATCTGGAAGAGACGGGCGAGAATAGAGCTCGTGAGTGATGTGAGAAGAGAGGGTGGAGTTTTCTTTCGAAAAGAGGGGGGGAGGAAGAAGACAACGAAGGAGGGGGCTCGTGAGTGAGGTGAGAGGAGAGACTGGGTAAGTTTTCGAAAAAGAGGGGGTATCAGTATTCTCAATAGTGTTTGGAAAAAACACTCAAAACAAATGCCAACTGAGGATACTGTTTTCAGAAAAAAGAAAAAAAAACTCAAAACAAACGCACCCCCAATGTTTCCCAAGTTACAAATGCAATTAAATTTCATGATAAACTTGCACAAATCACAGCGACTTTCTTTTATTGTAAAGTAGGCCTATAACAAAAGCGGATTTTTTTTATCAAAATGACCCACCTTTTGAAAGTATTTACCAAACTGACCCACTTTCGAAAGTATTTATCCAAATGACCCAGTTTGGTGAAAATAACCTCGCAGTCTGAGATAGAGAGTATACGTTGAGGTGTTAAAACATGAAGAAAAAAAATCAAGTTTAAACTCGCTATCTCAGATAACAAGTTTGGTGAAAACAACATCGCAATCTGAGATAGTGAGTGTATGTTGAGGTGTTTCTCCACCACTTGCAGAAAACTCGAAGAAAAATACCAAGTTTAGACTTCAAAGTCTCTTGAAACTAGCAATTCTCATAGTTGTTAGCTAAGATAGCGAGCCTCTTTGAACTAGGGGTCACTATCTGAGATAGCGAGCCTAGTTATTTTATTTTTCACAAAAGTTAACAATCTCAAATTTTTCCTGTATACATAATGACTTAGCTTTAAACATACATACATTATACCATATAATATCTCAGATAGAAATAAAGTGGTTATATCTAAAACACAACTAAATATGCACAATTAACTAAAATACACAATTCGGGATCTTGGATGATGGATTTAGGGTTTTGAGTTGGCAAACATTATTGCATGTAATATTGTCATTCAACTGTTATGACATGCAATAATAATAACTATAGCTGTTGTTTGGTAGTAGCTGCAAAGCTTTACACTCTTCAATTGACAACATATTTGTTTCTTGCAACAGTGGTACAAGTTAATTAGTTGTATAATTAGCATTACTAGTTGCAATTGAAAATGGTAGGATGAGGTAAGTAAGAACTAACAAAAAATAAAATACACTATAAATTCATTCTATATTGACTCTACCTGTATAGACATACAACAATACTCACTATCTGAGATAGCGAGTTTATTTGAACTAGACTCACTATCTAAGATAGCGAGTGTAGTTGTACTCAATTTTCAAAAAAATTTGAACATGAAATGTGTACAACTACACTCGCTATTTGAGATAGCGAGTATAGTTCAAATGAACTCGCTATCTCAGATAGATAGCGAGTGTTGTTGTACTCATTTTTCAGAGAAAATTTGAACATGAAATATGTACAACTACACTCGCTATCTGAGATAGCAAGTCTAGTTCAACTTAACTCGCTATCTCGGATAACGAGTGTTGGTCTATACAGTTGCATATTTAAAAAATTTCTAAAAAATAAGTACAACTACACTGGTCAGTTGAACTACTCGCCATATGAGATAGCGAGTGTAGTTATATTCATTTCAGGTAAAAATTGCATGTTTAAAATTTTTCTAAAAAAATGAGTATAACTATACTCGCTATCAGAGATAGAAATGTTAGTTGAACTAGACTCGCTATCTGCGATAGCGAGTATAGTTATATATATTTCAGATAAAAATTGCATGTTCAAAATTTTTCTGGAAAATGAGTACAACTACACTCGATATCTGAGATAGCGAGTTTATTTAAACTGGACTCGCTATCTCAGATAGCGAGTATGTCAATTTGGTAAAAAGCTTCAAAGGTGTGTCAGTTTGGTAAATACTTTCAAAAAGTGGGTTATTTTGGTGAACAAATTCTAACAAAAGCTTTAGTTTATGTTTTCTACACATCAAGCTATGCTAGATTTGTATTTTGTTGTCAAAATATTATAGTTAAAAGTATTTTTTTAGAAAGAATAAATGGTTAGAAAGTGCTTAAAAATTAGGGTTTTTTTTAGAATTTAGTCCTTTTTGAAATATGTATTTCTAAATTAGTCATATTTCCATATTATTTGCTATTAGGTCCCTTAATCGAGCCTTATTAAACTAAATAGGTCCCTCAATGGTGATTTCCGTTCAAATGTAACTTCATCATAATTAATAAGCTAATTGGGTATGACAAAAAAAACAAACATATACTCATATGTAATGTTGGTGGAACTAGACTAGTAAAGTTTTATCATTTTTTGTGAAGAAAAGCATCAGAATTCGTTAAATTTTCGAGAGAGAAATCCATTTGTAATTGGTATGTTAGTCTAAACTAGTTTTTGGACAAAAGACGGTGAAATTAAAAGCAAGTAATACGAAAATGAAAAAGAATTTCGTTAAGTATAACGGTGATTTGAGGAAAGATTCATGGTTAATCAATCGTATGGACCAATTTCATAATTATTAGATCAATTAAGGGACCTAATAGCAAATAATATAAAAATACGCACTAATTTAGAAATATATGTTTCAGAAGGGACCCATATCTAAAAGAACCTAAAATTTTTCTTAAAGAAAAATAATTCGGGTTAACTTCAATTTTTAGGCAGTGATTCTCATTGGATATAGGTGCATTGATAGGTGTGTTAAATATAAAATATTTTGTATCATATCTATAAATTAAAAATTATTTATTTGGTTAACAATACAAATATTTCAACAATTTTGTTGAACTATAAAAATACATTATAATTATGAGGTTAGCTTCAAATTTTTAGACACGGATTCTCATAGGATATAAGTGCATTAATGGGTACGTTAAATATAAAATATTTTGTATATATCTATAACTAAATGATTATCTATCTGGTTAAGAATGTAAATATTTCAACAATTTTGTAGAACTATAATTATACATTATAATTATGATCATTTTGGAGAGCAAAATTTTTTATCTAACAATCAAATCTTCGAGTATGCTTGTTTTTGTCTAAGCATAACAATGAACAAGAAGTTTTCGAAATTACACTAGGATCTTAAACAGTTATCTAAATATAATTGTGTCTAAAAGTTAAAAAATATATATTTAAAAAATGGATATTCCTTGGATACACACCCGAAAGTACCTAAGAAGTATCGACACCTCATATGGGTACTGTAATGCCCCAATTTCCACATAGAAGCAATTCATGACTCATCTAGAATCATTACTTCAATTTTGTACAACATAATACAAACGGAAAAACTAAAACTACAACTCATATCATCATGAATCCTTAATCTTGTAATGTCTCTCGTCACGAGCTCGTGTCCTCGCCACTCACTGACCAAAGTCCTACAATACTTGAGAACTGTGGGCACGTCAGTTGAATACAACTGACGCAATGCTATTATAAAAGCGATCCTTCATCTTTAGAATCACATCTTGAGTGCAGAAGGTAAGTACAAAAAAAGTGACTCTCCTAAGTATGTCAGTGTATACCATGATCCGAATGACTAATGCACAACACGTATGCACACGATGCACCTCCAATGCACACTTGTTCGGATTCTATGTCGTCCATACAACATAGGTCTGAGGGCAAGCCCTTAGCGTTCTCCTCATTATAGGGTTCAATCCCTCATTATGAAGCCTTAAACCATGACGAACCTCAAGATTTAGACATCCTGTGACTATTGGTTCTCGCCCCGAAAATTCTGGAGGTCAATCTCCTTCCTCAGATAATTCTGGAGACTATTTCACTCACATCAGGGAATATTTAGAGAATACCTCACTCCACATGTCATACTGGAACCCTCATCATAGGAACGCCCGATGAGCATCACTCCCATCCTGGTAATTCTGGAGATCAATCTTAACCGTAGATAATTATGGAGATTATTTCACTCACATCCCGAATACTGGGGAATATCTTACACCACGGATAATTCTAAAGCCCTCATACTCGTGTTTGCTCCTACTTCGTCACATCTCCCATTTAGTGCATGTCCTTATATCCAAACAATACCGCCTAGAGCTATCTCACCTTACCAGACTTAAATCAACGTCACCAAGAACATTAGCCCACAATGACAAATTCTCAATTTCCAATAAATCACAATCTGTCGGTACTTGGGGTCTTGCTCAGCCTCTAGAGCCCACACAGTAAAACATCACCACATTTTGCTGTAGGGTTCTCTAGGTTAACCCTAACCCTTCAAAGTAATCAGAAATTGGTTCTTACATATTTCTAATTCGTATTTTACTCATTTCCCAAAGTAATCAATCTCAAACAACTAAATTTTCTTTTCTTTAATAAAAAATTCTCAATCCCAGTTGTAATAAGATTCCATAACATTTAGTTCTAATCAAATATTTCTAATCAACATTTTAAATTCAATCACTAAATCTGAAATTAGTCATCAATTAAATTTGGATTTAATCCTAGATTATTAGTACAAATTTTCATTTAAATAATCTCTATAAAAGTTAAGCTTTGATTTATAAAATAGCCACACAAAAAACCAATTAAATCAAATAACTCAAGCCCCCCTGAGACTCAAACCTGCGACCTCCAGTCCACCAAGTTGCACCCAATAACCAAGCCCGCAAGCCTCTCACTCTCTCATCTTATTTCCAAAAAGTCAATTAACCCGAAAGTGGACCAAAGCCTATTTAACAATTAGAGTCTCTAAAGATTCATCTTAGATTAAAATTTATGTATGATTTCTCTCAAATTAGTCTTAGTTAATTCCAGAAGACTAATCTCAATTAAATATAAAACAAATCTCAATTTAAAACCAAATCAAATCTAGATTCAATCTAATCACATTAAAAATGTAATTCTAATTTGATTCTAAATAAACCCAAATTAAAATAAAGAAAATGAAAAATAGTAGGGCAAACCGAGCCTACCACGGCTCGTACCCGCGACCTACCACACACCCAAGACACATGCAACAACCAGGCTCGCAACCCTCACCAACTGTCATCTTGATTCTAATAAATCAATATAGCCTAAAACTGACTTGGATCTGATCCATTCTGGACCATACCCGAATCAAGACAAAATCCATATTCGTTTACTAGATAACTGACCTGTTAAACAATTAGGGTTCTAACATTTTAACCTTAGTTCAGAATTTCTGTTTGATTTAGTTGTTGCTAATTTTGGTGTGGGAGCAAACAGATGATTTGTAAATTCTTGTGGAACCAATAAAAGCTAACATGTTTACTACTTGCCGATGTTGACCGTTCTCAATGATGTTGCTAACCTACAAAAAAGTTCGAAACACCGGGGTTGATCCCGGCGATTAACCCTCTGATGCGCAAGTCAGTAATTTGAAGGATTATGAAAGAACTTTTTTGGAGAAAGATACTTATTACCTTTTTTATGGTGGGGATAGAATAGGATTGGCAACCGGGCCGGGCTGACCCGCGACCGGCTCGCCAAAACCCTGGCCTGATAATATGCGATTAGGGTGCAGGTCGAACCCGCAAGTCTAAGCGGGTCGACCCGGGTCATCTATTTTGGGTTTCCAACCCGTCGAACCCGGTCCATCAACCCGATGAACAGTACCCAACCCACCCACCAACCCGCGGATTGACCCGCGGGTTTCGAACCGTTTGACCCGTACGGGTCAAACATTCGACCCGCGGGTCCAACGGCGAAAAAACAACCAACGGCTATTTTAGCCCTTTTTTTGGTTTGTTTTTGTTTTGTCTTTTTTCTTTTTCCCTTATAAATACCCCTTAAACCACTCTAAAATTTTCACACCTTATTCTCTTACTCTCTCTACTACTACTACTCAATTCAATCTCAATTCTTTGAAATTATGTCAACAAAGAAGCTAGCAACATAGTAGTGACAAATTACGATCGTATCGAATTTAACATTCAACTACGTCTACTTCAAGTCTTCAACTCCTTCAAGGCTCCAATAAAGGAGCAATCTTTCTTTCTACATACAAGTCCGGATTTTTACTTCTACTTCTACTTATATTTTTGCTCTCATTTTATATATGAGTATCCGCGAAGTACGGTATTAAAATTTCACAACCCTCTTATTGTCTTGATATTTTTTTTGTAGTGTAAATTTATTGTATCATATTTGTTGATTAGATTATTCAAAAAAGGATCATATCACTTGCTGCGTTGCCCTATCCCCATAGTGGTAATGAAATTGCAAATCGTATTTTATAAATTTGTGATGTTTTTCATATTCGTGATAAAATTATGTGTATAAGTTTTGATAATGCATCAATTAGTATATTAAAAACCGCATTAAACCCTCCATCTGACAATATTTTTCATGTTAGATGTGCATGTCATATTTTAAATTTATGTGTTCAAGATGCATTAAAAATAGCCGAACCATATATAGTTAACATTAGATTTTGTGTACATTTTATTGCATTAAGTGGCCCTATATTTCAAGAATGGAAAGATTGGTGTAGGCTTTAAAATGTACATTTTAGAAAATTTCCAAAGGATGTTAAACACCGATGGAACTCTACTTTTGATTTTCTATATGTTGTTACTGAATATAAAGCATGTATAAATGATTTTTGTATGACAAAAAATGCCAAATTTTGAAATGACTCTCCAAGCTTGGTTTTATGCCGAATCTTTGTTAAAGTTTTTAGAACCTTTTAAAACCGCAACTTTCAAAATTTTAAAATCTTATGAATCTACTTCTAGTAGCATTTTTATTTCAATAGTTACTATGATGCAAACTTTCAAAGAAATGATCGATGATGTTTTTATTGGTCATATTGTGAAACCTGCATACACCAAATTTTGAAGTATTTTAATCCTCCTCCTATATTATATTGTATTGCTGTAACTCCCTGTTCCAGTTGTACTTATTTTATTACGTAAATTTTTATACTTCAATTTTTAGATCAGTTATATTTTTCTCTTTCGACTCTTTATCTAAAGCCAGAATATTTTTTTGATCAATTCTATAATTTTGTGATTTTTCGACCGGAGTTTAAATACAAACTTTAATCCTAATTAATCATAATCCTAAACCTAATCAACAGCTAACCTAACTCCTACACCTTATTTTCTTCCTCCCTACACCTTATTTTTCTCCCTCCCTACTTCTCCATTTCTGCATACGCCAATCTCTCCCCCTCATTTTTCTCATTCTCTAACCTAATTTTTCTCCCTCCCTACTTCTCCATTTCTGCATACGCCAACCTCTCCCCCTCATTTTTCTCATTCTCTAACTTAACTCCCTCATTTTTCTTCTAACAGCCTAACTCTTCTCACCTTTTTTCCACACTCCTACACCTAACTCCACACATGCATGCACAATTGCTTCATGACTCCATATACAACCAGCCAACTCTCTCTCCCTCTCTCCTTGTTTAAATCTATATATATGCATACACATACACACATGCATAACACATCAACCCCCTATCTCTACATCTCATTCTTCATTTTTCCTCCATTCTTCCTCTGCCTTCTTCACACCCGAGAGCTTAAGCAACACCCGAGCTCCACTTTACCTTCCACCTTCGAGCCAGACGACTCCATTTCTACAACCCCGTGAACCCCGAAAAACAACCCGACGCCGCGCCATCTCCTCGTTGTTGTTGTCGCTCGTCACCGTCGCTCACCGTTGCTCGCTCGCTACCGTCTTGCCGCCATTGTGCCGCCGTCCGTTACCGACGTAGCTTCTTCTTCCGTGGTTAATACCACCACCGAAATCGTCACGTTATAAGGCAAGTACCTTGTACACTCTTTTAGTTCTCGTACAAGCATTTTTCCTTGGACTCGTGGCAAGTAGTCTAGTTATCATCATGTTTTATTGTCAAACTCCGTTCTAGTCACTGGTTTCATGCTATATCAACTCAAGAGTTAACCGTTAACACATTTCGAATTGTGTTATCGAATATCGAATATTCAACCTTACTATCTCTAAATTTCTTGATCTTGCACTAAGAATTCGACCATGCTCCCGATACTAGATTGAACATTTTCTACATGAAAATCATAGCCCATCGAGTCCCGAATCCAGAATATCTTACGGTTTCTCAATCGGATGTATAGATTGTGAGATATCGCGATTTTAGTACTGACATATCGTGAATTTCTGAACCTGCACGGGATTACTAACCGGTATCTTGTACTGAGAATTTGATCATGTTTCCGACACTGGATCGAAAAACTTTCTACATGAAAATCGTAGCCTTTCGAGTCTAGATATCCGAAACATATTACAGTTTCTCAATCCGATGTATAGATTGTGAGATATCGCAATTTTAGTATTGTGACTCTGAATTTTCAGAATGCGCGTGAAATATCGAAACCAGCGAAGAATGAATTTGTACGCATAGCTACTGTCTCCAGAATGTATCGTGTGAATATGCGTTGGAACCGGAAGAGAGTCTACTTTCTATAATCTCTGACAGAATTGGATTTGTTTTTCTGTAACAACAAGAAAGTAAATTTGAATGCAGATATGTCAAGTTGTCTAAAAATTTATCTCTACGTTTTTGCATATAAACCCATTACTTTTCATATTTAACGAACTGAGTGTATTATTGTTCTTATAATAATAACTTGCATAGATATAATAGGTTGATAGAATACATTTTATACCACTTGATAATTCTATAATAACTACTCTCGATACATGTACTCGTTTTACGTCTCATGTCCATGATTACTGCCCTTGAAATTTTTCTTGACTAAACTATTTTATTACACCGTTCTACTAGTCGTACCAACTGCATGTTCATAATTAATTATAAAAGAATAACAAGCCAGGGTTGTAAGGGTACAACTTAATAGTGGACAATATAGGGGAGTATACTCGGAAGGGGGCCCGTATTTTTCGAAATAGTAATTCTTGATTATTGATTCTTGATTACACAATTCTTGATTACACAATTCTCGATTACATGATTCATGATTACATGTCTTGATACTATCACTGGAAGACCCGAGTACATAATCCTATAGAATTCACTACTTAAGTCTAAACGTCACATGATTGATATGCACCGAACTTGTGGTATGGGACACAGGATTGCGTGCATTAGATAAGTTAATAAAATAGAAAAACTAGAGATCTTTGCTAAGCATGATTCTTGATTACATGACTCTTCATTACATGACCCTTGATTCTTGATTACATGACTCTTGATTACATGACTCTCGATCATTGATTACATGATTATCGATTAACTAAGCCTAGGTTATCAGTTGTTTATATCTAAGTCTGGAATACACTAGTTACAGTTATTACTTACATGATCATATTGTCCTTGTTCCTTGCTTACTTCCATATTGTATTTGTACTTCTACTTCTTGTTTCTTCTATGTTATATCTTGTTATATTACCTCTTTTTCTGCTTGTTGCTACTTGCTGCCCGAAACTTGCTCTAACGGGAACTTTTCTATTTTTCTTTGAGTTAATAATTATACAGGTACTGATGGACCCGACGAGCAGACTCTCTAGACGATTGTTGCTGCTTTCTTACTACTTCATGTTGTTTTTCTTTCAGTCGCTATTTTATCTAGCTATTATAACGAACTGCTTATCATATTATTTTAATTCTGGTACCTTGTACTCCCGGACATCTTGACCCGATGTTGATGTATTATCCAAATGATGGTTATTCTATTTTCAGCTCATGTGATTATTATATTTGCCTGCGTGAATGTGTTATAAAGATCTTGTTGAGCTTATAATTTTACAGCTTATGGATGATGTATATCATTTTCTGGGCCTCAGTTGCGTGCATGTATTTCGGTATAGTGGGAAGCGGGGCGTGACAATTGCTATTGTGATGGGTCCTCGTATCCAATTAGAAGGTACGAAGAGTTTGATTAAAATATTTTTACTTTACTTGGGGAAGATGAATTTGAAATTGATTGCAGAATATTTTTAGCTAAATTTGAAGCGACATTAAATAACTTGTATGATTTTTATGATAAAAATTTTTCATCTAGTAGTACTACTACTTTAGTTACTTCTTCTTCTGCTACTTCTACAGGTAAGGGTAAGAATAAATTAGATGATGCCACATTTAATTTACTTGTAAAAATTAAATAAAAAATGCTAGGACTAATCAACCAAATGAATTACATTGGTATAATCAACAAGATTATGAAAGTTTTACTTCTTCACTAGATATTTTACAATGGTGGAAAGACCATGAACATACTTATAGTATTCTTAAATATATGGCTAAAGATCTACTAACTTATTCTGTCTCTACAGTTGCTTCAGAAAGTGCATTTTCTACAAGTGGCAGTGTTCTAACCGATTACAGGAATCGCTTGAAGTCTCAATCGTTGGAGATGCTCGTCTGCACGGAAGACTGGATGAAGGCCAAAGATAAGACTCAAGAAAAAGGGTTCGACATGTCTACAAGTGGAATCAACTCGCTGGAAGAAGAACAACAACAACAATAGCAACCAACATGAAGAATTGAAGACCAACAACAACAACAACAAATTGAAGACCAACAAATTGAATAAAATTGTAATGCATAAAAAATTATATAGAATCTTTGTTTGTTATAAAAAAATTAGGATAATTGAACATAATTGAAAATGTATCGAAGAAAATTGTTATTGTATAAAACAAATTTGTAGAAAATCTTTATTTGTTATTACAAATTGGGAAACTTGTATAAGTTGAAATCACATTAATAATATATACATTTTTTTGGCAGTTTCACTCTTTGATTCTTATTATTATTATTACATTTTTTATTATTATTAAAATTACATTTTTTTAAGTTTAAAAAAAACAAAAATTAGATGGGCCAACCCTCGAGCCGATCCGACCCGACCCGACCCGGGTTGGACCCGAATGGGTTCTCGGGTTGGGCGGGTTGAGTTTTTGCAATTCCGACCCATTCCGGCCTGGCCCGGTTGCCACTCAGACCCGACCCAAACCAGCCCTAGTTCGGTTCCAACCCGGACGGGTTCGACCCGACCTGGCCCAGTCGACCAGTTTGCCAACCTTAGGAATAGAGGGGTATTTATAGTCGCCTTTGGGACCAGTCGAGATAATCATTTATCTCTACTTCCAGTGTTTTTGAATAAAAAATAAAGTTTAAATTCTTTTATGATAAGAGATTTCGTTTAAACCGCCTCTTAGGAATAATCATGAATTTAAATAACTTTTTAAATGATCTGGGTTTATTTATAATGGGCTGCCATCATAACCCATTAATGCAGATCTGTTTTGGGTTATTGGGTTTTGGAAAAGACCTGGTTGCCGTTTACCGACCCGTTTATAGCGGAAAATACCGTTTTACCCTTGAGAGCTTTGAGATTCGTACCCAATTTTGAACGGTCCTGATTTAGTTCTTTTTTTAGCCATATCAGATTTTCTAATAAAATTTCAAATAAATGGATCTAAAATTAAAATCACAATATGAACTAATATCAAATACTAAACATCAAGTAACTAAATTTGAATCTAAAATTAAACATGAATCCATATTATGCAATATTCACGATTTGAATAAACCTAGATTTAAAATACAATATGATTCAATATAATGCAATATTCATCGATCTAAATAAACATAGATCTAATATTCACATGAATCCATATTATGCAATGTTCATCAATTTAAATAAACTTAGATCTAAAATTCAACATGAATCTGTATCATACAATATTCATCAACTTAAGTAAACTTAGATCTAAAATTCACCATGAGTCCATATTATACAATATTCAACAATTTAAACAATTCTAGGACTAAAATCACAACACAACTCAATCTCATACAATATTCATCATTTAAATAAACCTAAATTAAAAATCGCACCATTAATAAAAGTAAACCTACAATCAGTCAAGAAGGTTGAAGAGAACACCCACCTTATGTTTGAGGAATGAGATCGGTTTGCAAGACTCCCAAGGATGCTCCACAAAAGCTCCACGAAATCACTCCTAAAGGAATTCACCAAGCCTCCAAAGTTCTCTCTCCTTCTCTTGTGTTCTTGGCCGGCCAATGGTTGGGGGAGTGGGGTTTTCAATTCACAACTTAACCACACTTAATTACATTGATTTGTGGGGTTACAAATTTGATTTCCATAACCTTCCCACAAAATCTCCTTCATTCAAAAGATTTCAAAACCCCCTCCTCTTTCCACTAGTATAACCGGCCAAATATGGGCATCCCACATGGGTTGCGCTCGACTTGGGTCGGGCTCAATCAAATAAGAAAAAAAATTCTTTTATTTTAATTTATAGTCTTTTAAAATATCATGGCCCAAAAATAATAGTTCCTTTAAAATAAAAGTAAAAAAATTTATTAGAATGAAATATAAATAAATAAATAATTGTTAAAGTGAATAATACAAATCAAACATTTCAGAATTTTATGCATGTGCATTGCACGTGTTACGGCAAGTGGAATATTTCTGCCTGGTGTAACAGGTACATCGGCCATTTGGAAGTATCCATGGTTCCTAGGATCCCCTTGTCATCCCCATTTTCTCAACGGTGAGATCGATTTCGCTTGTCATCTACAATGACAGCTAGATGTAGTAGGATCTACTCATCATCTCCATTTCTTCAGCGAGGAGATCCATATTCACAATGGATATGCATCAAAACCCGTTTCAAATTTGATTCATGGGGGATATGCATCGAGATCATTTTCTCAAGGAGTATGTATTAGACTTTTTTCAAATTTGATTCATGAGAGGTATGCATCAAGACTATTTTCATAAGGGGTATGCATCAAGACTCGTCATATTTGATTCATGAGGGGTATACATCGAGACCATCTTCATAAAGGGTATGCAACAAATCTCTCTTGATTTGTGAGATTTTGCATCGTAATTCTCTTCAAATTTGATTCATGTGAATGCATCGTAATCCCTATGCAACCCGCCTGCTTGTTGACTCTTTCATATAAATTTTCACTTGACCAATGATTGCCTACTTCTTTAAAAAGTCCCTAACAGTTGGTAGTTTTAGCTCATCCATTTTAGCTCATCGAATCCAAACTCATATTGGTCAGTCCACCTCGATTTTGATAAGGGTGTTCAATGAGTCATATATTAGGTGTATATATGGATGTGTTTGTGGGAATTGTATATAGGCTTTGTCTATATACATCAAGGCTCATGCCTCATTGTAATTGCTCTTGATCAATAACCATTTCATCTATTCAATAAAATATGACAAGAACTTTTCAAACCATAATTGTATATGGACTGGATAAGACCTTCACATCCTACTTTTGGCTAGTCAGAGAATAAAAGGTAAAAAAATCTTAACAAGAATTGGCTAGAGCAACCATTTGCACCCCTATTCAATCAACGTAACAGTCCTTGGTATTGAGCTGAAAAAAAGAGTATGTCTTTCAGTTTCCAAACAAATATCATTTATGCAACAAAAATAAGGTTTTTCCAGGTTTTAACACTATTATCCTTTCTAACGATGGGTGGTTAGTGGTTACTACTGGTTAGTGGCTAAAAGAAAATTCCTAAGAGGTTGGAAAAGAACCAGGATAAACATAGTTGAACTGGCCTGTTTAACAGTGGATCTCCTGAATTGGGTTTAGCCAAGTCAGAATTCCATATTCATTTTTTTGAAAAATTATTCACGAAAGATGGGATTCAAACCTTTAGTTTAGAAGAAACATATTATACTCACTAATCACTATATCAGTATTGTGATTATCTTGTATTTATCATAAATAGTGCATATGGGCAGTACTCAATTAAATGTGACCCTCCTCAGTTTTATATCCGATTCAACCAACATTGAACCCGAGTAAACCCTTATAAAACCAAACTGGGCTATCTCTCCTCCTCGATGAGTTTAGTTTTTACAACATTGCTCAAAACTTGTTACTAAAATTTAGTTTATTCCTATTATAAACCTTTAATTGTACAAGGTTGTAAATGTATAAATTTAGGTCAAAAGGATGTTTCCCTAATTGACCCACTTTTCGTAACTAATTTTCAAGATGACCTAGTTTCCAAACTAATTTCTAGGGTAGACCACTTCTTAGAGGCCGCAGTTGTGAACGCCTATTCAGTATATATCATATCATGCTTAGCTAATAGACTCCGAGACTTGAGAAAAAAAGCTCCTAAGTCTAAGGACAATATAACTGAGGCCGTAGTTGGGTACTGCAGCCTCGAGATTACGTACGTTGCAGTTCACAGCTGCAAGCTCAGTTATATCATGAGTTGGGCCCAGTTTATAATCTTCTACTCACCATTCTCCCTTTTTCACTTCATCTCTCTCCCAACACTCAAACTCCGAAACCCAATTTTCCCCCAAAACTCTGAAACCCTCATCACCTACTCCGTAAAATCTCTCCCAAATCGGCCTCTCCACTTCACTTCTTTTTCCTATCCCCATCAACATTCAATCTCTAAATCCCCAAACCATAATATTCATATTCGTCCAAATTTTCCAACTCTCGCCACCCACATTCAATCTTACAACACCCATGACGCTTAGCACCTCCTTCATCAGCCTCCGACATCATCTCCACCGTCATCCAAAGTGGAAGGTATGTCTTGGTTAGTTAGCACTTGTTGTTTCTTGATTATTTCTATAATTCATTACCTAATTTTCGTAATCCTTATGAATTTCTAGTGAGTAACATAGATTTTGTATGACGGGTTTGTGAGGAGAGGGGTTTTGATGAATGTATGAAGTAATGTTTTGAAGGTTGGGGACTCTTGTTGCGAGGACATTATTGTCCGCAATGTGTTGATTAATTTCCTATGAGAATAAAATGATTTTTTTTATTTTGTGTGTGTGTGTTGTGGGGGGGGGGGGGGGTGGATAATTAAAAAAAACATTTGAAGTTGAAATATGTAGTAATCGGCAAACAATGTGCATAATAGAGAATACGTTTGTTGTGTTGTGTGATCTTGAATTGAATTTGTTACATATGTTGTATGATGTTATTACATAATACAAAATATTTAGTTTTCTATGAGCTTCGTTCCTTATGTCGATTCCATCTTATTAGTCAATCTTTCAATTTTTACATGCCATATATAATCTTACATATATATATTAATTAACATTGTCTAATATTCGTAATACAATTGTGCAATGATCAAGCAAGCAGGTAATGGCACGAATGAAGGGTAATGTAGGACTGTCGACTTGTTCTGGCCGTCCACCGGTAAGTAGAGAGTGTTTGGGTGTTGAAATAATATGTTATTTATAATGCATCTGACATCGGAGTAATTAATGAAAGCAGAAAGATACCCGTGAATGAGCCAGTACAAGTGACCGAGGTCGGAGACCAAAAACTCATGGTGGAAGACACCCGAGTAGTAGCCATGAGACTTCTAATAGTGGTGGCCGAGTTTGTGGTACCGCACCTACACATTTAAGAAGTGGTGATATGTTTTAAACCTTTGAATTTGCACATAATCTTGTAGCTAAAACATCATTTCTTCCATGGTCTTGTAGGTTCCCTCATCTTCCGACGTGGTCTAGCCTTCTTCCTCTTCCGTTGCATGTGGAGGTCTAGGTCCGTTAGACCCGAATCTCTTGACTTTGTAGAGTGAATACTGGTCACAATCTGTTTGGAATGGTGTAACAAAGGAGTGCACGTTCCGTAGGCACCCTCCACAATTGTCGTTGCACGCATGCACACACGAATTGTTGGCCACAACTGGGTTGTAAGGAATTAGCTTGATGGGGTCTATCAAGCTTGATCGTGTCCTTCTTACCACTCTCCTTGAGAGATGGCGACCAGAGATGCATACTTTCCATCTACCCGTTGGAGAAATAATGGTCACACTCCAAGATGTTGTGATGATATCAAGTCTTCATGTTGGTGGGCTAGCCATGATTGGGAGTATGGTTGTAACCCCCGTTCCCGTAAATATATGTATTTTGAATGATTTTATGTATTTCGATTATTTATAAATCTAGTTGTGTTAAATTCATTTTTTTGGATTTTCTGTTAGAATCTTTTCTAATCGGAAATTATGTTTAATTTCAAATAATGGTATATTTTAACCCCAATCCTATTTCTACTTGATCCACTACTTGTGCTATTTTAATAATCTGTTAAAAACTAAATTTTGCATTTTGATATACATATATTATTATTACTGTTATCAATATTATTATTGTTATTGTTATTATTATCATTTTTATTATTACTGTTATCAGCATTATTTTTAATATTTTTACTATTATTATAACTATCAGTATTATTTTGTTGGTGTCATTATTTGCATTATTATTATTTTTATTGTTAATATCATCATTATTATTGTTTTATTTTTAGCCTGAACATACTCTAATTTATCTAATATTTTTATAATTATTTTCTATTGGATTTAATATCCTATACCCTAAACCATATTCCTTATTGGACATCCTATACCCACAACACATTTAACCCTATAACCCTAGTACCCAATTACTATACTCGTTACCCTATTCAGCCAAAACCCGTTATCACCCTCACCCTATATATTTTACCTTACTGTTTCACCCTAACCCTAATCTATTAACCTAGCTGCCCTTGCACCCCTTCTCCCGATCTCTTTCTCTCTACCCTGCCCTTGTCCTGACCTCCCCTGGTTGCGCAGCCCCTTCAGCACCAATCTCTTCCTCCCTGCGTCGCGCTGCCCTCAGCCGATCGCCGCGACCCCTGGTTCCCTCTCCCCGTTGCCCCTGTGCTCCCTGTGTGCACCCCCTGCTCTCTCCCTCCTTCCCCTCTCCAGTCGCGCCCCTATCCTACCTCCCTGCATCGACAGCAACAGCCGCCTCGCGACCCCTGTCGCAACTCCTTAGGCGACAGCAGCCAGTCGCGACACCGGTGCTCCCCTGCCGTCCAGTCGCGACGCCAGCATCAGTCGACCACCGCTCCACCTCCTACATCGCTAGTCGGCCAGCGACTACACCTCCCTGCCTCCTCTCGACTGCAGTGCCAACTCAGACCACCTCTGCTGCCCCTATGCCAGCACGCCACCCCGAGTCGACGCCCCTACCTTCGGCCGTCACTGCACCCGATCACCGACATCCTCTGCTCTTGGGTAAGCCTATAGTGCCCTTGATCGATCTCAGCCATCCGATCTGATTTGATCGTGATCTCTATCAAGCATCAGTGGATCCAATCACAGCCGTCCGATCATTGATCATCACGATCTTGATGATCATCATCTTGATCTGTTGATCTTGGCTGTTGGATTTGCATTGATCATCATCACCATCATTATCATCATCATCAAGATCTTGATCTCGACCGTCAGATCTCTTTTGATCATCGTGATCATGATCATCATCTTGATCTTGATCTTCAATCTCAGCAGTCCGATCGACCGATCGCACTTGATCTCGGCCCTTGATCGTCTTGATCGTCTCGATCGTCTTCTACTTGGTGAGTTAAACATTTGATCTACTTTTTGTTCTCATTCATCAAATTGTCAATTATGGTATATTTACTCTTTTGGTACTCTTCTAATTCTTATATGTTTTATATTCAATCTCGGTCGTTGGATTCGCTTAATCTTCATCTTGATCACCATCTTGATCATTGAGATTCGTGCCTGATTGTGATTATCGAGATCATTTTCTCGTCGCTGTGTCGCCCGGATTCCGATCCCGTTATTCTTCGCATATTCAGATTAATCTAACGTCGTCCTAAAGGTAAGTCATCTCACTTTCGAATTTTATTGAATTGTATTCGAAATTGTTTATTGAATCCCGTAAGTAGATCCCTAATTATTATCGTATATTGTTATTGTCATCTATCGTTGGGATGCTACGAATTTACACGAGCGAATCCAAGTAGTAGTCTTGACTTCGTGCCGTCTTTTGCCTCCAAAGTATAGAGATCTTACATGCATTCATGTAGTTAATTATTGAATATAGGAATATGGATTACTATTGCATTTCATGTCATGACATCTCACAATAATTGTAGATTGCATACTAGTATTGATGGCTTATATGATTGATGTTAGTGTGTTAGTTGGCTGTGATTAGTAAGATTATAGACATTATACATCTTAATACCAAGCTCACATAAATGTAACTTACTGTGATTTATGTTGTTAACCCCTAACTCATCGTTCATAATGTTCTAATCATTTTATGCATGAAAAATGTATTGAGACCTTGAAATTTACTACCAACCTGAACATTACCATGCTGTTTCGACTTAGATAATATCACCAAAATCAATAACTTCCTGAATATGAAATGTAGCCCCATATGTCTAGTTTACTACCCCTTTGAAGGAATTGAATTCTGAGTCACGGTTTGTGAGATATTGCAGATTTATTGCTGCTGTGTCGTACAATTTCATATTCTAAAAACTGCTACATCACTCTGATTCACAATTACTTTAACCATGCTACCTATAAGATAATGACTTAAAACTTTGCATGCTGATACTAGACACACTATAGAACATTCCCTATTTTTCCTCGAATTAATTAACAGAGTTTCAGTCCTGTTTCATATGTATAAACACAATTTTACAAGTTCTAGCTAAACACAAATCCTGTGTAGTTTGCTGTTTTGACACCTGATGCCACAACTTTTATTTATCTTATTTTTATGCGTTGGAACTGAGCATGAGTCTAGTTTCTAGACTTTCTGACAGATCCACATTTGCTATCTTGTAGCAACAGAAATTCTGATTTTGGTATATCGACCTACTGCTGTCCATAATTGGATTCCTATGTTTAATAATATATAATTGAATCTATAATGTTGAATTTGGTGTATTTAATTGTATAGATTACATTGCATGATCTTAGGGTTGGGTTGTGTTGTCATTTTTCTAGTATCCCTATTTAACCGCATATGTTAGTTGAATAAAGAATGTTAAATAAGCCGAGGTTAAGGGTTGACAAGGGTAGTTGATAATATAGTGACTGTACTCGGAATTGTGGGCTTATTCCCAAAATATTGTGTCGGCTAGTGCTATCAATTTATTGTTGGATTACTGACTGCAGTATCCTAATTCATCGTGTATTATTTTAGGATTTATCATGCCGACTATTGTTATCGTTATTGTGCAAGAAATTACTATTGTTATCGTGCGAGTATATGACCTATAGAATCTACCACCTTAGTCTAAATGAAATTGATTGTATGCATGGAACTTGTAGTATGGGATGCAGTAGTACGTGCATTAGTTAGGATTAAAATGAATAATAAACTTTAGGACTTCATCGCATTGTCATTGCATATTGTCATCTTCATTGAACAGTGTTATCGTTATTGTTTACCGTCATTGTTACTGTTTATTATTATCGTTATAAATCATCGTTATTGCACATTGTACTATTATCGCCTTGTCACTATTCCATACCATTGATTTCATCGTCCATTGTATTCATTTTTATACCGTTATTGTCATTGTTCTCTGTTTCTTTACTTGCTGTCCACGACTTTCTCTTAGGACATTTTTCCTCTCTTTTAGATGAGCAGCTTACAGGTATTCAGGGATATTTTTCTGACGGACTAGGTGAACAACAATGGTGAAAGACTTGTGTTGCTGTGCCGTTTAAATAATCATTGTTTCTCCTTTATTTTTGAACTTTAATAATTGAACATTGTTGTATTTGTGGGCTTTTGACCCGAATATTATTGTTGTTGACTCCAGATGTTAGATTTATTTTATGTTGGCTACTTATGCTTAAATTCAAGTATTGTTATTTATGTGATTACTTTTTATTGGATGCATGGTTGTTTTACTTCCTGTTTTATATTGTTGAGTTGAATCGATGACAGCCTATGAATGACACAAGTCATTCGCTGGGCCATGTCACGTGCTTGTATTCCATATTTTTGGGAAGCGGGGCGTGACAATGGTGTTTGATAAAGAAAAACTAGTCTGAGAATACCTCGGTGTTGAACTAGGCGAGAAAACCTTTGTTGGCCAATCCATTAAGTTGTCATGGTTGGAGGGAGTGTTCAAAGCCTCCTTGAACGATGATTCAACGAAGTTCGATGTTGAGTGCTACTACAGGGCATATAGAATGACAATTTTTGGCGGTGTGAACTTTTTGAACTCTTTAAGTGATACTATGCCGCTAATGTACCTACTATTGATCGCCGATATTAGGAAAGTCGGCCAGTACAGCTAGGGTAGTGCGACATTAGCCAAGTTGTATAGGAGTTTGTGCACTTGTGCCTTGAATGCGGTTCAGATGACTGGGTTGTTGTTAATACTACAAGTGTTGAGCTGGGAGCACCTACATCTCGATTGGCCCCGCATAACCCGGCAATCACAGTGGTGGATGGCCGCAGCAATGGTTGAAGAAATGTTGGCTCCCATTGGGGTCTATTGGGCTGGGTCATACATGTGGAAGGATAATTCACGTGGGGTGTTGACATATTATAGAGACGAGTTTGATTAATTTCTAGAGGTGTTCGTTAATTGGGAGCATTATAATGTCGAGAGAGTCGAACGATTGCCACCTGCATGTAGGCGACCCCGCAGCTTTTTGTTGGATCCTGTAGGCGAGACAACAAACACTAGAGGGGGGGTGAATAGTATTAATAAAAAACTGCAGAAATTTTCTTCGGTGCAGTCGACTTAGTTGTGAACTAGTCGACTGATATAACCAAAATAAAGCAAAAACAGTAACTCTGTGCAGTCGACTTATAGATAAGACAGGCGACTGAAGACACAATGAAAATACAACTAATATGACACTGACCAGTCGACTGATAGTGCAAGGAGTCGACTGTCCAGACACTTTTTGCAGAACTTAAGTAAACAAGAGTAAATGCAAAATCAAGACAACCAATCACAGAGTACACAAGATATATCCTGGTTCGGTCCTCCCGACCTACGTCCAGTCCCCAAGCAACCCACTTGAGATTTCCACTATTCTTGAAAAAGTTTACAAGAATACCCTACGGCGTTAAGACAACAACCTTGTCTAACCCGTAGTCCTTTCTCTCAACCAGAGAAAGCAGACCCACTCTACTACCAAGAGTGAAACAAACCGACTCTACAACCTAGAGTCAAAAACACTCTCCAACCGAGAGCAAAAGGAACAAGAAAAACTTTACAGTCAACCTATAGCCTTGTTGGTGTATTGTGTTGTTGCACGTGGCTAAAAACAAGGTCGACTTCTATACCCAGTCCAGAGCGAAATCGTTGCTATACTGGACTGAGTGTAGAGAACCAGAGAGTTTGAACTTGAAAGCTTTTTCTCAAATTTTTCACTTAGAATTTTCTCAAAGAGTGCTCGGTATCTCAAAAATTGTTGTAAATGTTGTTAGATCTTTTCAGTGAGATCTGAACTCTTTTTTATAGAGTTAGATCTCCTGAACGTTGGGGGACAGTTATTCCAACTGTCAACCAACGGATCTAAGAGCTGTTGCTTTTGAAAAATCAATTTTGAAAACAGAAAACAGTCAAAAGCACTTGAACAGTCGACTGGGTTGCCATATGAGTCGACTGGTCAGAGTTTGAATAAATTTAAAACAGTTTTGTACTATCAGTCGACTGCCAGAAGTATCAGTCGACTGGTACTCAACAGTTAAATTACTTCAAACTGTTTGGACTCTTTTGGGGTTTTTGAAAAACACACATTATAAATTTTGTGAGTGTATGTGTGTGTGACAAGGCTTTACAATCAGACTAAGACTCAACAAAAGTAAAATACAATGTTATACAAGACATAATAACTTGACACATTTGAGCTTGAGGTCTTGAGTCTTGATTTGAGTCTTGAGTCTTGTTTTGAGTCTTGTCTTGAGTGAAGTCTTTGTCTGTAGCCTTTGAGCTTGTTCATTTGTTCAGCTGAAATAATCTTTTGTATGTGCAACCTGCATTGTTAGCTGTATAACATAGACACATGTTGCAGTGTGTTGTGATCATCAAAATCAAGAATCAACACTTTTCTTTGATGAGATCACCACTTGTCAATTTTGGTATTTTGGAATTCTATTTTGCCGACCGAGTGCTTCTACAATTCTGTCTTCATCAACACATCCCGATACCACAAACATATAACACCAAATTGCAAGGTGTGAAGGGGATGGGTCGGCTATCTGATCACAACTAGACACTACATCACCAAGAACACGTCAATCATTGGAATGAGCACCGGTATGACACAGTGGAAATGGAATGAGCATTGTTACAACTTTCTATACTCTCTCCATCTACTATTGCGAAAGCAAATGGAAATAACCTGTTATTTGTGTCGGGTGCAACTGCATTCAACACACAACCACCAATGAGTTCTATTTATGCTAATAGCAGGTCAGCCGGACTTAAAACCTTCAATCAAAGCCGCAAATGCCCACAATATTCATTTGAATGTTTCCTTACTAGGACCAGACACAATCTTATCCCAATATATGTAAATTTCTACATTTCTTGCTTTTATTTCTAATAAAAGAGCAGACAACTTCGTATATGCTTCCTTAAACCCTCTAAACACTTCTCAATAGCTCTGTGTTTTGCAATCCAAATTTTCTTGTATGAAAATTGTATAATTTCATTGAAGCAAGACTATTTCAATTATGGCCCTCGGTGTAGTTCCTAACTGTGCCTTGATAACATTTAAAATTATATTCGACACAAGCTTCGAATCAACTATACTGTGGTCTCGAATTAACTTCCGATTTGTACATGTATGCGCCCTTTCCAATTTCTTCACAATGAAGTATGTCTGTCCTTTTGGAACAATTGCACTTAATCGCCACGGACAACCTAGCTCAGCTACACCTTCGAGATTTTGTGTCATCTCCGTGTACGCACTTTTGGTTCGAAAATACATTGGACAACATATTGACTTTTGTTTGATTTCACTGTGACAAATTCTCGATGTTCCTTAATGGAAAACATCTTCACTGCATGTTGGATATTATATTTGCTTGCAAACTTTTTCTCAACGTACAATCTTCTTTTCTCCGAAAAACCACATGATTCTTCTGGAATTTGATGTACACGGACATTATTAACCCAATCAGTCAATTCAAATTCTAGTACAGTTGGACTCATGAATGAATTGGGGGTGGGGGGGGGGGCATGTTGAACATTGACCCTCGTTTCCTGAACGTCATTAGTGTTATCATTTGGATGCTCATCGTCTTCATATTCCTCCTATCAACATCTACCTCGTATTCTTCATCTTCTAATAACTCATTGTTAAACCGTAGCATGATTGAAGTCATCAATAATGTTTTCGTTATCAACAAGATTGCGTATAAAGCTTGAATTCGATGGTGGCAAGTCATGTTGGGGGAATTTGTTCGTGTTGGATTTGTGAACATGTTTTCTTGGCGTGGTGACAAACTTTCATGGGTCTCATGGTTCGCCACTTCACGTGAAAACTATTAGGAAGCTTGATTTGCTCAATATATAACTTTAAAGCAGTCCAACTAAAATTCAGATCAATTGTTTTCGCAATCATGGAAGTAAGAGCTTCATCATCGACTACAGGCATCACCATAAAAAATTGTGATTCTCCTTTTCCAGCTCAATATCGAGCTCGGATTTTAACAGTCCATTCACTCTATTAGTAATTTCGTACACATTTTCTACTAGTTCGTGCTTTGTAATTGTACATAGAGAGGAAGAAGCATAAATCTTAGAAATAGAGAGGAAGAAGCATAAATCTTAGAGCAACACAAATGTAAGTCACTTACATTTAAATCTCTAGACTCAAACACACACTCTAATGTCCACTTCTAGGGTGTCGTTCCCTATAAATTTGTACAAGTGTGAAAGCGTAGAAAGCGTGGCTCTGATACCACTCTGTAACGCCCCGAATCCCAAATACACTGAATTCGAGAAGTTCTACAGGATCTTTTCACTTCCTTTAGTACAATTTTACAGGGAAATAAAAACTTTTCATCATACATCAGAGTTTACATCATAATTACATCTTTCTTTTGCACAGCGGAAGTAAAATACAACAATTAAATACAAGTATAACAGCGTGATATAATCTTTAAGCATCCATTCCTCTTTAATCTTTAACATGACATTTACCTGCATATAAGACTGTGGGTACGTCAGTTTATTCAACCGACGAACATTATACACGGCCATCCTCTCTATGCCGGAAATAGTATAACTTAACTTTTCATATTTAGCAAACACAAACTTGTCACATTCAAACTAAAGGGACTACCCTATTGATGTCGTGTTGTGATTGTGCACTTAATCCTTAATGCATTTATTAATGTTACATGACACTAATGCGCACTTGTTCGGATTCTATGCATCCCATACTACATAGGTCCGAGGGCAAGCCCTTATTCGTTCTTCATCTTTATAGGGTTCAATCCCCCATCATGTCTTAGTCTACTACTGTAATTACGGTAGTGTCTTAGATGTCCTATGATCTATGAGCCCATGTCCAGGCAGCCTGGAGGGGAATCCCACGCACTGACACGACGCATCGAGCAGGCAACCTATGGACAATTCAGCCTCCGTCATGGAACAATGGCACCACCCATAGCCACTCGAACATCCCACGAGCGTCGCCACCGGGACGGTACTCGGGAGCAGTATCCACGCCATGTCACGACGCATCGTGAAGGACCTGTGAATACCCTCTCGCCGCAAATCCGTTGGCCCCCATACCCGTGTTTTTCTTCTACTTTCATCACATCTTCACTATGTACTAATCCTTAGTTTTATTAAAAATCATGAACAAAAATAATCTCTAGAGTTAGCCTCTCCATCAACCGGACTTATTTGTTTATTACAACTTGACCAACCTTGGTCTAATTTCATTTCAATTCATTTCATTTCTCAATGCCGGGGAGACTTAGCTACTCTATTTCAATTTCATTTCACAATCTTCAACTTGAGTACTTACAACTCATAAGATTCATATTCATAGCCAAACAAATTTCTTTTTCTTTCATCAACATGATTTCTAATTCCATAATCATACATGAACTCATGCACTTCATAATTTCACATTTGAAATTCATATTACTAATAAACATTCATACTTCATATTTTGCACAATATTCTCAAGTGAGAATTAATAATATCATGTCACACAACAAGGTTCTTTTTGCCAATTACTTTCTAATAATCCATTTCAATTTATCTTATAAACTATAATTTTCATAAGTGTGTATCTTAGAACCATAGTTCTAATTGTGCCTTTTGTTCACAAACCATATTGTATTTCATTCAAATAATACCCAACTCAATCTTATAAAATTCCTTGCATTTTTATGAGAATTACCATATTTTTTCCACTTTTTTTGGACATCACAAACTCACAAAAAAAATATTTTTTATAAATGCCGAGGGGAAGAATCGAACCCAGGCACAACGGGAAACAAGCCAAGAGCACCCGCCAATCGGCCAAACTGTGCTAGCGATATAAGGTGGGGTCAAATGGTATATATGGTATACAGGCCGAGAGTTATAAGTTCTCAAAAATTTGTAGAAAAATGTTGTAATTGCTGGGGCTCGAACCGTTCGACCCAGAGAAGCCAATCGCCAACGCTGACCGCCTGAGCTACTAGCTCAGGTTGTCCAAGTGTTGGTTTAAAGCCCAAATAAATTATTTTGATACTGTGGTTAAAACAACTCGATGTTCAAATACACTTAGTCTCATATTGCTTTTATGAAAGGTACTGAAAAATTCCAGATTATCTTTCTCTTACATGATCTTCATGTCAGTAAGATTAAAATAATTTTTACACTAAAAAATATATTTTTTTCACACAAATCCATGAATTGTTCATCAAAAACCATTATATTCTTTATTTTCGACATTGGTTACAATTAGTCTCCAAGTCTCTTCTATCCAAAATTATTATACAAATTTGCTGATATTAATCTTTCCTCTAACATACACAAATCTACTTCTTTTTAATTTATTCATCCCCACAATAATTAAGGAGGTCTCTTCACAAATTAGCACTAACAAGATATGGATTTTCTTTTTCACACAATTAGTGATAGCAAAAAGTGTTTTCTTTAAATCAATATATACTTCTAGTTCAATCATGTGCATCACAAACATAATATATAGTCACTTATCAATTATTAGGTTCACATATCAACAAACAAGAAAGTTGCTCCTTTAAAAAGCGTGCTCTTTCTTAATCAATTTGCATGTTTCAACTTTTCCAATTAAACTATCATTTAGCATTCTCAAACATCAATAATAACATCATCCATTTATTCTAATGAGCATGAAGAAATTTTATCTACAACTCAATTAACAATAAAAAGCACATACAATTTGTTCATTAACATGCTAATCAAGTTGTAAACTAACTTTCCATAAAATGTATTTTTACTAACATTCTCCATGAATTATTTCTAATTAGAAACAAAGATAATCAACTCACTTTGTAATCACATTCTTATGGCATACAATCACATATAATTCACATATCATTAATTCAATCAACTAGAGATCATTTATTCCATTAAAGGCGTATTCTTATTAATCGTTTTTCATGCAATTGCTAATGAGATCTAGCATACACTCCTATATTAGAAATATGAAATGTTTTACCCACCTTGTATGGAGAGAACTAAACAAATTTAGCAACACAAGCCTTGCGAATGAAAGCACCACCTCCTAGCCAAAAGCGTGCACAAGCTCCAAGCCTCCAAGCTCAACCGAAAGCTTCTTCTCCTTGTAGTAGCTGGCCACCAAGCAACAAAGCACACAACTCACACTCTTTCTTTTATAACTCACACTATTATTAAATAAGACTATAGTTTGGAAATATAATTTGCATATGAAAATAGCCATGAGAGGGGGGGTATTTATACTAGGAAATGAGTGAAATGGAGGGCCAAGATCGATTGGGTGGTTGTAGAATGGAGGGCCTAGATTAAAGTAGGAGTTATAAAAACTACCCACATCCATAAAACTACCTCCATGAACACCATGATCAATTTCAAAAAATCCCTCCAAAAAGCATGCATGCCGGCCTAGGAAGAAAGTGTGCAATGCACGTGTACGTGTAGTGCACGTGCATGCAACTAGGCCAAATTTGTACTTTTTAATTTTGTATAAAAATAAAATAATGATAAATTAGTCTTCTACATGACAAGTTTTAATAAAAATTAGATTAATTCATGGGCTTTATTTTTGGGCCAAAATAGTTTATTAAAATAAATAAAATAAAAGACATTTGGGCTTTTAAGAAAAGAGCCTTTTTAATTAAATCAAAATAAGGCTTTAAAGAAAGGCTTTTTGTACAAAATAATTTGAGAACACCTAATTAAATATTTATACACATCATTATAAAAATAATTCAACCCAAAATATTGCACGTGCACACTACGTGCAAAAATAATAATTTTCATTAATTGAAAAATCAGGGTATTACAGCACTCCCTCCTTAGAATAGTTCCGTCCCCGGAACTACAATCAAGAGCGAGAAAACAGACAAAATACAACACACACAACAAGGACAAAAGATACAGAAATACAATCAAGCAAAAAGCTCAGGATAGTCCTTCAACATCCTCTCCTCAGATTCCCAAGTAGCCTCTTCAACCAAGTGGTTTGTCCAGACTACCTTGACCATCGGTATCGTCTTATTCCTCAAGAGTTTCTCTTGACGATCAACAATCTCAACAGGAGACTCGATGTAATTCAGGTCTAACTGCAAACCTTCCGGCACTTCAGGCAAATGATGACTCAGGTCTGGAATATAACCTCTCAGCATAGACACATGAAAGACATTGTGCACCTGAGACAACTCTTCCGGTAATTCAAGCCGGTAAGCAGTTTTCCCGATCCTTTTCAATATCTTATACGGGCCTATAAACCTCGGGGCTAACTTCCCGCCTTTGCCAAACCGAACCACACCTTTGCTGGGTGATACCTTCAGGAAGACGAAGTCACCAACCTCAAACTCAAGGTCCCTTCTCCGGTTGTCTGCATAGCTTTTCTGCCTGCTCTGAGCTTCCACCAACCTTTTCCTGATCAGATCAATCTTCTTAGAAGTTAGCTGTACAAGCTCAGGACCAAACAACTGACGCTCCCCTACTTCATACCAACAAACAGGAGTCCTGCATTTCCTGCCATACAAAGCTTCGTACGGCGCCATCCCGATGCTAGCCTGAAAACTGTTGTTGTAGGCAAATTCCACCAAAGGTAAATGCCTTTCCCAACTGCCTCCGAAGTCTAGTATACAACACCGAAGCATATCCTCAAGAATACGGTTGACTCTCTCGGTCTGCCCATCGGTTTGCAGATGAAAAGCAGTGCTGAAATCTGTCTTGGTACCCAAAGCTGTCTGAAGACTCCTCCAGAAATGTGAAGTAAACCGCGCATCTCGATCAGACACAATGGTTGACGGAACGCCATGAAGTCGGACAATCTCACCAACATACATCTCAGCCAACTTGTCCATCGAAGCAGTGAGTTTCATCGCCAAAAAGTGAGCGGACTTGGTAAGTCGATCGACTATAACCCAAATTGCATCATTGCCTTTAGAACTCTTAGGCAATCCCGTGATGAAATCCATACTGATGTTATCCCACTTCCATTCCGGAATAGGTAACGGCTGTAATAGACCTCCGGGTCTCTGATTTTCGGCTTTGACTTGCTGACAAACCTCACACTTCGCAACAAATTCAGCCACATCCCGCTTCAAACCTGACCACCAGAAATGCTGTTTGATGTCTTTGTACATCTTAGTACTCCCAGGATGTACCGACAAAAGAGTAGCATGCGCCTCCTGAAGAATACTCTCTTTCAGGTCCGCCTGATTTGGAACGCACAGTCTATCTCCGAACCACAGCACTCCATCCCTGGTTTGAAATTCGGGCAACCTGCCAGCACCAACCTGCTCCTTCATCTCCAAAATATCAGCATCAACCTCCTGACTTGCAATGATCCTTGCATTCAGTGTAGGCTGAAGCCTCAACTGAGCCAAAGATGCTCCCAATCCTTGCAAGACAACCTCAATACCTGCTCGATCCAACTACTCAATCAGATGCCTCTGAATTGTAATCAAACTGGCCAAACTGCTCTTGCGACTAAGTGCATCAGCAACAACATTAGCCTTTCCAGGATGATACTTGATCTCAGGTCGCATGTCCTCGAGCACTTCCAACCATCTCCGCTGCCTCAGATTGAGATCCCTCTGCTGATATATATACTTCAAGCTCTTGTGGTCTGTGTACATGTTCAACTTCTCACCGTACACGTACTGCCTCCATTGCTTCAGGGCAAAGATAATCGCAGCCAACTCCAGATCATGAGTCGGATAATTCTTCTCATGCGGTCGTAGTTGCCTAGACCCATAAGTGATTACTCTTCCTTCTTGCATTAAGACACAACCAAGCCCCCGATGTGAAGCATCGCTATAAACATCATACTCAACACCTGCTCTAGGCAAAGCTAAAATAGGTGCAGTAGTCAGCCTATCTTTCAACTCCTGAAAACTCGCCTCACATTGCTCAGTCCACTTGAAGCTCACATTCTTCTTGGTCAGTCCAGTAAGCGGTACAGCTATCTGAGCATAACCTTGAATGAATCTCCTGTAGTATCCAGTCATCCCAAGAAAACTTCTGACTTCCTTCACTGTAGTAGGCCTAGCCCAATCTCTCACTGCCTCTATTTTCTGAGGGTCAGTTGCCACTCCCTCCTTAGAAAGGATGTGACCTAGGAATGCCACTTCAGATTTCCAGAAATCACACTTGGATAACTTGGCATACAACTTCTGCTCTTCCAACTTCTGCAAAACTGCTGCCAGATGCTCGGTGTGCTCCTCCTCAGACTTGGAGTACACGAGAATATCGTCGATAAACACCACGACGAAAGAATCGATAAACGGCCTCAGAACTCTGTTCATCAAGTCCATGAAGATTGCGGGTGCATTCGTCACTCCGAATGGCATAACTAAAAATTCGTAATGCCCATGCCGAGTTCTAAATGCAGTTTTGTGCACATCTTCAGCTTTCACTCGAACTTGGTGGTAACCTGATCGAAGATCTATTTTGGAGAATACAGCTGCTCCTTGTAGACGATCGAACAAATCATCAATTCGAGGAATCGGATACTTATTCTGAACAGTGACCTTATTCAGCTCCCGGTAATCGATACACATTCTCATCGATCCATCCTTCTTCTTTACCAAAAGCACTGGTGCTCCCTCAAGGTGACGCACTAGGTTGAATAAAGCCTTTCTCCAACAGTTCCTCAATCTGCCGTTTCACCTCATCCTGTTCCACTGGAGCCATCCTATACGGTGCCTTAGAAATGGGTGCACTTCCCGGTTGGACAGTGATGCTGAACTCTACATCACGATGCGGGGGTAACCCAGGAAAATCATCCAAGAACACAGTCGGATAGTCCCGAACCACAGGAATCCCTTGCACTTCCACAGGAGTCTCTTCCTTGCGGATAGTTGCCACCAGCTTAGAACACTTCTGCTTCCCTTGGAACATGACTTCAGGTCCACTTGGAGCCTTCACTGTTACCGTCTTGGTCTTACACTCGATGCTTGCACTGTACACCGACATCCAATCAATGCCAATGATAACATCGACTCCCAAGATAGTCAGCTCGATCAGATCAATGCCAAAGATTCGATCTCCAATCACTATCTCGCAATCAGCATAATACCGATCAGTGGTTAAAGTTTTCCCCTGACGGAGTAGCTACTGCTAAGATCTTGCCTGAAAAAATCTTCGGTTCAACTCCCAACACTTTAGCAAACTTAGGAGACACAAATGTATGAGAGGATCTAGTATCGAACAATACAACAGCTTTCATTCCATTAAGATAGAGTTCGCCTGTTACATAATACACACCATTACATAACAGTCTCACTAAACAACAGGAAAAGAAATGACAAAAACCTCTAAACACCAGCCCTCGTACCAGAGATGACCTGATCTGCCTCATCAGCATCAGCTTCCGTCAAGGCAAATACTCGCCCTGATTGGTACGGCCTCTTCCCAGCCTGCTGTGTTGATGCGCTGCTATTACCATTCCGTAGTTTGGGACATTGAGATCGGAAATGTCCCGCCTCACCACAGTTGAAGCAAGTCACCGCAGGAGGTCGCGCAACATTGTTTCCAGGTCCTCCAGCCACACTAACAGCGTTCGCCCCTGTCGGTTTGAACCTCTGTGCAGATGGTTGCCCCCTGAAACTCCCAGAATGTGCAGGCCTCTTACCAGACTGCCAGTTGTTCCTCCAGTTCTGAACAACTTGGAACTGCTCCATATCCGCCTCCGTCGCTGCCGCCCTCTTGACCAGCTTATCGAATCTCCTGATACCAAGGGGTATCATACGAGACCTCAAGCTCGGCCTCAGACCATGCTCGATCTTGCGAGCCTTCTTGGCCTCATTCATCACCAGTTCTGGAGCATACCTGGAGAGCTGAGTAAACTTGGTCTCATATGCTCTCACCGACATGCTGCCTTGCTGAAGCGACAGAAACTCCATCGCCTTCTTCTCTTGGACGTCGGAGGGGAAATAATGACCTGCGGAATTCTTCCAGAAATTCCTCCCAGCCAAGCAACAGACCTCCCATGGTCCTCTTCATGGATTGCCACCAAACCGCCGCATCATTCTCCAGCTGCAAAGTCGCCAACTTGACCTTGCTACGCTCCGGTGTCTCCAACACCTCGAAGATCGTCTCCACTTGCCGTATCTAGTTGTCAGCCTGCATCTGGGTCTGACTTTCCCTCGAATACGGGTGGTTTCATTCTCTTGAACGATTCCACCAGCTTAATCGCCTCGGGCACTGGATTCACCGGCCCCCTTCCTTGGTTCTGAGCCACTGCATTAAGCGTCTGGTAGACCCTAGCAAGTTCAGTCTCCAGATCCAACCCTTCCCCATTCCTAGCTCCTCTTCTCGACATATTCTGATGTAAAAGATCCATTAAATTCGAAGTATAAGACAAGAATTTAAACTAACTTGCATTTCATTGAATTCCAAAGTTTATACATTCGAATTTAAAAACAGTTTTGACATCAGAATGGAAAATAATAGAAGCTAAGACAGTCTAACTCCTACAGGTCCTCTTCGCTGCTCGAAGTTCTTCCCGCAGTTCTTCAACTTCATCCTTCAGCACATCAGTCAGGTTCTTTTTCTTCTCAAGTTCCCCAATCCGATGACTGAGAACAGAATAGTCGGCCTTCCGCTTCTCCAGCTGAGCCTCCAACAATCCAACTCTCTCCTTCAGGGTTTCCACTTGCCTCTGAAGAGAAGTCACAAGACCACTTGGAACTGGTACTTCTTCTTCGTCAGAAGAAGAGTCATCAGATGAATCCGGAGGTGGGGTGATCTCTCGGGATTCAGGCCATTCTTCACCGTCAGAATCAGCTTGCCCAGGATAGTACTCGTCCTCAGAATCAGCCTGTCCAGGATGGTACTCTTCCTCAATAATATGCCAGTCGTCGCCTCCAGCAGGGTCGAAGTGATCAGCCATCTTAGAAATAGAGAGGAAGAAGCATAAATCTTAGAGCAACACAAATGTAAGTCACTTACATTTAAATCTCTAGACTCAAACACACACTCTAATGTCCACTTCTAGGGCGTCGTTCCCTATAAATTTGTACAAGTATGAAAGCGTAGAAAGTGTGGCTCTGATACCACTCTGTAACGCCCCGAATCCCAAATATACTGAATTCGAGAAGTTCTACAGGATCTTTTCACTTCCTTTAGTACAATTTTACAGGGAAATAAAAACTTTTCATCATACATCAGAGTTTACATCATAACTACATCTTTCTTTTGCACAGCGAAAGTAAAATACAACAATTAAATACAAGTATAACAGCGTGATATAATCTTTAAGCATCCATTCCTCTTTAATCTTTAACATGATATTTACCTGCATATAAGACTGAGGGTACGTCAGTTTATTCAACCGACGAACATTATACACGGCCATCCTCTCTATGCCGGAAATAGTATAACTTAACTTTTCATATTTAGCAAACACAAACTTGTCACATTCAAACTAAAGGGACTACCCTATTGATGTCGTGTTGTGATTGTGCACTTAATCCTTAATGCATTTATTAATGTTACATGACACTAATGCGCACTTGTTCGGATTCTATGCATCCCATACTACATAGGTCCGAGGGCAAGCCCTTATTCGTTCTTCATCTTTATAGGATTCAATCCCCCGTCATGTCTTAGTCTACTACTGTAATTACGGTAGTGTCTTAGATGTCCTATGATCTATGAGCCCATGTCCAGGCAGCCTGGAGGGGAATCCCACGCACTGACACGACGCATCGAGCAGGCAACCTATGGACAATTCAGCCTCCGCCATGGAACAATGACACCACCCATAGCCACTCGAACATCCCACGAGCGTCACCACCGGGACAGTACTCGGGAGCAGTATCCACGCCATGTCACGACGCATCGTGAAGGACCTGTGAATACCCTCTCGCCGCAAATCCGTTGGCCCCCATACCCATATTTTTCTTCTACTTTCATCACATCTTCACTATGTACTAATCCTTAGTTTTATTAAAAATCATGAACAAAAATAATCTCTAGAGTTAGCCTCTCCATCAACCGGACTTATTTGTTTATTACAACTTGACCAACCTTGGTCTAATTTCATTTCAATTCATTTCATTTCTCAATGCTGGGGAGACTTAGCTACTCTATTTCAATTTCATTTCACAATCTTCAACTTGAGTACTTACAACTCATAAGATTCATATTCATAGCCAAACAAATTTCTTTTTCTTTCATCAACATGATTTCTAATTCCATAATCATACATGAACTCATGCACTTCATAATTTCACATTTGAAATTCATATTACTAATAAACATCCATACTTCATATTTTGCACAATATTCTCAAGTGAGAATTAATAATATCATGTCACACAACAAGGTTCTTTTTGCCAATTACTTTCTAATAATCCATTTCAATTTATCTTATAAACTATAATTTTCATAAGTGTGTATCTTAGAACCATAGTTCTAATTGTGCCTTTTGTTCACAAATCATATTGTATTTCATTCAAATAATACCCAACTCAATCTTATAAAATTCCTTGCATTTTTATGAGAATTACCATATTTTTTCCACTTTTTTTGGACATCACAAACTCACAAAAAAAATATTTTTTATAAATGCCGAGGGGAAGAATCGAACCCAGGCACAACGGGAAACAAGCCAAGAGCACCCGCCAACCGGCCAAACTGTGCTAGCGATATAAGGTGGGGTCAAATGGTATATATGGTATACAGGCCGAGAGTTATAAGTTCAAATTTGTAGAAAAATGTTGTAATCGCTGGGGCTCGAACCGTTCGACCCAAAGAAGCCAATCGCCAACGCTGATCGCCTGAGCTACTAGCTCAGGTTGTCCAAGTGTTGGTTTAAAGCCCAAATAAATTATTTTGATACTGTGGTTAAAACAACTCGATGTTCAAATACACTTAGTCTCATATTGCTTTTATGAAAGGTACTGAAAAATTCCAGATTATCTTTCTCTTACATGATCTTCATGTCAGTAAGATTAAAATAATTTTTACACTAAAAAATATATTTTTTTCACACAAATCCATGAATTGTTCATCAAAAACCATTATATTCTTTATTTTCGACATTGGTTACAATTAGTCTCCAAGTCTCTTCTATCCAAAATTATTATACAAATTTGCTGATATTAATCTTTCCTCTAACATACACAAATCTACTTCTTTTTAATTTATTAATCCCCACAATAATTAAGGAGGTCTCTTCACAAATTAGCACTAACAAGATATGGATTTTCTTTTTCACACAATTAGTGATAGCAAAAAGTGTTTTCTTTAAATCAATATATACTTCTAGTTCAATCATGTGCATCACAAAAATAATATATAGTCACTTATCAATTATTAGGTTCACATATCAACATACAAGAAAGTTGCTCCTTTAAAAAGCGTGCTCTTTCTTAATCAATTTGCATGTTTCAACTTTTCCAATTAAACTATCATTTAGCATTCTCAAACATCAATAATAACATCATCCATTTATTCTAATGAGCATGAAGAAATTTTATCTACAACTCAATTAACAATAAAAAGCACATACAATTTGTTCATTAACATGCTAATCAAGTTGTAAACTAACTTTCCATAAAATGTATTTTTACTAACATTCTCCATGAATTATTTCTAATTAGAAACAAAGATAATCAACTCACTTTGTAATCACATTCTTATGGCATACAATCACATATAATTCACATATCATTAATTCAATCAACTAGAGATCATTTATTCCATTAAAGGCGTATTCTTATTAATCGTTTTTCATGCAATTGCTAATGAGATCTAGCATACACTCCTATATTAGAAATATGAAATGTTTTACCCACCTTGTATGGAGAGAACTAAACAAATTTAGCAACACAAGCCTTGCGAATGAAAGCACCACCTCCTAGCCAAAAGCGTGCACAAGCTCCAAGCCTCCAAGCTCAACCGAAAGCTTCTTCTCCTTGTAGTAGCCGGCCACCAAGCAACAAAGCACACAACTCTCACTCTTTCTTTTATAACTCACACTATTATTAAATAAGACTATAGTTTGGAAATATAATTTGCATATGAAAATAGCCATGAGAGGGGGGGTATTTATACTAGGAAATGAGTGAAATGGAGGGCCAAGATCGATTGGGTGGTTGTAGAATGGAGGGCCTAGATTAAAGTAGGAGTTATAAAAACTACCCACATCCATAAAACTACCTCCATGAACACCATGATCAATTTCAAAAAATCCCTCCAAAAAGCATGCATGCCGGCCTAGGAAGAAAGTGTGCAATGCACGTGTACGTGTAGTGCACGTGCATGCAACTAGGCCAAATTTGTACTTTTTAATTTTGTATAAAAATAAAATAATGATAAATTAGTCTTCTACATGACAAGTTTTAATAAAAATTAGATTAATTCATGGGCTTTATTTTTGGGCCAAAATAGTTTATTAAAATAAATAAAATAAAAGACATTTGGGCTTTTAAGAAAAGGGCCTTTTTAATTTAATCAAAATAAGGCTTTAAAGAAAGGCTTTTTGTACAAAATAATTTGAGAACACCTAATTAAATATTTATACACATCATTATAAAAATAATTCAACCCAAAATATTGCACGTGCACACTACGTGCAAAAATAATAATTTTCATTAATTGAAAAATCAGGGTATTACAGTAATATTACGGGGAGACCAAACTACTTCCGGTTCGACATCACTATAACAAGCACCTAACTTTTGGTCTCGAATTATTTCTCCCACATAATATAACTAAATATGAATTTTGTAATCCATACCTATACGTAAATGGAGGAATATGCGAGTGATTATCTAATAAAAAAACATACCACATACATACTATATATAGGTTCTATGAATACCTTCAAAATACCCTAAAGTTTGAGCATGGAGATGACGACGGAGATAATATCGAAGGCTGACGAAGGAGGTGCTAAGCGTCACGAATATGTTTGGGGATTGAATGTTGATGAGGCGAGGAAGATGAAGTGAAGTGGAAAGTTTGATTTGGGAGAGATTTTACAGAGTAGGTGATGAGGGTTGTAGGGTTTTGGGAGAATTGGGTTTCGGAGTTGGAGAGAGTGTTGGGAGAGAGATGAAGTGAAAGGGGAGAGTGGGGAGTAGAAAATTATAAACTGGGTCCAACTCACGATATAACTTAGGCTACAGTTGTGAAATGCGGCCTACGTAATCTCGAGGCCGCAGTATCCAACTGCAGCCTTAGTTATCTTGTCCTTAAGACTTAGGAAATTCTTTCCTCAAGTCTCGGAGTCTATTAGCCAAGCATGATATGATATATATTTAGACTGCAGTTAGGAACTACGGCCTCACAATCGAACATGCAGCAGTTCACAACTGCGGTCTATCAAAACTGGTCTACCCTACGAATTAGTTTGAAAACTAGGTCATCTTGAAAATTAATTTTGAAAAGTGGGGCAGTTTTGGAAAAAATCGGTCAAAAGACCAAATTAAAAGTTATGGTCAAACGAAGACTATAAAAGTTTTCCCAGCTCAAAAATCTAGACGAACTACCGATCAATCCTCATTCCTCTTCCACAGAAGGCAAACCAAAACCCTAGGTAAGGTAAATCCCTCTCCTTCTGTGTTTTACCCTTTGTTTTCAGATTAGATCAGTTCATATGGATTTATTAGAGCATCCACAGTTGTGTGCTATTTATGCATAAAATGCATTTTATAGCAAACGACGAGCTGCAGTCGTTTGTTATTTATACATTTTATGCATAAATAGCTTCTGTTGTTTGTTATTTATGCATTTTATGCATAAATAGCTACAGTATATTGCTATATATGAGAGCGATTTGAGATAAATGCATAATATACAGGACTCAACTTCACTTTGTGTCCCACGAAAAAAATTTATTTTTTAATTCTCCGACGCGTCGCTCACCAAAAAAATAAAAAAAAACGTAATTAAAACCAAATAAAATGCTAGAAATCCCTTGGACGCAAGTCCACTTTGCGTCCCCCCTTGGACGCAAGTTCACTTTGCGTTCAAAAGGGGGGCTTTAATTTATTTTTATTTTTATTTTAATTCGTAAAAAATTTGAAAAAAATTCAAAAAACCGTGGGACGCAACTTACTTTGCTTCTGTCACTTTTTTGATTTTTTTTTCTTCGGACGCAACTTCACATTCCGTCTAACATTAAAAAAATATTTAAATAATTCGTTTCGCCCTTCCGACGCATGCAACTTCACTTTCCGTCTAGTCTTTTTTTATTTTAAATTGCTATAATATATCATTCGACGACTACAACAAATGCTTAAATGCTATATGTAAAATCTGCATATTGCCATTTTTTAGACTGTGGATGCTCAAGAAAATCTTTTTTTAGACTGTGGATGCTCTTAACCAGTAAACTAAGAGCCCGGAATTGTGTTGAGTAATCATAGAGATAATGATGGTGTATTTTTTTCGTGTTTTGATTTGAGAAGCAGCAGTGCTGCTTAACTCTGCTTAACTCAGTGTGGAGATGGGGATGGACTCGAAGGCGAAAGACAGCAAGGGTAAAGGGAAGGCTGCTTCTGCTGGCGGGGGAGACGAGAATGCATCCAAGGGTAAAGGGAAGGGTGGAAAGACAGCCGATGGTCTTGGCACCTGCACTTATGTCAAAGGTCTATTTCTTGATTACACATCTTTGGTTTTCGGTATATTCTTTCATGTGTATGCATATATCGTGATTTTTTTTCTTTAAATTGTGCTGTTCGGTCAACTTAATTAATTCATATTGATTGATACCTAAATATGAAAATATTCCAAGACGTGAGCAGTGCTATTTTGGGATTAGGGAAGATTCTATAGACAATTGAAGAAGTATTAGCAGATTTAAGAAAATGTTTCAAAATAATTGGGACATGACAGACCAGTTTGCTTGTTGTTTGAAACCTCATGTGAGTTATTTTGTGTGGACATGACAAAGGAGGAGGGTTTAGTCTCATTCTCAAGAATGTGGATATATACTCTATAACAACTGAATCAAAGTTGAAATGGTGAAGGTGTATACCATTGCTCACATGGAAAAATTCCAATGGTTGCATTCAGTGTGAAATGTAATATTATATCATGTTATTGAGCAGGACTAAATTTATAATTTGATTTTATTACTTTGGAGCGAGTTCTTTCATACAATTGTTAACGAATCAAGTTTTGGATGATAGTCGATTTTGAAAAATGTAGATTCTTTAAGTCATGACATAGGGTTTAGGAAGCTCGAGGTCTACAATATTATCTATATCTGTGTTTATCCCCAGATCATTTGACACGGCTTATTTATCAAAGAGTCAATTGTGTAATGGAAGTGTCAGTGTTATTTACGGAAGCAACAAGCCTCAATTAACTTACTCTCTGACATGCAGCAACCCAGCAAAGGTAGGAAATGATGACATGTTGCCTGCTCTAACTAATCCACTATTATTCTTGCGTTATTATCAACCTCTCTAACTAGCTAGCAACAAAGAACTGCAATGTGAAATGTATCTGTACTGCACCTACATAGATATTCGGCTCACCTATTATCAGGTTCAACGGGGAACTGGGATAAGGATTCACAAGATTTTAACGACATGGTTGTCTATTTTTGAAAAGCCTGATTTCTTGGAAAAGGGGAAGTAAGAAGCATTTATATGTAAGACTAGAATCTTGGTTCTGTTGGGAGTCCTAAGTGTAGGAGATAACAGTGGAGAAAATAAATTTTGTGAAAATGGATCAGAAGAGGAATCGTCGAAGTGAAACAGCAGATAGACGCCCACACAAACAGAGGCTGTAGTATCGACGGCCAGAATGAATTGTTGTGGAAATATTTCATACGTTGTAGACGTGAAGTCCTACACCTTTTTAACGTGGAATAGATTACTGGATAGAAAAGAATCTAGTTTGGAACTTATGAACAAAGTTTTAAATCTAGAAGGCAGGAACATCGCAGGCAAGGGGTCCCCAACACTTTAGTCCTAGAAGTTGCACAATTGATACATAGAAACAAAGGAGAAGTGAGAAAAAAGAAGAGGAAAAGAACATGTATGGCGTGTTGTTTTGTACTTTGTAGGCATTGCATGTTTTTTCCACTCTTGTGATTGCTCTCTAGGTCTGTTTGTGTCAGCTACACATTGCTTAAAAAGACAGATACTGATGCGGTTTGTTTTTGGGAGGCGTGTGGATGCACCAGGTGTAAGTTCTTACTCGATTTGTATTGATGGAGGAAGCTCCTATGCAGGCGGCCTTCGGCCGGGCGAACGGTACCGAGGTAGGCGGAAGTGATGTGGAGACTGGATGCTCAGCTCGGATCGGGGGGCTCGGATCCGGGGTCTCGTGTACCTGCAGACGGTCCCGGTGGCAGACCCTCCGACGATCTAGTCAGTCACTGAGAGAGTAACAGTAGCTAGGGTTTTGAGTAGGAAAAGATCGATTACCTGGATCAAGGGGTAGGGGTCTGGTATTTATAGGAGAACCCAACCGGGTCTGGACCTGTTTGGGGCCGGGTCTGGGCCCGGTTGCCGGTGGGGTTGAGCCGGTGGAAACCCGGACGGTATAGGGCTGATATGGCAAGGGCCCGGGCAGTTTCCGAGTTGACATGGCAGAGGCCCGAGCGGTTTTCCAGTGCTGACGTGACAGATCTGGATAATCTGGAGGTGCGTGCATTTTGAGGGGATCCTGTGGCCCGGGAGGGGCCACGTCATCCTACCCGTCTCATAAGCCCCACACTCCTGGAGGGCTGGGTGAACTAGCCGTGTAGAAGTGGTTTTTTGCCTCTGTAGGAAGAGCAGGGTGGAGGGTGCGGTGAGAAAGTAGGATCTGCTACTTTCAGAAGAGGCCAGGGATTAGGAGGAAGGGATCCCTCGTCGGAGTTTGCGCAGGATGCTGTGTAGAGGGGTCGGAGTGACGCTTGCCGAGCCTTAGGGTCGGTAGACGAGCCCTTGGTCGGTAGACGAGCCTCGGGGGTCGGCGGATGATCCTCTCGTTAGTTGGAAGAGCGAGGGGACATCGAGGACCGTTCGATTGAAGCTCGGTTTGCCGAGCGTCTAGGGTTGGCAGACGAGCTTCGAGGGTCGGCAGACGACCTCCTCGCTAGTTGGGAGAGCAAGGGAATGCCAACGCCTGTTGGGCCGGAGATCGGCTCTCCAATCATATAGGGTCGATGGACAAGCTTCGAGGGTCGGCAGGCAACCCCCTCGCTAGTTGGAAGAGCAAGGGGATGTCAATGCCTGTTGGGTTGGAGACCGGCTCGCCGAGCATAGAAGGTCGGCAGGCGAGCGTTGAGGGTCGGTGGATGAGCTTAGAGGTCGGCAGGCGACCCCCTCGCTAGTTGGAAGAGCAAGGGGATGCCAACGCCTGTTAGGTTGGAGATCGGCTCGCCGAGCATATAGGGTCGATGGGCGAGCTTCGAGGGTCGGCAGGCTACCCCCTCGCTAGTTGGAAGAGCGAGGGGATGCCAACGCCTGTTGGGTTGGAGATCGGCTCGCCGAGCATTGAAGGTCGGTAGGCGAGCGTTGAGGTTCGGTGAACGAGCTTCGAGGGTCGGCAGACGACCCCCTCGCTCGTTGGAAGAGCAAGGGGATGCCAACGCCTGCTGGGTTGGAGATCGGCTTGCCGAGCATCGAGGGTCGGTCGGCGAGCCCCTCGCTTGAGGAGAATTTTTGGGGCTCACGATTTCATCCGAGCTCCGAGCCTCCTGGGAATAGAGGAGGGCTGTAGGGGCTCGCGGTGTCATCCGAGCTCCGAGCCCCTTGTGAATAGGGGAGTGCTTCTGGGGCTCGTGGTGACATCCGAGATTTGAGCCCCTACACTTGGTAGTAGCGACTGGATGATTTCATTGTTTTTAATGCTTTAGGGGTCCTGAAGACTGGCATTGGTCGGTCCTTTGTCGAGCGCCTGGGGTCGGCAGAGGAGCTCAGAGGGTCGGCAGACGGTCCTCTCGCTAGTTGGAAAAGCGAGATGACGTCGAGGTTAGGTGAGTTGGGGCTCGGTTTGTCGAGCTCTGGGAGTTGGTAGTCGAGCCCCCTGCTTGTGGGATAGAGGGAGACACTGGGGCTCGTGGTGTCATCCGAGCTCCGAGCTCCCTGTAAATAGGGAAGGACTCTGGGGCCCGCGACGCTATCCGAGCTCCGAGCCCTGTGAATAGGGGATGCTGTTTTGTGGCTCGCGGTGCTATCCGAGCGTCGACCCTTCTGTGGAATAGAAGAGGAATTATGGCTCGCGATGTCATCCGAGCGTCGACCCTTCTGTGGAATAAAAGGAGAATTGTGGCTTGCGATGCCATCCGAGCGTCGACCCTTCTGAAAATAGAAGAGGAGTTGTGGCTCGCGATGCCATCCGAGCGTCGACCCTTCTGTAAAAATAGAAGAGAAATTGTGGCTTGCGGTGCCATCCGAGCGTCGACCCTTCTGAAAATAGGAGAGGAGTTGTGGCTCGCGGTGCCATCCGAGCGTCGACCCTTCAGTGGAATAGAAGAGGAATTGTGGCTCATGATGCCATCCGAGCGTTGACCCTTCTGTGGAGTAGGAGATGAGTTGTGGCTCGCGGTGCCATCCGAGCGTCGACCCTTCTATAAAAATAGAAGAGGAATTGTGGCTCGCGGTGCCATCCGAGCGTCGACCCTTCTGAAAATAGAAGAGGAGTTTGTGGCTCGCGGTGCCATCCGAGCGTCGACCCTCTTGTAGAAAATAGAAGAGGAATTGTGGCTCGCGGTGCCATCCGAGCGTGGACCCTTCTGTAGAAATAGAATAGGAATTGTGGCTCGCGGTGCCATGCAAGCGTCGATCCTTCTGTAAAATGGAAGAGGTATTGTGGCTCGCGATGCCATCCGAGCGTCGACCCTTCTGTAAAAATAGAAGAGGAATTGTGGCTCGCGGCACCATCCGAGCGTCGACCCTTCTGTAGAAAATAGAAGAGGAATTGTGGCTCACGGTGCCATCCGAGCGTCGACCCTTCTGTAGAAATAGAATAGGAATTGTGGCTCGCGGTGCCATCCGAGCGTTGACCCTTCTGTAAAATAAGAAGAGGAATTTGTGGCTCGCGGTGCCATCCGAGCGTCGACCATTCTGTAGAAAATAGAAGAGGAATTGTGGCTCGCGGTGCCATCCAAGCGTCGACCCTTCTGTAGAAATAGAATAGGAATTGTGGCTCGCGGTGCCATCCGAGCGTTGACCCTTCTGTAAAATAAGAAGAGGAATTTGTGGCTCACGGTGCCATCCGAGCGTCGACCATTCTGTAGAAAATAGAAGAGAAATTGTGGCTCGCGGTGCCATCAGAGCATCGACCCTTCTGTAGAAATAGAATAGGAATTGTGGCTCGCAGTGCCATCCGAGCGTCGATCCTTCTGTAAAATAGAAGAGGTATTGTGGCTCGCAGGTGCCATCCGAGCGTCGACCCTTCTATAAAAATAGAAGAGGAATTGTGGCTCGCGGCACCATCCGAGCCCTGAGCTTCATTGACTCGTCGAGAAAATCCGCTGTGTGGGGAAGGAAGGCCTGGGGGTAGTTTGGGTAATTCCACGCCCACTGCTGACGTCAGGAGCGCAAGGATCGAAGCGTTTCCAGATCTTAGCGGCCGTTAGATCTTGATGGTTAAGATCCAACGGCCAGATCTTAATTGCGCAAATCGAGGAGTTGCTTTTTCCTTATAAATCCCCTTCCCCCTCTTCACTCTTTCTTCTTCATTTATTTACTCTCACTTTCCACTATTTCAAGAACAGGGTTTTACTTGCTGTCAGCGACTTTTTTTGGTGATCGTTCGGTAAACTCTTCAGGTTAGTATTCTCTGTTTTGTAATGTCGCGCGTTCAGTCCAGATCTGAGGCCAGCTCGTCGGGCCGCTCCGCGAAGGAGTCCGAGTCCGAGACGTCCTCATCTTTTAGCAAGTATAAGGTGAAGCAGGAGGTCCTGACAGACCCTGAGTCGGCTAGTGGTGACGACGTAGTCTTCATAGTGTCGCCGCTGAGATCCCGAATGCCGGGGAAGGAGCCTGTAGGCGAGGGCGAAGAGGAGGAGGAAGAGGATGAGGAGAATCAGGAGGATCAGGGCACCGAGGGCGAAGAGGAGGAGGGAGAGGGCGAGGAGGGGGGGGCACCGATGGCGAAGAGGAGGGGGAGGATGAGGATCAGGAGGATCCGGATACCGACGATGAGGATGAGGAGGATGAGGGCGCTCTTGATGATGATGAGGAGGACGCTCAAGAGGGTGCTGGCGAAGGCACAACGAGAAGGTTGGTCGGGGATGACCTTCCATCTCTCCCACCCCTGTCGACGCCGTCTCCCTGAGAGGAAGGCTCGTCCTCGTCGGAAAAAGCGGAAGCTAACTATCCCAGACAGTCCTCCTTCGCAAGATGAATATGCACCCAGGCCGGGGCTCGAGTTTCCCCCAGTCTCCTTCAAAAATCCGGGGTCGATTCAGACGTATCCTGATGATATCAAGGACATCGATCTCATCCCTCCCGTGCCAGGTGAAGAGAGCCGGGTGAAGATTCGGATGGACAACATTCCGTGATCTTGAGGGCGGACTACCTCCATATTCTGAGGGCCTCTTATTTCATCCCCCGAGAGTTCAAAGTCTTCATCCCGAGCCCTGGCATTCGGCCCACCACGGTCCTGACGCCGGGCTATTGTATGTTTTCTGAGGATGCCTTCGCCTCGGGCCTGAGGCTGTCTCTGCATCCCTTTGTTAAGAGGGTCTTGAATTACGCGAAGCAATGCCCCATGCAGTATAGCCCGAACTCTTGGAAGCACCTGATCTGTTTTATTCTGAGGTGCCAAGAGAAGGGGGTGAAGCCGAGGTTGACGTACTTCCGGGCCATCCTAGGGATCAATTCGCTCGGAGATCAGGAAGGGATTTTCTACTTCTCACCCAGGCCGCACAAGAAGATCATGCACGGCCATCCGGATTCTATCAAAGGGTGGAAAGAGAAGTATTTTGTGGTGCGGAGCGAGAAGGCTTGGGGAATATTGACCCAGTGGAGTTTCTTCAAGCCGTACCATAAACCTCTAAAGCGAAGTAACTTGACAGCAAAGGAGTGGAAGCGGGTGGAGAAGATAGTAGGGGGCACAGTATTGCGTGGCCTCGAGTGACCGAGCTACACCTCGCCCGGGCCGGACTGAGCCCGGCCGACCCTAGTATGTTTCGTTCTGAATTTTTCATCTTTCTGCCTTCATGTTAACTTTAGCCTCTTTTTTCATTCTTGCAGAGATGACTTCCGAACAGGTGGACGAGAGGCGCGCCTTGCTGGCCGTTGCCGTGAAGGCGAAGGCGGATATGCAGAAGAAGAAGAAGGCGGAGCAAGAGAAGCTGGCCGCTCAGGCCGGGGGGTTCGCCAAGTGGCCGACCCTAGCTGCCGAGGAGCCTTCTCAAGCAAAGAAGGCCAAGAAGCATTACCACCCTCCCACGCCGAGGGTGCCCCGGGATGCAGGGGGCATTTCGGGCAAAACTGTTGATGCCCCGGGAAAGAGGCTTCCCCCGCCATGCCCCACCGCCGAGCAGATGGTGGGCCAACAAGGACTGCGGCCCTTCGCCCCTGATTGGTCGATCGTGCAGGGGATAGTCTGCTCGACGGACCGGTGGCAGTCGAGTTTGTCACGAAGGCCGGCACCGAGCGCGACTACATGGCGCTGGCGTCGCAGATGGCCGATCAGGCCTTCATGCGCTGGTCCCAGGTGCATATTTCGGAGAGTTAGTTTGGCAACCTTTTTCCTTGGTTTTGACTTGGTGGAATTTTTCTGATCTTTTCTCCCTCGGACAGGCGATGCTCCACGGTCAGCACTTTCAAAAGTGCTTGGAGAAGGAGATCTATAGAGAGGAGGAATGCGGAGAAGTACCTCCGCGAGCTGAACAAGGCGACCGACGATCTGAAGGACGATCAAGCATGGTTGCCATCCACGAGGCCCAGATGGCTTCACTTTGCGACATCCACAAGGCGGACGTGGATCGTCTCAAGGAGAGGATCGAGGAGGAGGCGGAGAAGGGGCGGAAGGCCCTGAAGAGGATGGAGACGGCCTCGGCGGAAGCCCTGATTATAGCGCAGGACGAGGCTTATGAGCAGGCCAAGGCGCACTTCAGGCAGATCTACCCCGAGCAGAGCGTGGACCACCTCTACTATGGTTGGGAGGCGAACCTTCCGCCGACCCCGGGGGGCGACGAAGTGAGGGGCGTCCAGGCCGAAAATGAGGTGCCACCCCCCCTCAAGAATAGACTAGTTTTTTCTTTTTGTTTTTGATGTAAATGCCTCGAGCGGACTGGCTACCGCGGCTTTTGTATCAATTTTTTGAAAGGAACGAAGTATACTTTTTTGGGCCAAGGCTTTGCACTTGTGCATTTTTCTAGCTTTTATTGCGATTGTTTGTTTCTTGTCCTTGGATAGATGCACGAGACTTTGGGAGCCGGCTCGGTTTCTGCTGAGGTATCCCGGGTCCGAGCAGGGAAGGAGGCATTGGAAGTGGCTCTGGCTCGCCAGCGAAAACATGCTCGTGATCGAGTGGCCGCTGTAAATTACTTCACGAATAAGTCTAGGGAGCTCAGTCTGGAGGTGGCTCGTCTGAAGAAAGCTATAGCCGACCGGGACTGGTGGGTAATCGAGACAAACTGGTCCATCTCGGATGCCTTGAGCGGGCGGTCGGCTTCGGAGTCTTTCCTTTGCGAGGCTGTAGTTGAGAAAGAGCTGGAGATCCAAAGGCTGAAGTTGGTGTTGGGCGCGGGTCTGATCGAGGAGGCAAGCAACTCCACGCCGGGGCGGTCTCCGACGTTTTTATGTGACGCAGGAAGCTCGGTGGCAGGAGTCTCTACCCAGGTCGGTTCGGCCGAGCGTGAGAGGAGCCCCGAACGAAGTGCCAAGTTTGAGTTTTCCAGCCGAGTGTGAGTGATCAACAAGTTGTTCGTTGTATTTGTACCGACTTTCATTGAGTTGTAAGCAATGAGTAATAATAAGAACATTTAATTTTCTGAACTTTGATTGTCTTGGTCGCCAAGGTGGATGCCGTGCTTGCTGCGAAGGGTCACCGCCAAGGTGACTTGGAGCAATGGGCGCATATGCAGTGGTGTATCGCCTGTCGATAAGTCATTAATAGCGATGTTTCGCCATCCCATGAACATTTATGGCAACGTTTCGCCTTCTGCCGTTTCGCATTTCCAGACGCAATAATTGCACCCCTCAGGGGGCTATATAATCCCCACCCCCCCAAGCTGGTTGTTAAGGAGTGAGTGGCTGATCAGTCGCTCGACCTTGGGTGCCTGCCGAGGGTGAGCACCCCGAACATAATCTTTTTCTGAGGTCTTCGGATTGGAGGCACACCAATCACCCTTGATCAATTCGGGGTTCGGGCCTTGAGGGCCGGAGGACCCGGGGGGTTCGTTAGTGAGTGGTGGGTCGACCGATCGGTTCGGGGGCTTGGAGAGAACCGAGGTCGGTGGCGTTCCTGTCATCCTCGAACAATTTGGGGTTTTGGGCTCGTAAAGAGCTGTAAACCACGAGTTGTTCGTGGGCGAGAGGAGGGTCAACGAAGGGTCTCGGAGCGAGGAGAGCCGAGGGTCGGTGGCCCTCCTGCCGTCTTCGAACAGTTCGGGGTTTGGGCTTGTGAAAGCAGTAAACCTCGGGTTGTTCGTGGGCGAGAGGAGGGTCAAACAACCGACTCGAAGCTCGGGGCGTCTGTCGAGGGCGGACGCTCTAAAACTTAATAAAATTTTTGTTGAAATAGTTGTAGGTCGTAGCCGAGCGTATTGGTCGAGCGGCTTCGAAGAAAGCCGCGGCCTTGCTCTGGTTTTAACGACGAGGCACCATTTGTCGTGGGGGAGACGGCCAGGATGTGGTAGCGGTCGTCGCCTCGTGCATAGGTTGATGGGCTCGAAGAAGCCCGAAACTATGTGAGGTGTAGGTGCTGAGCCTCCTTACCGGGGAGAGCCAGTGACGGGCGTAGCTGAGGGTCGTCACCGAGCGTCATGGTCGGGGGGCTTTGGAGAAAGCCTCCGCCTTGCTCGAGGTCACGCCAAGCTCCCGCACTTGTTCTCAGGAGAGACGGTACGGGTGTAGCTGGCGGTCGCCGCCTCGCGCATAGGTTGATGGGCTTGAAGAAGCCCAAACCATGCGAGGGACAGGTGCCGAGCCCCCACACTGGGGAGAAAGCCAGTAACGGGCGTAGCCACGGGTCGTCGCTGAGCATTAAGGTCGGGGTGCTTTGAAGAAAGCCTCCGCCTTGCTCGAGGTCAACGCCGAGCTCCCGCACTTGTTCTCAGGAGAGACGGCGTGGGTGTAGCTGGCGGTGGTCGCCTCGTGCTATGGTTGATGGGCTTGAAGAAGCCCAAACCATGCGAGGGATTGGTGCCGAGCCCCCACACCGGAGAGAAAGCCACTAACGGGCGTAGCCACGGGTCGTCGCCGAGCGTTAAGGTCAGTATGCTTTGTAGAAAGCCTCCGCCTTGCTCGAGGTCGACGCCGAGCTCCCACACTTATTCTCAGGAGAGACGGCACAGGTGTAGCTGGCGGTGGTCGCCTCGCGCATAGGTTGATGGGCTTGAAGAAGCCCAAACCATACGAGGGACAGGTGCCGAGCCCCCGCATCGGGGAGAAAGCCAGTAACGGGCGTAGCCACGGGTCATCGCCGAGCGTTAAGGTCGGGGTGCTTTGAAGAAAGCCTCCACCTTGCTCGAGGTCGATGCCGAGCTCCCGCACTTGTTCTCAGGAGAGACGGTAAGGGTGTAGCTGGCGGTGATCGCCTCGTGCTATGGTTGATGGGCTTGAAGAAGCCCAAACCGTGCGAGGGACAGGTGCCGAGCCCCACACCAGGGAGAAAGCCAATAACGGGCGTAGCCACGGGTCGTCGCCGAGCGTTAAGGTCGGAGTGCTTTAAAGAAAGCCTCTGCCTTGCTCGAGGTCGACGCCGAGCTCCCGCACTTGTTCTCAGGAGAGACGGTACGGGTGTAGCTGGCGGTGGTCGCCTCGTGCTATGGTTGATGGGCTTGAAGAAGCCCAAACCATGCAAGGGACAGGTGCCGAGCCCCCACACCGGGGAGAAATCCAGTAACGGGCGTAGCCACGGGTCGTCGCCGAGCGTTAAGATCAGGGTGCTTTGTAGAAAGCCTCTGCCTTGCTCGAGGTCGACGCCGAGCTCCCGCACTTGTTCTCAGGAGAGACGGCACAGGTGTAGCTGGCGGTGGTCGCCTCGCGCATAGATTGATAGGCTTGAAGAAGCCCAAACCATGCGAGGGACAGGTGCCGAGCCCCCGCATCGAGGAGAAAGCCAGTAACGGGCGTAGCCACGGGTCATCGCCGAGCGTTAAGGTCGGGGTGCTTTGAAGAAAGCCTCCACCTTGCTCGAGGTCGATGCCGAGCTCCCGCACTTGTTCTCAGGAGAGATGGCATGGGTGTAGCTGGCGGTGGTCGCCTCGTGCTATGGTTGATGGGCTTGAAGAAGCCCAAACCGTGCGAGGGACAGGTGCCGAGCCCCACACCAGGGAGAAAGCCAATAATGGGCGAAGTCACGGGTCGTCGCCGAGCGTTAAGGTCGGGGTGCTTTAAAGAAAGCCTCTGCCTTGCTCGAGGTCGACGCCGAGCTCCCGCACTTGTTCTCAGGAGAGACGGCACGGGTGTAGCTGGCGGTGGTCGCCTCGTGCTATGGTTGATGGGCTTGAAGAAGCCCAAACCAGGTGAGGGACAGGTGCCGAGCCCCTACACCGGGGGGAAATCCAGTAACGGGCGTAGCCACGGGTCGTCGCCGAGCGTTAAGGTTAGGGTGCTTTGTAGAAAGCCTCTGCCTTGCTCGAGGTCGACGCCGAGCTCCCGCACTTGTTCTCAGGAGAGATGTGTAAGAGAAGCTTTTCTGGCTCGCGATGCTATCCGAGCGTCGAGCCCTAAGCTTATAAGAAAAGCTTTTCTGGCTCGCGATGCTATCCGAGCGCCGGGCCTCAAGCTTGTAAGAGAAGCTTTTCTGGCTCGAGACGCTATCCGAGCGCCGGGCCCCAAGCTTGTAAGAAAAGCTTTTCTGGCTCGCGATGCTATCCGAGCGCCGGGCCTCAAGCTTGTAAGAGAAGCTTTTCTGGCTCGCGATGCTATCCGAGCATCGAGCCCCAAGTTTGTAAGAGAAGTTTTTCGGGCTCGAGATGCTATCCGAGCGCCGAGCCCTAAACTTGTAAGAAAAGCTTTTCTGGCTTGTGATGCTATCCGAGCGCCGGGCCTCAAGCTTCTAAGAGAAGCTTTTCTGCCTCGAGACGCTATCCGAGCACCGGGCCCCAAGCTTGTAAGAAAAGCTTTTCTGGCTCGCGATGCTATCCAAGCGCCGGGCCTCAAGCTTGTAAGAGAAGCTTTTCTGGCTCGCGATGCTATCCGAGCGCTGAGCCCCAAGCTTGTAAGAGAAGCTTTTTGGGCTCGAGATGCTATCCGAGCACCGAGCTCGAGACGTTTTTTATTGAGAACAAAATACGAAGTCACAAACTTGTTTTAAGAAAGCTAGCATATTTACATCATACTGGATTGTTACAAAAAACAAGGCATGACGTGCCGACTACATTCTTGATATTTTACATGATGGAGGCTAATCTCCTCCTAGGAACTTGATGAGGTGCTCTGCATTCCAGGGCCTCTTGATGGCATTGCCCTCTGGGTTGGTCAGGTAGTACGTCCCTGGGCGCACAACCTCTGATACTCTGTAAGGGTCCTCCCAGTTCGGGGCTAATTTCCGTTTCTGGCCGGAATTAGATATCGCCAGTTTTTGGAGAACGAGGTCTCCGAGTTTGATGTCAGTGGGACGCATCTTCTTGTTGTAGAACTTCTCAATCCTTTGTTGGTAGATGCTTCTTCTAATGGCAGACTTCTCCCTGACCCCGTCTATGAGGTCCAGGTCGGCTCGCAGCTATTTGGAGTTAGCTGCCTCGTCGAAAGACATGATTCGGGGTGAAGGGATCCCGATCTCCAAGGGAATGACGGCCTCCGCACCGTATGTCAGATTGAAAGGGGATTCTCCCGTAGGGATTCTCTTTGTTGTCCGGTGGGCCCAGAGAACGCTTGGTAACTCGTCGACCCATAACCCCTTAGAAGAGTTATCGAGTCATCTCTTGAGGCCATCGAGGATTTGGCGGTTCGCGTTGTCGGCCTGACCGTTGGACTGGGGGTGGCATACTGAAAAGAAGTGCTGCTGGATCCCGAGATCTTTGCAGAACTTGTCGAAATGCTTACCCGCAAATTGAGTCCCATTGTCTGTAATGAGCACCTGCGGAATCCCGAACCGACAGACGAAGTGTTTCCAGAAAAATTGTTGGGTCTGTCGCTCGGTGATCGTTGCCAATGGCTCCGCCTCGATCCACTTAGTGAAATAGTCGATCGCCACAATGAGGAACTTTCGTTGGCCCGTTGCTTTTGGAAATGGGCCCACCAAATCCATCCCCCACATTGCAAAGGGGGTTGGATTGGCCATTGACCGGAGGTTGCTTGAGGAGCCTTTTTCATGGGGGAGAACCGTTGACAGGGGCCGCACTTCTTCACTAGGGCGAGGGCGTCTTGCAGCATAGTGGGCCAGTATTACCCATGATTTAATGCCTTCCGCGCTAGCGAACGGCTTCCCATGTGGCATCCGCTGATCCCCTCGTGCAGCTCCTTAAGGGCATACTTGGCTTCGTCGGGGGTCAGGCAACGGATGTAGGGTCTGCCATCCGTTGTGGTGTAGGATCTTTTGAAGAGGGTTGCGTTGATTATCGCGAATCTTTCTGATCGGACCCTGACCCGCCTTGCTTCAGCCCGGTCTTCGGGGAGCTCTCCCTTGACTAGAAATTTCTTGATAAGAGTGGTCCAGTCGTTGGGAGGGGCTCCGTCTTCAACGCACAGAACCTCTGGGAAGTCTATACTTGGCTTCAATAGGACTTCAATCAGGACCGTGCGGTCGAGGCCTTCAAAGGATGAGGAGGCCAACTTTGACAGGGCGTTGGCCTGGGCATTCAGCTCCCGGGGGATCCTCAAGACAGCCGATTCGTCGAAGGACGTTAGCAGGCATTGGACCACGGCCAAGTACTTGATCATCCGATCGTCACAGGCCTCGTACTCCCCGGTGATCTGGTTGACCACCAGCTGAGAGTCGCTAAAGGCCCTGATCTGTCTGGCGCCGGCCTGATGAGCCAGGTTGAGCCCGGCGATCATGGCCTCGTATTCATCCTCGTTGTTAGAGGCCGGGAAGTTGAGGCGGAGGCAGTATTGAAGGAGGAAACCATCTGGACCCCGGAGGACGATGCCCGCACCACTTCCTGCTTCGCAAGAGGAGCCATCGATGTAAACTTCCCATGTCTGGTCGGCTTTCTTACTCGCGGGTTGCTCGGAGATGGTGCATTCTGTAATGAATTCGGCGAGGGCCTGCCCTTTGATGGCCATCCTTGGCTGGTAGCCGATGTCGTACTGACTGAGCTCGATCGACCACTTGACTAGTCGCCCCGAGCTCTCGGGTTTATAGAGCACCGCCTTTAGGGGTTGATCCATGAGTACCTGGACCGAATGTGCCTAGAAATATGGACGAAGCTTTCGCGCGGCCATGACCAAGGCGTATGCTACTTTCTCCATCCTGGAATATCTGGTTCTCGGCGTCGAGCAGGACCTTGCTTACATAGTATAGGGGCCTTTGGACTCCTTCCTCTTCTCGAACGAGGACGGCGCTAAGCACGTTCTCCGATGCCGAGAGGTAGAGCCAGAGTGGCTCGCCTGGTTCGGGCTTGCTGAGGAGAGGAGGGTTGGCGAGGTACTCCTTTAACTGGGCGAAGGCCTCTTACTGCTGAGTACCCTACTCAAACCCTCCGGTGCCGCGAAGCACCTTGAAGAACGGAAAGGACTTCTCTCCAGACTTGGAGAGGAAACGGCCGATGGCCGCCAGTCTCCCCGTTAGCCTCTGGACTTCTTTGACGTTCCTGGGAGGGGCCATGTCTATTATGGCTTGGATCTTTTCGGGGTTCGCCTCGATGCCGCGCTGGCTGACGATGAACCCTAAGAACTTTCCTGAGGAGACGCCGAAGGCACACTTCGCCGGGTTGAGCCTTATGTTGTGGGTTTGAAGGACCCCAAAGGCCTCTTCCAGGTCGGCGATGTGGTCCTGTCCTCGCTGACTTTTGACGAGCATGTCGTCGACGTATACCTCTATGTTACGTCCGATTTGATCTTTGAAGACTCGGTTGACGAGCCTTTGGTAGGTGGCACCGGCGTTCTTCTGCCCGAAGGGCATAACCCGGTAGCAGTACAGTCCCCGGTCTGTGACGAAGGACGTCTTGGCGATGTCGGGAGGAAACATCCGGATCTGATTATAGCCCGAGAAGGCATCCATGAAGGATAAGAGCTCGTGGCCCGAGGTGGCATGGATCAGGGCATCAATGCTGGGGAGAGGGAACGGATCCTTGGGGTATGCCTTATTGAGGTCGGTGAAATCTATGCAGATCCTCCAACTCCTGCTCTTCTTCTTGACCATGACGACGTTCGCCAGCCACTCAGGGTAGCTGACCTCTTGTACGAAGCGAGCGGACAAGAGCTTGTCCACTTTCGCGTTTACTGCCTGCTGTCACTCCGGAGCGAACTTGCGCCGCTTTTGGACGAATGGTTTCGACCCGGAGATCATGCTGAGTTTGTGCATGATGAGATCCTCGGAGATCCCGGGAATGTCGGAGGGCTTACAGGCGAAGAGGTCGATATTGTGGCGAATGCAGCCGATCAGGGCGTTCTTGAGGTCGGGTGCGAGGGAACAGCTTACTCGGAAGTGCTTCGATGCATCCCCTGTCTCGAACGAGACGTCTTCTAGCTCGTCAGCCGGCTCTGGTTCTGGCTGGGTTCTTTCGGACTCCAGCTTGACGGCATCGAGGGGAAATACACCGTTCCCGATTGCCGTCATGTAGCACGAACGGGCTGCTTCTTGATTTCCTCGGACAACTGCGACGCCAGTGTTAGTAGGAAACTTCATTTTCTGGTGGTAGGCCGAGGGAACCACCTGGAGGGAGCAGAGCCCAGGACGGCCGAGTATGGCGTTGTAGGCTGCCTTGACGTTCACAACCATGAAGTCCATGGACTCGGTTCTTCTGTTCGGGGTCGCACCTGCCGTGACGTCTAGGGTGACGATCCCCTCTATTGTCACGGGATGCCAGAGAATCCGGGTAAGGTGTATCCGACCGGTTTTAGCTTCTCGCCGGAGAGCTTCAAGTTCTCGAATGCTTCCAGGAATAGAATGTTGACCGAGCTCCCGTTGTCCACGAGGATTTGCCAGACCTCAAAGTTCGCCATGCTGAGGTTGATGACAAGTGCGTCACAGTGAGGGAGCCAGACTCCCTCCAGGTCCTCCCCCGAGAAGGAAACAGGGAGTTGCTGGATTTGGGGGGAGAGAGGGCCCTGAACAGTGTTGACATCCCGGACGAATGCCTTGTGAGAAGTATTGGATTCCCCTCCCATGGGCCCTCCGTGGACGCAATGCAAGATTGCCTGACCCTCGGGCTCCTCGGGCTTCGGATCCCGCTCGGGGCACTGTCGGGGCGCTCGAGGAGGAGGGGAATCCCTCTTGTTTCTAGTATCCATCTGTTCCTGATGCCTTCTCTTTTGAATTCCCGGAGGTACCCCCGTTGGATGAGGGCCTCGATTTCGTCCTTCAGGGCACGGCAACGATCTGTGTCGTGCCCGTTGTCACGGTGGAAGCGGCAGTAGAACCGTTGATCCCTCTTCTTGCTGGTGCTGTTGGACAGTCGAGGTAGGTACTGCACGAGGTCGCTGTCTTCAATCGCTAAGAGGATCGTCGACACGTTTTGCATCAGCGGGGTGTGCCTCTCGAAGCGGGGGACCGACGGAACCTTCTTCGTGGCGCCCCCGTCTCTCGGAGCTTTCTTCGCCGGCTCGACCTCGTCAGCTTTGCGTTTTCCCTTCCCGGAAACTTCTTTCTAGTCCTCTAGATTCAAGGCCTCTTCGGCTCGGATGTAATTTTCGACCCGGTTGAAGAGGTCGGGGAAGTCTATCGGGGGCTTCTTTGCTAGGGAGGCCTTCAGTTGTCCGTGTCGGACGTTGTGCCGGAAGGCTGCCGAGGCAACCCCAGGGTCGAGGGTGGAGACCGACCTCACCTCGGTGGTGAACCTTCGGACGAACACCCGGAGTGACTCCCCTTCCTTCTGCCGGAGGCCGAGTAGGGACGCACTTGTTCTTTCGGCCTTTCGGCTGGTTACGAAGTGGGCGAGGAAGCTGCCCTCTAGCTGGTCGAAAGAATAGATGGAGCCGGGGGTGAGTTTGGAGAACCATTCCCGAGCCGGACTCCGAAGGGTGGCGGGGAAGGCTCGGCACAGGAGGGGATCCGATGCGCTGTGAATCATCATGAGGGTTTTGAAGCCCTCCATGTGATCAGCAGGATCGCCCTCGTCGTTGTAGGTCTCGAATTGAGGCGGGCGAAAATTCCAAGGTATCTCCGCCTGCAGGATGAGGGCGGAGAAAGGAGGTCGGACAGGCCTGTACCCCTGAGCCGTCCTTGGGCCGCCGTCGCCGAAGTGGTCGAGGCGATCCTCCATTTCTTGGAGGCACTTCAAAACGTCGTCGTCATACTCCGGTGGGATTGTTGAGGGGCGAGACACGCTAGCCTCGGCATCCGACCGTGTGTGAGAGCGGCGGATGTTCTCATCAATGGGTATCCCTCGGATGGCCCCCATGATTTCCTTCCGGAAGTCCTGGAACTCCTGGTGAGTGACCGGGGCTCGCTCGGCCCGGTTTGGTTGAGCTAGAGGTTGTCGTCCGACACGGCTGAGCGCTGGCCCCCGTCCTTGGGATGGAGGCTTTGGATGGTTCGGGGCCGAGTTGGAAGCGGCCCCTCCCCTGCTGCGGCTAGCCTGTCGGTTTAGGATTATCCCCCGCAGATCGGGTTGGATCGGACAGGAGGCACCTGGTTGGAGTCTGTGACTGACCCCCGGGTTGTTGGATGCTTGACCGTCGGCGCCGACGCCCTACGGAGGCACGTCCTGTCGACGCGCTGAGGTAACAGCTCTCGTGGCCTTGGGTGCCATGTGAGCTCGGGTTGATGGGGTACCATTGATGGCTGAGCTCGGACCGGTATCTGCAATAGATTTTCCACAGACGGTGCCAACCTAATGCGGTTTGTTTTTGGGAGACGTGTGGATGCACCAGGTGTGAGTTCTTACTCGATTTGTATTGATGGAGGAAGCTCCTATGCAGACGGCTTTCGACCGGGCGAACGGTACCGAGGTAGGCGGAAGTGATGTGGAGACTGGATGCTCGACTTGGATCGGGGGGCTCGGATCCGGGTTCTCGTGTACCTGCAAGCGGTCTCGGAACACCGGGATTGGTCCCGGTGGCAGACCCTCCGACGATCTAGTCAGTCAGTGAGAGAGTAACAGTAGCTAGGGTTTTGAGTGGGAAAAGATCGATTACCTGGATCAAGGGGTAGGGGTCTGGTATTTATAGGAGAACCCAAGCAGGTCTGGACCCGTTTGGGGCCGGGTCTGGACTCGGTTGCCCGTTGGGTTGAAGCGGTGGAAACCCGGACGGTATAGGGCTGACGTGGCAAGGGCCCGGACGGTTTTCGGACTGATGTGGCAGAGGCCCGGACAGTTTTCCAGTACTGACGTGGCTGATCTGAATAATCTGGAGGTGCGCGCATTTTGAGAAAATCCTGTGACCCAGGAGGGGCCACATCATCCTACCCGTATCAGTATCAGATACTTTGTCCTCCTCTCTCACTCGAATCGGAACAAGGGGGCATGGTTTATCTCGTGATGACATCAAGAGCTCGTGATTGATGACCTTGGACAACAACCTTTTTTTCTTTCTTTTTTATTGGGTTACCACATATATCTGTACCTGCAAAAAGTGGGGTGGCCTTGGGCTGCCGTACCTATGTGGACACCTAGTCAGGCTGCTTTTCACAGCAGTGCTTATCAGCTTTATCACACACAAACTGCCTTTCTAAAACAATCTGGACATGCCTGAGACATATTTGATGATTGGCATGTGCTTTATTAGATGAAAGTTAATTATTTGCAGAAGGAATAAGTTATTGTTTAATAAATAAACAAGCATAATTTAATGGAAGTGTAACAGTTTCCTGATCAATGAATTGGAAAAGGAAGTATTCAACTACTCTTCTTTACATATAGTCAAGTGTTTGCCTTTCAATTGCAGGTCCACATTGGTCCTGTTGGGAAGGATTCGCCATTCAATTGAAAGTCAAATGACTCGAATCCTTCCCATCAGTTTGATGGTTTTTACTGCTCTATGTTCTGGGCATTTTTTGTTGCTTCTCCTTCTCTCCTGCCCAACTGTCTTTTCTTCTTCTATGGATGCTTTCTATGGATGCTTGTTCTGTTGTTGTTTCTATCGTTATACTGGATGTTGACCTATGTTTGGACTGGTGTTGTGTACTTCTTGTTGTGTTCTTATTTTGGGTGTGAGGGAAGATCCTACTGTGTCGTTTAACATCCTCCTTGATGTTGTATCTATTGTATCTATTACTGATTTCGTTGTATATATATATATATATATATATATATATCTAGAGTCATCTTCGGTTGCACACTACTTTTGGTGAGCACTCCGTGAGCACTCATGAAATAGAGTACCTATGACAAATCCGAACCGCTCATATTGTTCTATATACCTTAGATAGCCTAACAATAAAAAATCAAGTAATGTGAAGTTCATTTGCCCATCCATCATGCTGTTAGAATTTTCAGCCATACAATTTTGTAATGATGTAAATCATGGGCAAATGAACTTCAAATTACTTGATTTTTTATTGTTAGGCTCTCTAAGGTATATAGAACAATATGAGCGGTTCGGATTTGTCATAGGTGCTCTATTTCGTGAGTGCTCACCAAAGTAGTGTGCAACCGAAGATTTCTCTCTCTCTCTCTCTCTCTCTCTCTCTCTCTCTCTCTCTCTCTATATATATATATATATATATATATATATATATATATAGGAAAATCTTCTATTGTGCACCACCCTTCCGTATGCACTCGGCCTTCCCGCCTTCGTATCGATGATCCGAACCGTTCACATTGATCTACACATCTAAATTAGTCTAAATATGTAAAATCAAATCATTTGAAATTCATTTGTCCATCCATCATGTGACTATAAAAAACAATGATTTTCAGCCATACAATTTTGTAATACTTCAATGGATGGGCAAATGAATTTCAGATGATTTGATTTTACTTATTTAGACTAATTTAGATGTGTAGATCAATGTGAATGGTTTGAATCGTCGATACGAAGGCGGGAAGACCGAGTGCACACGTCGTGTGCACCATAGGTGGTGCACAACGGAAGACTTCCATATATATATATATATATATATATATATATATATGTATATATATATAGGGAGATGCTCGGTTAAAAAGGGGTTTGTTTTCAACCAGGTTGGAAAACACCAATCCTAGCCCTCCGATCCGATCTGATCTTGATGAGCGGTTGTGATTGAAACCCATTAAAACATCCCACTAATGGTCCAAAAAGCGGAGGGTCAATTTCAGAAATTTAAGGCAAAAAACGTTTCACACTTAGCGTTGTTTTGGCATGAAGTTTTTTTTGTCAGTTACCTATACTTAGGCCGTTGTTGGGAACAACGGCCTAAGTTATTTGAAGTTTTTTTTTGGAAAAAATTCTACTTAGGCCGTTGTTTGGAACCCAAACAACGGCTTAGGTTGTTTTTTTTAACAAAAAATTCAACCTAGGCCGCTGTTCCGAACAACGGCCTAAGTATGTACAAGTGTTTTTCCAAACACTTGTACATACTCAGATCGCCATCTCCCTCACAACTTTCTCTCTCTCTAGTTGAGCTTGAGAAACCCATTTCCCCAAACCCTAGCTCTCTCTCTATCGATCTGAAAACCCTACCTCTCTCTTGATTGTTGCTTCTTACCGAATCTCTCTCTATTCTCAGACTGTTACCCTCTTCCTTTGAAGATCCCAATTACAAAAAAACCTTAATCCATACGAAATCTCCCCAACCCTAAAATCCTAATCCTGAAGAAATTAGCCAAACCCTACTCCCCTTCCTTTCTCTACAACAGTGCGCAACGGCCTCCCCTATCTCCTTTCTGAACACCCTCATTGTTAAAGGTACTAATTTGTTCCTACTTGAGTAGATCTAACTAGGCTAATTGATTGAAAATTTTTCTCCAATATTTGAGTGTACAATTTCAATATTATGCGTAGGTATTTATAGAGTAGGTAATTCTAGTTTTATTGGGTATGTAGATGTAGTATTAGTTGTTGTTCGATATTAGTAATAGCGCACAAAGTGAAAACAAAAATTATGCAACTTTGCGAGTACGTCGGGCTCGCCACGCACAAGCCAACCCAATTTGTAGAAGTGTTTGGATTCACGGTTTGAAGTGTTCGGCCGTGTATCGCTTTCGAGTAATTCCCGGGAGTGAAAGCGATATATCGGCGTATTTTGCAAACCGTGAGTCGAAACTCACCTCTACAAATTTTGTTGGCTCATATGTTTTGCCGCCGTCCCACTCCCAAAGTTTCGAAATTTTTTGATCTCGTTTGTGCGGATTTGTACTGTATATCAAACAACAACCTCAACTGAAGATTTTGATTTCTGTCGATGGTACTTTTCAGTACAAAATGACATCTAAAAAAAATTTGAAAAGCATATTGGGCTTATCGCTCGCTACCAAACGGTACTTGTAGTTGAGAGTTCGGACCCCCGGTTTGGGGCCTACGTCAATGTATCGCATTGTTGGCATTTTTCATGAATGAATGCGATACACGGCCATATCTTGCAAACCGTTGGTCGGAACTCGCTTGTACAAGTTGCGTTGCCTTGTGTGCGGGAAGCCCGACCCAATCACAGAGTTTAATTATTTTTTTTACCATCAATTGTGCGGTTTTCTCATAATTTTTGTTATATTTTGAGGGAGTTTTCAATAGAGAACCCACTTGAAAAAATCCGTAATTTTACGAGTAGGCTGGTCTCGCCACTCACAAGTCATATCAATTTGTAGTTTTGAGTTGTAAAGCACGGTTTGGTATATGCATCTGTGTATCGCATTCCCCTCATTTTCAAGAGTGAAAGCGAGCGAGACACGGTCTTATCTTGCAAACCGTGGATCGGAACTCGCTTGTACAAGTTCCTTTACCATGTGTGTGGCAAGCCGGACCCAATAGCAGTTTCGTATTTTTATGACGTCGTTTTTGAAATTTTGTCACTTATTTTGTTTCGTATGTGTATATATTGCAATTGTTTGTTAACAAGCTGTTTTATATATGATGTGTATACTAATTTACCAATAATTATTTTACCCCAGATGAATAACGATACGGAGAGTTCTGCTGCTAGCGATAATTTTGTGCGGGTAGAACCAATCATTGATTCCATGCTGTTAGTCGAAGACCATCTAAAACCAAAGTTAGGTATGACGTTCCCCAGTTTAGTTGAGGCTGAAAATTTTTATTCTTCATATGCTCGTTGTGGAGGTTTTGCAATGCGTAAGGGTGGGAATAAATTAAAGGGAGAAGTGGAAGTAGAAAAGTCATATCTTTGTAATAGAGCCAGGTCGTCGCCGAGTCAACATAGTGATGGTAGACGGGGAACAACCTATAGAACGGATTGCAAGGCTTGCGTTTGTGTAAAATTGAACGAAGCAAGTAATACGTGGGTGGTGTATTCATTTCACGAAGAACACAATCACGAATTCACCTCACCCGGTAGAAGGTATCTTTTGCCCCGAAATCGTTCCGTGTCAAATACGGATAAAAGGATAATAGAGCAATTTAACCAAGCTAATATTCAGACATGTCGACAAATGCTCTTCTTCGAAAGTGCTAGTGGTGGTCACGATCAAGTAGGATTCATACAAAAAGATGTTAGAAATTTACTTAGAGATTTACAAGAAGCATTGAAAGGACATGATTCTACAATGCAAATTGATTTTTTTGAATCTAAGAAACTGATGGATCCTTCATTTTTTTATGATATTCAAGTAGATCCCGAAGGGTGGTTGTCACATTGTATGTGGGTTGATGGTATTTGTAGGATGAATTATGTAGAATTTGGCGATGTAATTTGCTTTGATGCCACGTACAATACGAAACCGTTATGGAATGTTATTTGTTTCCTTTGTTGGAGTGAATCAACACTGGCAATCGACTTTCTTAGGAGGTGGGTTCATTCCAAATGAGATGGCCTCTTCGTTTGAATGGTTCTTTGAAAAGTGGTTAGGGGTTATGAATCGTGCTCCATCCGGTATCGTCACCGATCAAGACTGTGGGATCGCCGCCGCAGTTAAGAAAGTTTTCCCCCAGACTCGGCATCGTTTTTGTATTTGGCACATTCTGGATAAGTTACCCCAGGAGGTGCGTATTTCGAACGATGTCGACAAGTTTAGGGAATCTTTGAAGAATGTCATCTACAATTCCGAATATGTACATGACTTTGTATGAAAATGAAATTTGTTGATTTCGCAATACGGATTAGAGAGTAACAAATGGTTAAACGATCTATTTGATATCCGTGAAAGTTGGGCACCCGTCTACGTTAAAGGTTCTTTTTGGGCCGGCATGTTGACTAGCCAACGGGTTGAGTCAGCGCATTCTACCATGAAGCATCATACAGAAAAGAAATATTCCTTGCATGAATTTGCCGTCATCTTCGACCGTTTTTTAGGAAGGCAAAGACTTGATGAACTGAAAGAAAATTATCGTAACCGTGAGAAGAGACCGAAGTTGAAGAGCGAATGGGCTCTGGAGGCACAAATGGCGAAAACATACACTTTAAATTTTTTTTGCAAATTCCAAGATGAAGTTACAAAAAGCTTCATGTACAATGTGAGTTACGTTGGCGATCTTGAGACACCGGATAGTTCAACCTTCCATGTGATACTCTGTGAAAAATCAGAACCGGCCCTGCCTTCTTCAATTATGCAAAATCAAAGGAATTATTATATGTGCATGTCACTTCTTCGACTTCGTTGGCATTCCTTGCAGGCATATTTTAGCTGCTCTTCGTTTCAGCCATCACACTTCCCTTCCGGATGTATATATTAAAAGAAGATGGACCAAAGATGTGATGAGAAGAAGTTATACATCTATTCCAACTGAACCCAATACCGAGAATTTCGCTTCTCGATATTGTGAGTTGAGCTACCATGCAAAACAGATTGTCGATCTCGGTTGTTCCTCCAATGAAAGTTACAAATACACGTTAGAGAATTTGCAGAAGATCATTGACAGGATTTCTCGGCTATAACCCAGATTGGATGAACAACCAGAACAGGCCTCACAAGTACATGACAGTGTAGAACCGGGAGGTAGTTAACAACTACATGGTAGTGCACAACCTCATGATGAAGGGAGTGGACACATACCTACACGCGTTAGTGACCCACAGCAATGCAAGACAAAGGGAATGCCTCACGCCAAAAGATTGAGTCCAGATAAGAGAGCAACTCCGCATAAAAAAACTGAGACGGTGCCGAAGATGCGGCATTGTGCAAATGAATCATGATTCAAGAAATTGTCCAACTAAATTTGAGGGGTAAGACTCATACTTTATTTGTTTGTCCCTCGTTTAAATTTATTATACTTCATTTGTGGTAAATGAGTTTCTCACTAACTAAAACTTATCTTTGAATGAAGGCCAAACAATCCGCAAGAAGTAATTCCATCCGATGAAGAGAGTTCTGACTCGAGATATGACGATCCACTGTGAATTGGAATTTATTTAATGTAATGTTTCAGTATATTACAGATTATTGCCCATGTAGTTAATTACTTTTGGTTGTTTGGGTTTAAATGTTCTTGAGACTCAAGTGTTGTTGGTTTGTGTCGTTTGTTAATATTGTTGTTGTTGTTGTTGGGAGTTTGTAGCTGATGGGTTGTATATAATTTAGCTTCATTTTGGGGGTGACTCAATTGTATCAGCTGTCGTAGTTGTACATAATTTTTTTTTAAAACCTAGGCCGTTGTTGGAGACAACGGCCTACGTTATTTGTTGAAATTTTTTTGGACTTCAATAACTCTCTTTGTTTTTGGAGCATGAACACAGAGAGCAAGACCCTTAATTTTTTAACCTTAAGTTGTTGCCTCTAACAACGGCATAAGTAATAGGACAAAAGTTTATGTTTTTGGGGTGCTCTCTGACTTGGACAAGTTAAAAAGAGCAACAAGTCAGAGAGCAACACAATAATTTTTTTTATACTCCAACAACAGCCTGGGTTGTAGTAAAAAAGTTGAAGTTTTGGGGTGCTCTCTGACTTGGACAAAAAGAGCAACAAGTCAGAGAGCAACACCCTATTTTACAAATACCTTAGGCTGTTGTCCGTTGTCTCCAACAACGGCCTAGGTAATAGGACAAAGTTGAAGTTTTTGGGGTGCTCTCTGACTTGGAGAAGTTAAAAAGAGCAACAAGTCAGAGAGCAACACCCTATTTTACAAATATATTAGACCGTTGTCTCCAACAACGACCTAGGTAATATGACAAAAGTTGAAGTTTGTGGGGTGCTCTCTGACTTGGACAAGTTACTAAGAGCAACAAGTCAGAGAGCAACACAATAATTTTTTTATACCTTAGGCCTGTCTCCAACAACGGCCTAGGTTGTAGACAAAAAGTTAAAGTTTTTGGGGTGCTCTCTGACGTGAACAAGTTAAAAAGAGCAACAAGTCAGAGAGCAACACCCTATTTTACAAATATCTTAGGCCGCCTAGGTAATAGAACAAAAGTTGAAGTTTTTGGGGTGCTCTCTGACTTGGACAAGTTAATAAGAGCAACAAGTCAGAGAGCAACATCCCTTTTATTTATAGCCTAGGCCGTTGTCCCCAACAACAGTCTAGGTTATAGCTTCAAATTTGGAGTTTTTGCGTTGCTCGGTGACTTGACCAACTTGAAAAGAGCAAAAAGTCAGGGAGCACCCCTTTATATGAATACCTTAGGCCGTTGTCTCCAACAACGGCCTAGGTTTGAAGTTTTTGGGGTTTTTATAATTTTCTCTTCACTCTTTACGTACAGTCTCTGTGAAACTTTATACCAAAGACAGATGATCTATACTTGTATATCGTTTAGATATTTTTTTTATTGGCCCATTTTTTTCCACCTTAGTAACCAATATAAAATCATGGTGGTTAAATATTTACAAAAAATACTATAAAATAAAACATAATCATCTATTTTGTACAAAAAAATTCCTACTACCTATTCTAATCCCTATTAGATGTAAATTCTTCTGCAAAACTTACATTTATCCGGTTATTGGTGAGTGTAAAGTTTCAACCCAAGTAGTAACATCTAGGTTAGGGTTAAGAGTAAGGTTAGGGTTAGGGATTTTTTGTTAGATGGATTTTCTATTAGGGTTTCAACCCAAGTAGTAACATCCCTATTAGATGGGTTTTTTGTTTTTTCGTTTTTTACAACTTTCTCTTAACTCTTTACGAACAGTATCTCTGGAACTATATACCAAAGACAGATGATTTATGCTTCTATATCGTTTATATTTTTTTATTACTTTCCAATTTTTCCCCCCTATCTAACCAATATAAAATTATCAAGGTTCTATGCTTAAAAATAATTCCAAAAAATAAAAGGATGAAGGTTATATGTGTAAGGTTAGGGTTAGTGTTAACGGGGGTTAGGGGTAGGGTTAGGGTAAGCTAGGGTTATGGCAGGGTTAAGGGTTATTGGTTGATTAAGAAAAATAAAATAATACCAATGAAAACCTACCTACCCTATTCAAAAATAATAAAATTTTTAATATTTTTTAAAATTAAAAACTCACCAGCTTATATACATTCTCTTCAAATTCAAAAGAACCATACTGCTTCCCCTTTTGAGTCACAACAATCACGTCCCCGATGGGTTTTGCACCTTCACCTTCTTTCTCGGCGCTCGACCTCTACTTTTCTTCTTCATCCTCAGCATCAACTGACATTGGTCTCGCATCTTGATGTTGATCATCTTCGTCGTCGTCGTCTTTTCTCCTCATGTGGTTTATGTATTTGGAGTGTAATTGAAATGAGCAGTCATGTCAGAAATATAAGACTTAATCTCTTCCCTTATTGGGTTATACATGTGGGGATCTACATGTGGTACCCACTTTGTAATAACAAACGTATAAAGTAGGCAAGTTATGTACATGTGAATTTTTACATGTGGTTTTTTTCATATTGGACTTGTTGTACATGTGGGTTTCCAGACGTAGTGCTCACTTTGTAGAGTCTTCGAATGAAGGGAAAACTATGAAGAGAAAAAGAACAAGGACCAATGATGCTATATGAAGTGATAAACCTCCAATGTGAAGTAAATATATAGCTATTTCTTTGGTCTTTAACCTTGTTGGCTATACATGTGGGGATCTACATGTAGTTTTTCCCATATATGATCTACATGTGGGGATCTATATGTGGTTTTTCCCATATATGATCTACATGTGGGGATCTACATGTGGTTTTTCTCATACATGTGGGGATCTACATGTGAATATAAGCAAGTTATGTACTTTAGATTTTTCCCATATTGAACTTGTTTTACAATATGTGATGCCCACTTTGGAGAGTCTCCAATAATAGCAGGCAAAGTTATCCTAAACAAAATGAACATTCCATTTTTCGACATAGACTTAATATCTACATGTGGTCCGAGTTGATAAAACTTCATTCCATTCTCATTCACATGATCCTTGTAATACTGCTCTTTGTACTTGTCACACAGATTTTGCATATATATTGGCCACAAAGAGCATTATAACCACTAACCCTAACCCTAACCCTACAAGAACCCTAACCCTAACCCATAACCCTACTCTCCTAACCCTACAACAATCCTAACCCTACCCTACATATCATATTTTATTGATTTTTACGATTCAAAATATCAAATTTTTTTCTTAAATATTTGATTAGTTTGACCTTAAAGATTTTATATTGGTTAGTTAGGTGGCTATGAATGGAAATAAATAAAAAATATAAACCAAAAAACATACATATGAATGTCTTTTTTGTAGAGTTCAGAAGACAATGTTCGTAAAGAGTGGAGAGACAGTTGTAAAAAACATAAAAAACATAATCCTATCCTCAACCTTACCCTAACCCTGTCCTTAAACAACCTACAAGTTATTACTTGGGTTGAAGGTGAGTATTCCTGCGAACGGGAAAATGCGGGCGGTTATGCAAAAGGGGATCTACATGTGAGTATTCTGTTTTCCCTCTATTTTTCAGTAATTCTGAATGTTCTGAGTGGTACTTATTGAAAAGAGTTTAATGCTCCATTCATAACACAAACAAGTCTTTATATATTGGTCATAAAGAGCATTGATAGAACTTAAACATCTATAAACTCTTTACTGAAAACTTATTACCTATCAACTCCCAACTACAAATATTAATCTAATTAATGATAATCCAAAACAAGCTCTTACCGCAAATGTGTTTCTTACAATAACCCTAACACTACCCCTAACCCCCGCTTACCCTTATCTTACCCTTAACCCCCGTTAACCCTAACCCTAACCCTAACCAATAGCCAGATAGGTGTACGCTATGCAGAAGAATTTGCATTTTAGTCATAAGAATATATTTAATAAAATGTTTTTTACAAATGACAAGATTATGTTATATTTTCTAGTATTTTCTGTAAATATTTAACCATCGTGATTATATATTGGTTAGTTAGGTGTAAAAAAATGGAAAAAAAAAAAAATATATAAACAATATACAAGCATAAATCATCTATCTTTTGTATAAAGTTCCACAGAGACTGTTCGTAAAGAGTTAAGAGAAAATTGTAAAAAGCAAAAAAGTCAACTTTTGACCTACTACCTAGGTGGTTGTTGGAATCAACGGCCTAAGCTATAAAAAATATAGGGTCTAGTTCTCTGACTTGTTGCTGTTTTTAACTCCAACAAGTCAGAGAGCACCCCACATTGTACAACATTTGGCCTAGTACCTAGGCCGTTGTTGGAGGTCAACGGCCTAAGGTATAAAAAATATGGGGTCTTGCTCTTTGACTTGTTGCTGTATTTAACTCCAACAAGTCACAGAGCACCCCAATATGTTCAACTTTTGACCTACTACCTAGGCCGTTGTTGGAAGCAACGCCCTAAGGTATAAAAAATATAGGGTCTTGCTCTCTGTCTTGTTACTGTATTTAACTCCAACAAGTCAGAGAGCAGGCCAAATTGTGCAACATTTAGCCTACTACCTAGACAACGGCCTAAGGTATACAAAATATAGGGGTCTTGCTCTCTGTGACTTGTTGCTGTATTTAACTCCAACAAGTTAGAGAGCACCCCAATATGTTTAACTTTTGACCTACTACCTAGGCCATTGTTGGAAGCAACGGCGTAAGGTATAAAAAATACAGGGTCTTGCTCTCTGACTTGTTGCTGTATTTAACTCCAACAAGTCAGAGAGCAGGCCAAATTGTGCAACATTTGGTCTACTACCTAGGCTGTTGTTGGAGACAACGGTCTAAGGTATACAAAATATAGGGGTCTTGCTATCTGTGACTTATTGCTGTATTTAACTCCAACAAGTCAGAGAGCACCCCAATATGTTCAATTTTTGACCTACTACCTAGGCCGTTGTTGGAAGCAACGACCTAAGGTATAAAAAATATAGGGTCTTGCTCTCTGACTTGTTGCTGTATTTAACTCCAACAAGTCAGAGCATGCCAAATTGTGCAACATTTGGCCTACTACCTAGGCCGTTGTTGGAGACAACGGTCTAAGGTATACAAAATATAGGGGTCTTGCTCTCTGTGACTTGTTGCTGTATTTAACTCCAACAAGTCAGAGAGTACCCCAATATGTTCAACTTTTGACCTACTACCTAGGCGGTTGTTGGAAGCAACAGACTAAGGTATAAAAAATATAGGGTATTGCTCTCTGACTTGTTGCTGTATTTAACTCCAACAAGTCAGAGAGCAAGCCAAATTGTGCAATATTTGGCCTACTACCTAGGCCGTTGTCTCCAACAACGGCCTAAGGTATACAAAATATAGGGGTCTTGCTTTCTGTGACTTGTTGCTGTTTTTAACTCCAACAAGTCAGAGAGCACCCCAAATTGTGCAACTTCTGGCCTACTACCTAGGCCGTTGTTGGAGGCAACGGCCTAAGGTATAAAAAATATAAGGTCTTGCTTTCTGACTTGTTGATGTATTAACTCCAACAGGTCAGAGAGCACCCCAAATTGTTCAACTTCTTGCCTATTGCCTAGGCCATTGTTGGAGACAACGACCTAAGGTATACAAAATATAGGGGTCTTGCTCTCTGTCTTTTATTGATGAAAATAAAATTTTCAACAACTAACCTAGGCCGTTGTTGGAGACAACGGCCTAGGTTTAAAAAAAAAATATATCTACAACTCGACACAACAGCTACAGCTGCTACACTTGAATTTTTCCCAAATTGCAAATACTTTCCCATCACCTACACTCTCCAAATAAATTTCTACGTACGGCCACCAAAATCACCAACATAATTGACTATTAGCAATTAATAACAACAACATCAACTACACTTAAACTTACGAACAACAATTACCACATATTAAGTTACAACAGGAAAAAAAACAAAAAAAGAAAAAATTACTACAACAAACAAATTGTATACGGTATTAGCTAAGAATCGGGCGTGTATGGTTGTGGTACTCGCCTCTTCCGAGTAGGATTTCGTCGCCAGAGCGGGGATGATGCCTCAGGGATTTCTTCTTCTCCTCCCTCCTCTTGTACGTTTCCAACAACCCTCTCTTCATTCTCATCTTGTTGCTCTTGTTCTTGAGATGGATGTGAAGATGTAGCTTGTTGTTCTCTGAGTTCACGTTCCCATTGTTGCCCCCATCAATGCAGCTGGCCTACCCCTCACGCTCTTACGTCGCCCGCTCAGTGACCTTAATGCTCTATCCAAACGTTCAGCCTCTCCCAAAACATCCAAATTGGTACGGCATGAAGAGAGCATCCTCTGAGCGAACCTCTTCATAGCCGTGCCCGCATTACTTTTGATTACGTCCGTGCATTCTTTTGCCATGTCCATCGTATTATCAATCTAAAATAAACCCCCCCTCCCCAAAAAAAAATAATTATACAGATTCAGAAAAGTAAACAATTCAATAACTTTAAATATAACGAACATTCAAAAAAAATTGATGATTATACTTATCACTGTACGTATAGCTGAGGCCCTCGGTTGGAACATGGGTTGTGAACTAGAATAGGCGGGTGGTGGCTCAATCTCCCTCTCCTCAATTACTCGTTGAACACCAGTAGGTAGTTCTGTATCGGGAGAGATGTACAAACGTGTATATAATCTGAACCATTGCATGTACTTCCCTTGCTCTCTGCCATCGTACTCTTCTACATTGGTAATTATAAGTTCAAACCGTTGCTCGTTCCATTCTGCAACGTGAACACGATGGAAATCTGCCAAATCATGAGTAGGCATGTGACCGGTACCCCCCACGGCGTGTAACTCATGGTCATATAGGTTTGCGCAGCTTGGGGGACTATCTTGTTGAAGACCGAATTGACTAAGGACTCTCCGACCGCGGATGCTCCACTATACCAAAGTTGATGAGTGAAACCGTCGTCATCCACAACTGCGATCCGGTCGTGCACATCGGTGGTAGTCTTCCCACCCGCTCGGGTGTATACGACACCCAAATCACAAACTCTTCTCGTAGTTGGTCGAGCTCGTCTCTGTAGTACATTAGTACACCTTTTGGGTTGTCTTTGTAACTCTGACTACCTGCCCAATATACCCCTAAGGGTGTTAACATATGAGTATTTTCTGGTTCGGCCATCCAACCGTCCGCCGGTCTCCTAATTCGGGGATGATCCAAGTGCAGTCGCTCCCATGACCAAATCTGTAACAAAACCATCGTACTGGTCATCTCGGTCCCATCTAGCGCTACAGAACACAACGACCTGTATAGCGTTGCCAATGCGCAACTTCCCTAGTTGTACCAGCCAGCTAAGCCTAGATCGGCGAGTAATCGTAGATACATGAGGTGCACCGTATCCCCGAATGATTTAGGCAAGAGAACCTCTCCGAGCATCGTTAGAATGTAACCTCTGGTGTAGGACTGTACATAGTGGTCGGGCGATGCATCGATCAACGTCCCATCAAAATGTCCCTTCAACCAAGATAGTCGGATTGATTGTCCGACAAAAATATCATTATTTTCCGCGGCCTCCTCATCAAACTCTGTACCGAGCAGTTCATTACATAGCTCTATTTTATCAAAGTTTACATTACCCGTCACGGCCAACCTATCTATTGGAAGACCGGAGATCATTGCTATATCCTGTAGCGACACCATCATCTCTCCGACCGGTAGATGGAAGGCGTGCAACTCTGGCCTCCATCGCTCCACGAGTGCTGAGAGAAGTGCTCGGTAGAGTTTAACCTGACCCATCATGCTCATTCCGTAGAAACCGGCCAAAACTAGGTACTCGACAATACGTGGGTGCACCTTCATGGTCTCGTGGGTGCGAAAATTACACCTCCGCGTCATCCCACCCCACACTGCCTGCGGATCTGTGGTGGTCTTGCAAGGTCAGTTCACCAGGATATATTGGTCCTGAACCACGACTTGGTGCCATAGAAGAGGATGCACCAACCTATACGAACCCAAAAACACAATTATTATTAGTGTACTAACAATATCACTAAATACAAAATGCACAATACAAATTAATAGTTCTCTTACTTCTGTGGAATGTTCACCCCGAGCATCCCTAGATGTCCTTTCGGTTTTTCTCGTTCTAGCTATTTCTCTGTAACAAAGTTCGCATATATAAAACTAATTATTCACCGAAAAATAGCAAACACAAACCAACGAGATGCAAAAATTTCAAAAGTTCGCTTATACGCGTCAAAACAACACAAACGGCATGCAAAAATTCTAAAATTTGGCCGCCACCTCTGGTACACCAAACACAAGCCAACGCAACTTGTAGAAGTCAGTTCCGACCCACAGTTTGAAAGATACGGCCATGTATTGCATTCACTCTTGAAAAAAGAGCGGCAAGCGATACATTGACATATCTTGCAAATACAAGTTGCGTTGGATTGTGAATGGTTAGCCCAACCTACTAGCACAGTTTCGTATTTTTTGGACTTCGTTTAAGCATTTTTCTATTGAGACCGTACTAAAAAAGTTTCGAGGTATATTGAGGTTTTTTCATATATGCGTCAAAACAACACAAACGAGATGCAAAAATTTCAAAGTTTGGCCGTCAAGTTTGTCACACCAAACACAAGCCAACACAACTTGTAGAAGCGAGTTCCGGCCCACAGTTTGAAAGATACGGACGTGTATCGCTTTCACTCTTGAAAAAAGAGCGGCGAGCGATACATTGACGTATCTCTCAAACCGTGGGTCGGAACTCGCAAATACAAGTTGCGTTGCGTTGTGAATAGTTAGCCCAACCTACTCGCACGGTTTTGTATTTTTTGGACTTCATTTAAGTATTTTTCTATTGACAACGTACTAAAAAAGTACTGAGGTAGATTTAAGTTTTTCATATACGCTTCAAAACAACATAAACGAGATGGAAAAATTCCTAAATTTGGCCGTCAAGTCTGGCACACCAAACATAAGCCAACGGATCTTACAGAGGTCAGTTCCGACTATCGGTTTGAAAGATACGGACATGTATCGCTTTCACTCTTGAAAAAAGCAGCGGCAAGCGATACATTGATGTATCTCGCAAACCGTGGGTCGAAACTCGCAAATACAAGTTGCGTTGGGTTGTGAATGGTTAGTCCAACCTATTCGCACGGTTTCGTATTTTTTGGATTTCATTTAAGCATTTTTCTATTGACAACGTACTAAAAAAGTTTTGAGGTAGATTGAAGTTTTTTCATATACGCGTCAAAACAATACAAACGAAATGAAAAAATCCTAAATTTGGCCGTCAAGTCTGGCGCACCAAACACAAACCAACAGAGCTTGCAGAGGTCAGTTCTGACTGTCGGTTTGAAAAATACGGCTGTGTATCGGTTTATAACCATTTTATTGAATAAAAGTGATAAATGGACGTATCTTGCAAACCGTGAGATGAAAATCAGTTCTACAAGTTCCGTTACCTTCTAAGCGATGAGTCCGACCTACTCGTTAAATTTGGAAATTTTTGGATCTCGTTTCTTTCCTTTTCCTATATTCCACAACTACAACTAACACTACATCTACAAAAATGTTTACAAAATATATACAACATACATGATCCGAGCTAATTGTATACTCTCTAATTATAGACTATGCACAATACAAAAAATCAAACTCAAAAATTAAAAAAAAATTCATCCCTATTCACATAGTTCATTATAGAAAATTGTGATTAAGTAAATACCTAGTCCAAAGAGAGAGAGAGAGAAAGAGAGTTGGCGAAGATGTGAGAAGCCGCTGTTGTAGACGAACAAGTTGAAGAGGCTAGGGCGTTGGAGAATTTGTGCTAGGGTTCAGGTGATTTGGGATATGGGGTTAGGTTAGGGTTTGGGGTATTCGGGAGAGGGAGAGAGAGATAGAGAGGCTTCGACAAGTGGGGGAGATCGAGAAGGCAAGGAGATCGACAAAAGGAGGTTGGAGAAAGAACTAGGATTTGGGGATGGGTTTCGGGAGCTCAAGAGAAAGAGATAAAGAGAGTTTGTGATGAAGACGGAGTGAGCGAGATCTAGGTATGTACAAGTATTTGGAAAAACACTTGTACATACCTTGGCCGGTTGATTTTTTTTTAAAAAACAACCTAGGACGTTGTTTATAACAACGGCCTAAGTGATTTTTCCAACAAAAAAAAATTCACGCCAAAAAACTAAAGTGTTTTCTGGCGTTAAGTACCAAAATTACCCCCCCGCTAAAACTCTTCGATCAGAGCGGAGCACATCTGATCCGCTCATCAAGATCAGATCAGATTGGAGGGCTAGGATTGGTGTTTTCGAACCCGGTTGAAAACAAACTCGTTTTCAACCGAGCATTTCCTATATATATATATATATATATATATAGCTGGAGCCGTCTGGCTCTATTCGTATGATTAAGAAAAAGAATCAAATGATTTGCCTTTCAATTGCAAATCCACATTGTTTCTGTTGATCTTCCTGTTTAAGAGTCTCTTCAAACTAATAGAAGTGGTGTTGAGTTTTCCCCTATTTCATCAGAAAGTCATGTCATTTTGATCTTTGATTTATGCATATGAACTCTTGCTTTGGGGGGAAATTTAGAAAATAGATTCATAATTTTAAAAAATTGATTTCAGTTAGCTTTATGTACTTCTAATAATGTAGATAACATGAGCGAGGTTGTGTGGTCATATAGTCTACACATAATTGGAATTGAATGTGAAGCATTCAGTTAAAATAGAAACCAGGTCTGGCCCTATAATAAGGTTCATAATATTGCCTAATAATAATGATACTGATGTAAAACTAACCCTAAAATAGAGAATTTTCAAGATTCTTAATGGATTAATTTTACCAACACGTAGTGCGGATCAAAGTTAGAAATTTTAAACAGTTAATCGGTTTGATGGATTTTCAAGAACTGAATCACGTTTAACAATCTCAATTAATAATTCAATTCTAACAATCAATAATTAAATCCCTAAGTGTTCTTAGCAAGTAAAAGATTCAATATTGATTTGTACTCTAATCAAGCAGGTGGAACGCTCAATCTCAATATTTGTGGTCGATATTTAAATTGAATAATATAATAGAGATGATGAAGTAGTATAATACAAATATTTGAGAATTGGAAAGAGTATACCGAGGGTTCGAAGAACTCAGCGTAGACCTTGGGTTGAACACGAAGAGCACAACGATCAGCAACAATAGCGGAAGCAATAGCCATGAGCAATGGCAGCAACCAGCAAGGGCTGGCGGATCTGGGTCGGCGTCGGAGCTCGGGAGGAGCACAGGACGCGCACGGGTTACCGGACTGGTGATAGGCCTTGTGTGAGGGTGTCGCGACTGACTGGAGGCGACGAGGGCGTGCTTGGGTGTTGACGAGGTCGATGAGAGTGGCAAGGATGAGGGAGGAGTTGTTCGGGAGTTGTTGGTTGACAGCGAGGTGAAGGATGCTCGGGGTATTAGGGTTGAAGATGGAGGCGGATGATGGGTTTCGAAATCAAGAACAAGAGAAGGTGAGGGCGGTTGTGAGATGGAGGTTGAAGATTTGTTAGGGTTAATGAATAATAGGGTTGGATTTTGGAGATTTGGGAAATTAGGGTTTGAGTAATTTTATTTGAGGGATTTTGAATTTGGGGTAGATTTTAGAGTTTATCACAAACCCTAAAATATTATTTGGATATATCACAAACCCTAATCAGTTGGTTCTCAATTGTATCACACAAATGAGTGAAGAAGAACAAAACTCAACACAATAATTTTTAATCAAGAATAGCATATCTTTCTTATTAATCTAAGGCCTATAAATCAGATGACGAGTTGAAGGAATAGCATGGATATGGACTCCGAACCTGTCGAGGTATTAACAGGTTACAGGGGAAAATCAAATGACGAGTTGAAAGAACTTGCTTTGTTGTAAATTGCTAGAGTAACTCCGAGCCATGGGTATGACTCCAAACTCGTCTTATAAGGAGGTTTTAATGAGTTTTTGGTGTCATTTTTAGGGTATAAATTTGGCGTTTAACTCACTGTTTGCCTCCATAGAATTGCACAAAATCTTTAAAAAGATAAATCACTAATTTTATTGAGCAATAAACTAAGTGGCTGTTGTAGTGGTTGACATTTATTACATGCACTGACCGGTAGTGAAAGCAGTCTTTATTGAAAGATAAAACTAAATAGATGTTCTAGTGGCTGGCCTTTATTACAAGTTAAGAAAGTATATAGATGAGGAGGGTGTTAAGCGCCCTTGTTGAAATTCATGAGGCGTTCCTCGTTCCAACTCCCTGCTGTTATCTCCTTGCCCCCCGAGTCTTCAAGTTAATGAGTTGTCAGGCGAACAACTTGGTTGACCTTGCCTGGACTTTCCTGTTTTGGAGTGAGCCTCCCAATATTTTGGAAAGAGAAGGGGAGATCTTCAGGTGTTTAAGCAGGACTGTTTCTTTACGTTGAATGAGCGGAGTGGCTTTAGGCGAGGGATTCAAGTCTATTTTTGTACTTTAGGTATGAAGAATTCTGACCTGGTGGGAGATGGATTGGCAGGTTTGGAAGTTCTCGGCAAGATTGTCTAGGGCAGTAGAATCAAACTCGTTTACAGACTTAGAGTTACAGTGATTGCTTTCTGGCGATAGCTCTATGGCGTCGAGTGTAGCGCCCCGAATTTTCAATAAGTAAAATTAGAAATAAGTGGCACAAATTCCAGAATCAACTTCAATGTAATCCAAACACAGTATCAAATACAGGAAAAAATTAAAACTTTTGGGTAAAAGGGATATGAGCAACTTGCTCATTTAGTAAATAAGCAATTAATTATGTGGCATGCAGGTGATACATTGGATAACTAACCCTTTAAGGATTTTCCAATCACATGTATGCCACATCATCAATTGCTTATTTACTAAATGAGCAAGTTGCTCATACCCCTTTTTCCTAAAACTTTTTATTACATCACTTTCTTACATTTGCAAAGCGGAAAAATTAAATACATTTATTACAACACAATCCAACACTTAAACTTTAATCATCTTAAATCCAAGCTTCCACTTTACTTGAGAAACTCACTTGCAAATCCTGCAAAATAAACTGAAGAGTGGGCACATCAGTTGAAGGCAACTGACGCAATACTACAGTAATAGCAACCTTCCAAAGTCTCACAATCACAAACTTGCCATATAACATGAAATGAAATAACAATGAAAGATTCAATAAACAACAAGTGAAACTATACTAAGTAAGTGTGTGTCAAAGAAAAACAAAAGAGAAATGCATTAAAACAATGTTCCAGAAAACACAATGCACACGATGATTTCTAATGCATACTTGTCGGATTCTATGCATCCCATTCTACATAGGTCCGGTACAAGCCTTTATCGTTCTCCGCTTTATAGGGTTCAATCCCTCGTTATGCAACCTACTACCATGACTACTATGATATTTAGACATTTTGCAAGTATTGGCTTTCGCCCTTGGAATACTGGAGACCAATCCCACTCCGTGGATCATTCTGTGGCGTATTTCATCCATCATCCCGGAATGTTGGGGACTGTCTCACACCGCAGGTCATTCTGGAGCCCTCATTGCATAAATATCCCATGAGTGTCGCTCTCGTCTCGGAATACTAGAGATCAATCCCACTCCGTGGATCATTCTGTGACCTATTCATCCATCGTCCCGGAATATGTGGACTATCTCACTCCGTAGATCATCCTAGAGTCCATAACTCATGTTTGCTCTTGTTTCATCATATCACCATCTAGTGCCGTCCTTATGCATACATATAAGTAACCTGAGCCACCTAGAGCTAGCTCCACCCTACCAGACTTAAACCCCCAAAACTAGGAACACTAGTCCCTTCCTAGACAATTTCCACAATCAATTAATTCATTGTCGATAATTCTGGGTCCTACTCAACCTCTAATGCTCACAACACCAAAAATCTCCAACTAACTTCCTAGCATCCACAACTCTAACGCCCCGCACTCAGCCCGTTCGTGCACAATTAACTAAATTCTAGCCACGCCCACCACAGGCTGCCTCAAAAGGGTGGTTAACCGTTGGTACCCGTTAATCCTTGGCTAATCCTATATATTCCTCTTATTTCCTTCTATTACCACCGATATGGGATTTAATCCCTAGGTCAATCCGGTCAAACCCACCATACACATCCACTTTTTTCATTTCTTTCATTCCTTCATTCATTCATTCCATACAAAGTCAACCAGTCAAAGCACCACACACTTCCATTCAATCCTTCTTCCATGCCACATCACCATCCATCCCACCATCCATTCTTTCTTCTTTCTTTCTCTACTAGTATATACTATATATACTATACTAGTATATATATTCTCTTCTAGAAATACGGGGTCTCACATTCACCCCCTCTTAAGAATTCAGCTTCCTCGCTGAATACGGGACGTGCAATCTAGCACAGGATCGCCTTTCTAGTCGAATGTAGACTTGTCTCCTAATCGCTGCCCACACAGGGTCTTACGCATCTCATACACATTTCACTCACTTCCTATATACAAGTCCTACATTCGATGTTGAAAGTTGTCTCTGATACCATCTGTAACGCCCCGCACTCAGCCCGTACGCGCACAATTAACTAAATTCTAGCCACGCCCACCACAGGCTGCCTTAAAAGGGTGGTTAACCATTGGGTACCCTTAATCCTTGGCTAATCCTATATATTCCTCTTATTTCCTTCTATTACCACTGATATGGAATTTAATCCCTAGGTCAATCCGGTCAAACCCACCACACACATCCACTTTCTTCATTTCTTTCATTCCTTCATTCATTCATTCCATACAAAGTCAACCAGTCAAAGCACCACACACTTCCATTCAATCCTTCTTCCATGCCACGTCACCATCCATCCCACCATCCATTCTTTCTTTCTTTCTTTCTCCACTAGTATATACTATATATACTATACTAGTATATATATTCACTTCTAGAAATACGGGGTCTCACAACAACATAACCCTAATCTCAAATTGAACTCAACTTGGTTCAATAATACAAAATGTTCTTTCATATATGGAAACAAATTCAACTTACGGAAATTCTTTAAACTCAACCTTTTGAATCTCACTTTCCATTCATTCGTAAAGTTCAATTAATTCAACTATAAATTCATTCAATCTCAACTGAAACAAATCTCTTAATTATTTGGGATCTCATCCAAAAAATCTGAAATTTTATAGTTTTCCAAAATCTGAAATTTACAGCTCTTTAAAACTGAAAATAATTCTTAAAATTTTGAAATAATTATCCTTCAAAACTGAAGCATATAACCCTTCAAAACTGAGAATCTCATCTACAAAAATATAGACTTACTTCCCCCAAACCATTACTTGAATATATCGAAAATTGAAACTAGATTTTCACCAAAATCTCAAAGTTATATAATTTTGTTCTTCAAAGCAGTACACTCCAAAATCAATATTAAATTCTGGAAAAATTAACTTAAATCCAGCACATATCAAAGAACTCATCATAAAAATTTGGACTCAAAAAAATTAATTTAAAGACAAATTCGGTAACTATCTTTATCCAAAATTTGAAAGTTATACCTTCTTATCCTTAAGAGTAATCCATTTAAAAGTGAATATTAAATTTTAAAAAATTTAGTATATATTTACTCCATAAACACAGAATTTGTTGCCAAATTTGTAATCCATTCACTCGAAAATAGAAGCCCCAAATCATCAATAAACTGAAACTCATACTTTTCGTAAAATTTGAAACTTGCCTCTTTTAGAATTTAAAAATACCCCTTAGAACTCAGAGTTTTCGTCTCTAAAAACAGAAATAAATAGTCCCTAAAAATTGAGAATTTAATATCTCAAAACGTAGATTTATTTCCCTCAAAACATTATTTAAATTTATCAAAAACTTGGAACTAGATTCAACCCAAAAAAATTTGAAATTTAACTACTTCGAAACTCAACCGAAACTCAATTGAATCTCACCTAAATATTAGATTAAATACATAAATATGCACTTCTATATGTATACTAGTGTCCCACCACCATCGCACACAAGCCCTACACACAAACTCCTCGAAAACCGAGCCCAAACACCCAACCCAAGAGCCAAACAACAACTTTGGTTTACACAGTGCTCGGGTACTGTGCAACCCTCAGTTGTTGTACAACCCCTAAACCGAGCAACCCTAGGTCTAGGTTTAAACCCCGAAACCTAACCCTATGTTCTCCACAACTTCTCGCATATTTTCTTCGATTATTTTGACATGTATTTGCATATAAAAACTCAAATTTTCAATTCATCATAAATTTATCTCAAAACAGTGAATAACCCACAAGGTTTTCATCTTTTAATTATTCAAAATATGTTCTTTAATCATGCATATAGATCTACACATCTATAATAACATAAGTTCATCAGATCTAATTCTATAAACAAAAATTTGATCTCTCATGCATAGAAAACTTTCACTATTCGAGAGCAACTCTAATCATCCATAATAATACATGGGTATTTAGATCAACATGAATATTTAGATCGTATGACAACTCTAATCATCCATAATAATACATGGGTTCATAAAAATAAATTTCCGCAAATAAAACATGATCTTTCATGCTGTAATACCCCAGATTTTTAAATAATACTTTTAAGATTAATAAATAAATTAAAATGATTTTTGGTGACTTAATAAATATTTTTCTGAAATTTACCTTTTTATACGTGCAAAATACGTGCAAATATTTTTTGGGAAAGTTCAAAGTCAAAAATTATTTTTGAGGAAACCCATTATTTATTATTAGATATTATTTTTGAATTTTCTGGATTTTTCTGAAAGTTATTGGACCTATTTGCAAATATTACAAAAAGAGAGACTTTTGTGCAAAATTACCACTTGGAGTGAAAAATCCAGATTTTCGGATTTTTTGGCTGGTCTTGATGCCTAGTCAATTCAGAGGTAAATAGTTTACCTTTTGTTTTAATAAATTTGGATTATTTTGCAAGTTTTGATAAAGAATGGTCTTTTTGCAAAATTGCCACTTAGAGGGGCAAAAGTACAATTTCGTTTTTCTGGGTTTTCAAAGCAGTACCGGCTGATAATAGAATTGATTATTCTTGTTTTAAATCTCAATTAAGATGATTTTATTTAATTTCCAAGTATAAGGATTTATATATGTAAAGATATGTTTAAAAGAGGTATTTTGCAAATCTATTCAAAATCCTAATTACTTGGATTTCTGGCCTATAAAGGGTGGGGTGCAGCCGTCTCTTTGCTACACAACACAAAAGGTATTTCTTATTTTTATTTTCTTGGAGTTTTAACGCGAGGATCTTGGTTTTCTTGCAAAAGGAGGGATTTTTCTTATTTCTTTATTATCTTCGGTTGATTCTTCAATAAGGTGAGTGACATATTTTTGTTTTCTTATTATTCTTAGCATGTTGTATGTGATGATTTATCTATTAGAAAGCATGTTAGGTGATGGTATGTAGATATAATGAATTTTGATGAGTAGATGAATTAAAATTTGAATCTTTTCATGAAACTATACAATTGATGAATAAAACCCTAATTTGATGACTTGAGATTGTTAAAGAACCTAACAGAAATCTTGGGTGTGTTGTTGTGCATTATATTCTTGCTGATTTGTTTGCATAAGATTAGTTTTATGTTGATTATTGCATAAAAATGATTAAAACTTAACCTTACTGTGTGTATAAGCATAGACTATGTTCATGATGTTTTGATGAATGAAACTTGATTGTTTACATGATATATTTGCACATAACCATGGATGAATTAATCTAATTAGTTGTAGATGTGTATAAGAAGAGGTAGAAGGATTATTGGATCTACAGAAATCAAGTTTTGATGTGTTGAAGAGGTGTTGTTTTCAGGTCTGACTATGTTCAGCTGAAAAGTGGATTTTGTGGGTTTTTAAAGTTTTGTGATTGATTCTTGAGTTGTTTTGGTGCTAAGATTAAATTTAATCCTACACTACTCCTATATACTGATTCTAAATGCTTAAACACACATGTATATAGACAATATATACACATATGTATATAAAGATCTAAATGTTTCTGTTTTGAAGACTGCCGAAATTGATTTGATGATTTTTATCAAGTTTTGATTGAGATCTGTTTTTTTATAGTGCTGATGTTGAATCTAAACATTTTACTACTCCTAATTGATGTATTTTGATGTTTAAACTGATGCTTAATTACCCTATGCATATATATATACTACCTTGCTGATTTTAAAGAAATTTTGTGAAAATCTACTCTTTTATGGATTGATGAGATTTTGCTCTGTTTTATAAACTCCTATATATTATACAAGTCATATTTGATCATCTCAGAAAATTGGTTTTGCAAATTTGTGATTTTACGAAGTGGAATTAGAGTATCAGTCGAAACATGCACAAGTCTTCAAACTGGCTATATAGCAGGTCCGGTCGACCGCACGGTCGACCGTCATGCCTTTGTTCTTGAGGATTTCTAATTGACAGTCGACTGCCCTTCTTGTGCGGTCGACCGTCAATTGCTGCTTTGGCTGTTTTGCTGAGTTTCTTCGTTTCTTTTGAAATGATTATTTTTCTCGATATTATGGATTATTACTCTACTATTTTATATGATATTTTTACTACAGATTACAGTATTTTACAGAGAGTTATATTTTATTTATAATAGCATTTTAATTGTATTCTTATGACCTTATTAAGTGAGTTATATGTGTTTTCAAAAGAATTGATGTTTTGGTGATATTCTACGACTTAAAAATATGGTTTTCTGTTATTTAATGGATTTAATATTTTATTAGAATTCTAGAATTTTATGTGTACATTTTATAGTTTTGGATTTTTGAAGTTTTCTTCATATAATCGTTTTATGAGTTTTATTGGAAGTTTTGGTATTGATGGTTGAGTTATGAGTCTTTAGAGTTTAAGTGGGGCCTTAGCTATCGGCGATTGAGATTTTTGTTGTTGTTCTGTTGAGTTAAGCCCAGTAGGGTACACCAATTATAAGAGATTCGAAATCAAATAATTAATTAACTAACTTAACGAATAAGGACATGCACTAGATGGTGATATGATGAAATGAGAACATGGGTTATGGACCTCAGTATGGCCTGCAGTGTGAGATAATCTCCGAAATTATCGAAGCGTGAGTGAAATAGTCTCCGGAATTACCTGCGGTGTAGGATTGATCTCCGGAATTATCGGGGTCGGGGCGACACTCATGGGGTATTCGTGTGATGAGGCGCCATAGCTTGCGGTGTGGGGTATTCTCGAAGATTCCTAGGTGTGAGTGAAATAGTCTCCAAAATTATATGTGGATAGAGATTGACCTCCGGAATTATCGAGGCATGGGGGTATTTGTGTGATGAGGCTCCATAGCTTGCGGTGTGGGGGTATTCTCGAAGATTCCCATGTGTGAGTGAAATAGTCTTCGAAATTATCTGTGGATAGAGATTGCCCTTCAAAAAAAAATTTATCGAGGCATGGGCTAATACTCACAGTTTATCTAGATTTCGTAGTAGTCATCCTAGTAGGATTAGTTGCATAACGGGGATTAAACCCTATCAAGTGGAGAATGATAAGGGCTTGCACCGGACCTATGTAGAGTGGGATGCATAGAATCTGACAAGTATGCATTAGAGAGTCAGCACATAGTATTGATTTTTTCTTGACTTGGTTTTATGCATATTGTTTTCTGTATTTCTACACTTGACACTTAGCCTAGTTTCACTTGATGTTTTCATGTTTTATTTATTTTTATTCCTTATTTCATTTATTCTTGCTGTTGATACATGTTGGTTATAACTCTTACTTTATGCTTTATTCATGTAGCATTTATTTTTATGTCACTCACACCGTTATGTATGACCCCTATAGTTTTTGGGGTTAGGGTTATCTCTAACCTCATGTTTTACAGGTAGGTATCTATAGCTTGGGATTTGGATTCTTGAGATAGAAGGATGTTATGGCTTATGTAAATTATAAAAGAATGTGTTGTAAAAGAAAGAATTTGTAATTCGAGGTGTTTATTTTCCACTGTGCTTTGTAAAGAATTAATTTAATAAAAGTTGAAAAATTTTCTCTGTGTTTTGGCTATATTTACTATTACATTTGAGGTTGATGCTAGGAATTATGCCACGTATTTCTGAGATGTCATATTAAAAATTCGGGGCGCTGCACATGCATCAAATATTCATTATTCATATGAGAATCAACATAAGAGTATCATGCCATCAAGATTAAACTTTTAGCATATTAATAGACAACTATTATCTAACAATCCATCTCTACAATCAATCTCATCAACAAAACATCATGTTCATGCTAATATAATCATAATCTCACAAAATCTAAACCCTAACATGATTCTATATTGTTCATGAGAAATAAAAAAAACACATCAAGAGAGGTGGGAGATTACCCACCTCAAAGAAGACCAATTGAAATAAAATAATAATAAGAAAAGAAAAGCTCCTCCTCTTCCTTGCTAAAATTGAGAGATCCAAGCCTCCAAAATTCCCAGAAATAATAAAAATGATAAGTTTTTGTTCACCACAGATGAGGGCGGCTGCTGCTGTACAAATATAGGCCGAGATCCCGATCATAGGGTTTTACGAAGGTTTTTCAAAATCCCCCTCCAAAAATCGAAATTTACATATATATATATATATATATATATATATATATATATATATATATATATATATATTCCAAATCAAGGTGTTAATTAAATCAAATAAGGTAAAATTTATCTCCCCGTAATCACCCTGATTTGGCCAGGCCACATGCAGCCAAGGGGTTTCAAAAATTCAAAATTTGCTTCTAACTGGCAATTTTACATAAAAGTCACTCATTTTGAAATATTTGCAAACATGCCATAAATTATTCATAAACATTCAAAAAATTTAGAATTACTATCTACTCATTAATATTAGATTTTCCAAATAAATTTTCTGACTTTTTATTTTCCAAAATAAATATTTGCAATAAAGTCCCCAACAATCCCAAAAATTGCATATATATTCCAAAATAAATATTTGCAATAAAGTCCCCAACAATCCCAAAAATTGCATATATATATATATATATATATATATATATATACACACACACACACACACACACTCAATAAAATCAAATAAAATTAAATTAGAGCTATATAATTCCCCCCCCCCCCCACCCCCCAAACTCTCTCTCTCCTGTCAAAAATGGCCTACCAAAACAGCCCAACCAAAATTTTAATTCGAATTTTGGCCCTAATCGACATTTTGCACAAAAACCATTTTCTTAGAAAGTATTTACAAAAATAGTTTCTTTATTCAGAAAAATTTCAAAATTTAGAATATACTCAATTATAAATAGGGGATTTTATTCAGAAATTCAAAAGTGAAAATTTTCATCTCGAAAATATTTGCACGTGTTTTGCACGTGTGAAAATGTCAATTTATCAAAAAATTAAAAAAAATTATTTATTAATTCAAAATATTGTATTAAAAATTACGGGGCATTACATCGAGGGTGTAACACCCTATAATTTTAAATGATGCTTTTTAGTTAATAAATGAATTAAAGTGAATTTTTGATGATTTAATAAACCTTTTCTGAAATTTGTCTTTTGCGCGTGCAAAACATTTGCAAATATTTTCTTGGGAAACACAAAGTTAAGAATTTTTAATTGGAGGAATTAATTTTTGTTAGTGAATATTAATTTCAAATTTTTTGGATTTTATAAATAACTATTGGCATTTTTCGCAAATATTGCTAAATGAAGGGGCTTTTTTGCAAAATTGCACTTAGAGGCAAAAAAAATTCAAATTTTTTTTTTCTGGGGGTGAGGTTGAGGCCGAATAGATCTGGAAGGATTGAGAGAGAGAGTCAATCTTAACTAAATTGGTTAATTTAACTACCTAATATAATGGATCTATATAGGTATTTTAAAGGAGTATTGTCACGCCCCGCTTCCCAAAAACACGGAATGCAAGCACGTGAGCCCAGCGAATGACTTGCGTCATCCATAGGCTGTTATTGATCCAACTCAACAATTGGGCTTTGGGTACAAAGTGGATCAATTGGAGGACAATTCACAACCCAAGAAGATAAGACAAATTTTATAAAATTAATTCTGAATTAGGAATACAAGGAGTAGATTTTAAATAATCAACTGAGATGAGGAATAAATTATAAATAACATTAGAATAAATATTATTCAACACAAAATGCGACAAATGAAGTGAATTACAATTACAATAGAGATTACAATGGGATCAATAAAAAAAAGGAAAAAAAAATGAAAACGGGAGTTACAATCCTACCCACCTTACAACAAAATTTCATCCTCGAAATTGGCTTAGGCGGTACATAAGAGAAGGCAAAAGCAAACTGAGGGGATAACAAACAGGGAATTAAAGGAAAAGGAACAAAGCAGTGGCAACACCAGTAAAAAAGGAGTATATAACAATGTGGTCAGATGGAATGCAAGAAAAAGAAACAACACAGGAATTGCAATGTAGCAAGCGAAGGGATAAAGAAATAGATAGAGTTGGAGTCGAAGAAAAATGGACAAAGAAGAGTTAGACCAAGCAAATGAGTCAACGGGTGAGGATGAATGCAAGGGATAGAGTGAAACAAACAATGCAGGGAAGGGGAAACGATAGGAGAATCCTGGGACTTGTGGGTTATGGAGGGTCCACCACGCTTGCGCTGCGCTACTCTGTTGGTGGCGCTCCAAGTAACATACCTGTCGCTGTAGACCATGCGACACCAATCGATGAACCGAGCAGGGAGACAAGAATGAGTCATCAGGATCAAAGAGAGTATGGGCTCAAGATAGATATAAGAAAATAATGCAAAAGAATATAAAACTAAGCTTTTGTTTAAATAATTAAAAGATACAATATAGATCAAAATTAATGAGCTTTAACAAAATAGATATCAGCAATTATTAATAATAAAAACAATAATATCAACAATAAGAGAATAATAATAACAATAATAAAAATAACAATAACAAAGATAATAATAAAATTAGTAATAATAATAATCAAGTAATATTAGAGATAATAACAACAATAATGATACAAGTAATGATAACCATAACATAATAAAATAATAATAACAATAATAATAAAGGTAATAATAACAATAATATTAAAAATAATAGTAATTACCGTAATCAAAATTATCATAATCATATTGGTAATAATAATATAATAAATAAAATATTAACAATACTGATAATCATGATAATACATACATGACAGAATGGGATTCAACACATTCATGAAAATAATGCAGTAATAATAATAATAATAATAGCATTAAAAATAATAATAACAATAATAATAATAATAATGATAATAGCAATAATAATAATAATATCAATAATAATAAAATAAACAGTAACAATATAATAAAAAAAATAATAACAATAAAGATAATGGAAACAATAATAGTAACAACAATAGTAATAACAATAATAATAACAATACCAATAATAGTAACGAAAACAATAGCAATAATAATAATAGTAGCAACAAAAATTTTATACAACAAAATAAGAATTTGGCTTATCAACTAAATAAATCATCATGAATATATATATAGTCGATCAAAAATGGATGTGAAGTCAAAATGCACCATTATGCGAAATAACAAAATCTTTGTTGAGAAGCATTTCTATAGAAGACAAAGAATAATCGAAATATATAGAAAGTATTCGGGAAAAATAATTATAAAGAGAAAATAGGTAGGAAAAAAAATGAATTTGTAAACACAAAATAGAGGGGAAAAAAAGTCAACTATATTAGTTTAAATTGTATGGAAATACAAAGTGTAATTGTATCAACAAAATGTCATAAAGAAAATATTTCTTTACCATCAGTTTCATTATATAGAAAGTCTTGAAGTATCAATTAGCAAATAGGTAGAAAATCTTGCCCCCTTAACATCAAGTTGCATGTTTGCCTTCAAGACATCAGGTTGCAGGTTGCCGTCTAGATACTCAGTTGCACATTTTGCCTCACTGACATCCAGTTGCAATTTGCCCCCATTGACATCGAGTTTTATATTTACCATCTCGACATTAGGTTGCATCGAAATGGTGAAATGGAAGAAGTAACCGTCCATATGCACAGGGATATGAGACATTTAATTTAAGTATGATGTTATATTTTGAAATTCATGATATAAAATAGTAAAAAGTAAGAAATGGACTTGAAAGTCACATAAGGGAATATCAAAATAGATGTATAGATTATAAATATCAAACACAATAGTACAAAATAGTAGTAGTGAAAATGTTTTATGAAAGTAGGGAGAAAAATGAAAAGAAATACATGCATAAGCATAATGCAAATGTGAATGAAAAAATGAACATGCAGTGTAGCAAATTTACACGATAAATATATCATAAAATATATGGTATCGTAGGAATTAAATAAGCTTCTAACATGTCGTTGAAGATCCACTGATGCCGATCGACGAACCAAGCAGGAAGAAAAGAATGAACGACTACAAAATCAAAGGAATATGGACACAAAAGAACAAAATTATACCCAGTAAGGAATCAATGGATGTGAATGAATGGAATGGACGAAACAACTAACAAATGAAGGAACCGGATATGAAGGAATCAAAAAGTGGGTCAAAAATGTTGGAATCCAGATTATATGTTGGTTATCAATTATTCATGTGATTCACGCGTGTTGTACATATTGTTGAGTCAAATCGGTTAAACTCAAACTAATCAGGGTCCAATCCTAAACTAGTTAGAGTCTAACCTGGCTCTGATACCACTAAAAACCTTGTCAGGCCCCGCTTCCCAAAAACACGAAATGCAAGCACGTGACACGGCCCAGCGAATGATTTGCGTCATCCATAGGTTGTTATTGATCCAACTCAACAATATAAATACGTAATAAAAACAACCATGCATGCAATGAAAGAATAATCACATAACTAACAATATTGGAAATTAATGCATAAAAATAACCAACATCAAAATAACTCAACATCTGGAGATCTAATAAACAACATTCGGGTCAATGCCCACAATACAAGAAATAACATTTGTTCAATTTTATTAGAGTCATCAAATAAAGAAACATTTAACTTAGCGGCACAATAAAACATCTCCTTCACCATTGCTGCTCTCCTACTCCGTCAGGTAAATCTCCTTGATTACCTGTAAGTTGCTCATCTAAAGACAGGAAAAAGAAAGTCTTTAGAGCAAGTCGTGGACATGCAAGTAGAGAAACAGAGAAACAATGACAATGGTGGTATAGTAATGAATTCAATAAACGATGAAATCAATAGTGTTGAACAGTGTCGAAGCGATAATAGTACAATATGCAATAACTATGTTCCATCTCGATAACGATAAACAATATCAATAATGGTAATAATAACGATAACACTGTTCAATAAAGATAACAATATGCAAAGATAATGTGATGAGAGCCTTAAGTCTATTATTCATTTTTTTTAATCCTAGCTAATGCACGTATTATTGTGTCCCATGTGTGCCGTATCATAGGTTCGATGCATACAATTAATTTCGTTTAGACTAACGTGGTAGATTCTATAGATCATGTACTCGGGAACAATATTCAATAATGACCGATGACCGATTCAATCGAGATACTGTAGTCAATAATCTACAATTAACCGATGAACGATATAACCAATAGACCGATAGACCGATAGACCGATAATTAGGGAAACACGGACCCCTCTTCCGAGTACAGTCACTATGTCATCAACTACCCTAATCAACCCTTAACCCCGGCATGATTTACTTTCTTTATTCAATTAACATACAATAATACGATTAATAAGGGACACTAGTAAAGGTGACAAAATAATCCTAAGATCATGCGATATACTCTATATAATTAAATACACTAAAAATAACATTATAGATATAATTATATATTATTAAACATAGGAACCAAATTCTGGACAGCAGTAGGTTGCTGTACCAAAATCAGAATTCCAGTTACTACGGGATAGAAAATGTGGATCCGTCAATTGTTCTAGAAACTAGACTCCTGCCCGGTTCCAACGCATACTTAAAGTCTACATTCCGACAACAATAGCTAGGCGAAATTCAGTATTCTTTACAGATTTTAGTTTCTAGCTAGGTGTCGATGTTGACTAATTTCAGTCGTAAGGGCAGTAAATAATCATTACAAAAATCAGTAAAAATAATTTTTATCACCCTACGTATGTTATCTACAAATCTGGAATTTATCTTGGCCATATTTGATCTTTAGTTCACTTAATTTAACAACCTAACATGGTATGTACATGAATCTGAAATTACTGCGCTGCAGTAGCAAAAAGGGTCATAAATCGGGCGATACAGGTCGGAATTTGAAAATTCCGGAGGCTATTGACACCTAGACACTTAGGGTTACGTTTCATATTTAGGAAGTGACTGATTTTAATGAAGTTATCTAGGTTGAAACAGCACAACAAGATTCAGGTTGGCGTAATTTCCAGAATAGCCAACATGTTCATTTTGAATAAAACGGTTAAGAAGTTAAGAATGATAAATTGGGGTTCCATAATCATAAATCACATCGAGCCAATCCTATGTGAACATGGTATTAGGATATATGATGTCTATTACTCTACTAATTACAATCAACTAATTTATCGATAGCAATCACATGAACAATCAAACCTAATATACAATCTATAATAGTTGTCTTTAATGTCATGAGATGAAATGTAACAATATTTTCCTATTCTTATATTCAATAACTAACTACATTGGTGCATGTACGATCCCTATACATTAGAGGCAAAAAGACGGCACGAAGTCGAGATTACCACTTGGATTCACTCGTGTAAATTCGTGGTATCCCAACGATAGAATACAATAAGCAGTATGCGATAATTAATTTGGATCTACTTGCGGGATTCAATAAAAATATCTAATATGATATAATAAATATTTGATAAGAAATGACTTGCCTTTTTGATGATTAGATTCGATAAATATTAGAATTCGAGACATGTGCGAGTTATGTGCCAACACCGAACAGCAAAATACCAAATAGCTAGATCACAAGACAACAACCAGCAACACAGGGGATCGGGATCTGCTACACTCCAGAACAGCAAACAGCGGAATTGACTAATCCCACTTCGCCAAAACACCAAACAGTAAGGGCGGATCCCCCTCCACAAAACACCACACAGCCTATTCACCCACTCCCGTCTCTTCTTCTTCCCCAAACGCGCCAGAGAGAGAGGGAGAGAGAGATCGCGGGAGGGTGCAGCGGCAACTGCGACGGTCGGCGGTGACGACAGCGGCGAGGGCGACGACGATGGGTAGCGGTGCTGTCGTCGAGGGGCGTCGACAGTGACCAAGCAAGCGGCGAGCTCTGTTCTCCCTCCGAAAACAGGGGAAAGCGGCGATGGAGGATCTCTGCGCTTGGACGGAGACAGCGATAGGCCTGTGAGTCCGCGGTGGTTGCAGTGGAGTAAGGAGGAGCGAGGACGAGGTCGTGGCGAGGAGTGGTGACGGGAAATGGCGATGGCGACAATGGTTCGAGGAGTGGATTGGTTCTTCGGTCGAGTTGGGTTCTTCGGTGATCGACGGTGAGGGTGATGAGGTGGAGGTTGGGCGACGAGGAGAGGGGATGGCGAGGCGAAGGGCGATGGTGAAGGAATGGTGGTCGGAGGTGGCTAGGGCGGTGGTTGATGGGTTCAATGGGTTTCGGTGAAGGAAATAGGGAAGAGGGAGAGGAAGGTGAGCGGGAGAGGGGGTTCAACAGTAGGGGTTTGCACAGTGCGGGGGTTAGAGAGGATGAAGGAGATTGGCTGCATTAGGGGGGGGTATTAGGGTAGTATTTGGTTGAATTAGTAATGGGAGAGATTATAGGGCTTAATAGTAGGGATTGAGTTTTCAAATTCTTGGGAGTTACAGATTGTGGAGATTGTAAGGAGTGATTAGGAGGAATCATAGGGATTAGTCCGTTAGGAAGAATTTGGGGGGTTGATTTGGGTTAGTGGGTTTGGGTGAGAGATCCAATAGGAGGTGGATATTAGGCTTTGGGTACAAAGTGGATAAATTGGAGGACAATTCACAACCCAAGAAGATAAGGCAAATTTTATAAAATTAAATCTGAATTAGGAATACAAGGAGTAGATTTTAAATGATCAACTGAGATGAGGAATAAATTATAAATAACATTAGAATAAATATTATTCAACACAAAATGCGACAAATGAAATGAATTACAATTACAATGGAGATTACAATTGGGATCAATAACAAAAAGAAAAAAAATGAAAACGGGTGTTACAAGTATTTTGTAAATCTTCTCACAAACCCTAAAAAGAACAATTCCGGCCTAACATAAACAGCCCCCCCCCCCCCCCCCCCCCCCCCCCCCCCCCCGCCGTTGTAAATTAAAAACTTTATTTCCCTTCAATATTTTGTGAATTTGGAGAATTGGATCTTGGAGTTCTAGCAAAGGAGGAGAAGACTTTCTTATTATTTCGTTTCGTCGTTAATCTTCTTAAAAGGTGAGTGATATTTTATCTCTTGTTTTGTTTTGTTGAACATGATGGCTTGTCTAGTAGGGTGCATGCTAGAACAATGTATGTTTGATGTAGATAATAAATATGACGAGTGAGTAGTAATTCTTTTGGTTGTTGTCTACTTAAATGATGATCAATTGAATAGATTGCATATGGGGTTCCTATTGGATTATAAATTGATGAATCTAAGTGAATGAGTAATCAAAATAACATCTTCATGAACAAGTAGAAATCAGTGTATGATCCTTCATGTAGGATTGATTGAAAAATCGACATTTCACAAAGATCCAATTTTTCATATGCCATGCTTGATAGATCATATATGCGATAATGTAGAGGATGTGTGAAATTACATGAATGTTATCTAGATTAGAAAAGATCTAATTTTTGTTTCATAAGAGTGTTGCTTTTTTGATATTGTGCTAGTTAATCATGTAGACCGAGAGATGAATGGATCTTGATGCATTTGGTTAGATAAAGATGTGTTGTTCATTGTTTTTCTTCTTCGACGTGCTCTGTTTGTGTAACCCCTGTTTTCTGTTTTCTGTATTTTGGGTGTATTTTCTTTTTCTGTGTATTATCTGGGTTTGGGTTCTTTATAAAATTTTTCGTTTTCTTAAATTCATTTTATTTCAAAAATATGTTTGTATCCGTTCTTTTCATTAATTGTATATATTGTTATTATCAAATGATTCTTATACTATAATACAAATCCTATTATTTGTGTTATTATTATTATTATCAGTATTATTATTTTTATTATTATTAATATGACTATTGTTATTATTTTTATTATTGTTATTATTATCACCTTGGATTGATAAATTAAAAAAAATATTTTTCTATTGTATTTAGTAGTATTTGAGTATTAATTTAATGCATACAAATTGATTATTTGTATTACTATATTATTTTTGATCTGTCCATTCATTATTTTCCTAAAATTCCAATCCTATTTTCTTATTGGATATTAAAAACCCCAATACCCATTTATACACCCAATAACAGGTTATAAAAACCCAACCCATTATACCCTATTTTCTATTTAACCCATACCCTGTTATAATTACCCAATACCCGTTTGCCCTATAACCCAATGTCAATACCCATCTGCACCATACCCTATAAAACTCTACCCGAAACCCATGTGCCATCAGCCGTCACCTCAAAACCCTAACTTTATCTACCGTCTACCTATTTATTTACACAGCCTATCCTATATATATATTTACCATGCATCTGATCTGAGCCTGTTCATCTTCTACATTTAGCCGCCTACCTCTTCTTCATCCCCGTGCAACCCACCTCCCGATCCTCCGCCACTCCCTATCTCTCCCCCTCGCTGCAACTGAACCCCGAGCACCATCCCCCATCCGTCTACATTGCCAGCCATCACCCCGATCCTCCCCTCTTCGACCACCTTGTGTGCCCCCCGCCGTATCCCCGTGCTGTGTTCCTCCAGTCGACGACCGGCACCAGTTGCGCCTCCCCGGTGTCGCCCTCCGTTGTAGGCCAGCGTAGCTGCCAGCCCTGTGCTCCTCTCAGCGTGCCACAGGCAGACAACAGCCAACGACTGCGGCCCGGTCTCAGCCCTCCGCTGTGTCGCTTTTGCCGTCGCTGTCGCCGTGTAGCCCCTGGTTGCGCCGCTGATGTGTCGGATTTATATACAAATATTTGTACTCATTTACCTATGAAAATGGCTTGTTTTCGTTGATATTGTCTATAATTCATCATATTTCTATAAGATTTCATTTAATTAATTATTTTTGAAGAAATAATATTTTTGATGCAAAAAGTAAAGAATTGTTGAGAAAATCAACAAACAAAGTAAAATAATTGATTTATAAATTTTTTATTGTTTTGTTGAGTTAAAATTGCGACAAATAATTTGTAAAAGGATTTTTATACGCGAATTTGATAAATAGTTAGTTTAATTAATTTTAAACTAATTAATTTTATTTTATTTAAAACTCCTAATTTTTGGTATTATTTTGTGTACGCAGAAGCACGTGGGTGGCAGAAAAGGAAGAAAAGAAAGAAAGAGGAAGTAAATAAAATTCTGGGTTATAAAAGGAATGAAATAAAGAAAGTGGGAGGACTATTCTGCAAAAAGTGCAAACCCTAACTCCTTCCCGTTCTCTATATATACAAAGCAAAGAAGAGAGAAGAAGGTAGGAGGTGACGGCTGAACAATCACAAAACAATATAAAAAAAAAAAAAAAAAAAAAATTAAATAAACGGACAGAGAGAGAGAGAAGATCTCTTCGATCTCTTCTCTCTTCTCTCTGTTTGACAACAGAACAAGACGAAAAGAAAGAAGCAAGAGGGGTTCTCTCTGTGTGACTTCAGCAGACAAGGGGGCCCACGTGACAGGTGGGAAAGCTGCTCCTTCTCCTGGCGTGCGCAGCGGAGCATCAAGCCGACAGCTGGCGCGGGACCCACACGACGCGACATCGACGCAGACAGGCGCGTGACAGGCGCTGGGACCCACACGGGGGTCTGTTTCTTCTTCGTTCAGAACGGGCGCGTTTCCCAACGCGACCTGACGTGGCACGCGGCGCGGGGTTCAAGCTTCTGGTTCGGTATTTGTGAGACAGGGGTGCATACATAATTTTTATTATAATTTTTGTGTACTTCTTCTTGTTTAAATATTTGTAGATGCAACCCGAACATTTCATTAATTGCAAATCCAATATGAACTGAATTTAAATGTTCTAGTGGCTAAGGTGTAGCCGAGTTTTGAACACAAATTTTAATTCCTTCTTATTTCTCTATTTTTTCTGATTGTGTTTTAATTTTTATTCTTTATACGTACAACATGGTGGATAGACATTTGTATGACTTTTCAAATCATAAAGAGACCGAACAGGTAATTTGTGATTAATAAAAATTAAGACCGTATATTGGAGGACGTGACCGTTAAGAGATCCAATTTCTCAATTAATAATTTGGTGGATAGACGAATGATTAATTGAGAATAATTTTTAGACTACGTTGATAGAGTGGTTAATATCTTTAGGATTTTGGTCGACAATTGGGAAAGATAATATTTTTATTTATAAGGAATAATAATTTGTGTGTGTGAGAAACAAGGTGAACCAAGAGCCCTAGAACTATTTTTAACATTAACCAAAGTACAAGTGCTTCATAGTTTCACAGCCCTCTCCCTCTTCACCAATTTAGTTAGATAATTAGATTAAGGTAATTTAGTTGCTTTATAAACTTTGATCTTCCAAATAGTGATTCATCTAGTGATATCGGTACTCAGTAAAATATCTAGTCCCTGTGGGTTCGACACTCTACTCATCTATCTATATTACTTGTGCGATTTTGTCCACTTGCAAATATCAACATCAAGTTTTTGGCGCCGTTGCCGGGGATTAGTTATTCTTTTATTGATATTGACAATTGCTAGATTATTGCTAATTTGGATTTTTTGTAATTATTTTTATTTTATTATCATTTTACATCTTTATTTTCTTTTGACTAACTCTAACTTTTATTTTTTTTTATTTTTATTTTTCTTATTTTAGTTTTTTTTTAGTTTTTCCATTTTTTTTTCTTTCTTTTTCAATACTTACATTTCAGGACATACAGTGCATTATCATGGCGAACGATGAAAATAGGTCTTTGAGAGACTATGCTATGCCCTCAATTGATATTGTCACATTTACTCAATTTGAGACTGAGTCTTTGTATGATGCATGGGAAAGGTTTAAAGAGTTATTGAGAAAGTGTCCCAATCATGAACTACCGAATTGGCTGCAAATGCAAACATTCTATAATGGTTTGGGAGTTATACATAGATCTATGGTTGACGCAGCAGCTGGTGGTGCACTGATGAGCAAAACTTACCAAGCAGCCTATGATCTTTTAGAGGAGATGGCATCAAATCATTACCAGTGGTCTTCAGAGAGAGCAATGCCAAGAAAAGTGGCTGGAGTTTTTGAACTTGATCCTTTTTCTACTTTAAATGCAAAAAATGGTAATTTTTATAAACAAGTAGAAAATATAAATTTTAATGTTATGCAATCTAATATGATTTGTGATCTTTGTGCAGGAAATCATGCAAGTTCAGATTGTCAAGTGGGGAACCCTTTTGCTCCATCAAATGCCGAACATGAAAATTTTGTGTCAAACTTTCAAATGCAAAACAATCATTATGGAAACACATACAATTTAGGATGGAGAAACACCCCCAATTATCTATGGAACAACAATCAAGGAGCAGTTATACAACCTCAACATTTTTCACAGCAAGAAAAGAAGTCGACACTTGAAGACATGTTTGAGCACTACATGCAAAAGACAGATTTGGCAATTCAAAATGTTGCAAATTCAACTTCGGCTTCCATTCACAATCTTGAGGTACAAATTAGTCAAATTTCAAATATTCTTAATGAAAAAATTGCAGGATCATTACCAAGCAATACAGTTGTCCATCCCAAGGAGCATGTTGAGGCTATAACACTAGGAAGTGGGAGGACAATTGAGCAACCACAAAAAGAAAATGAAGAACATGATGTGGTTGAAAAGCAAAGTGAGATAGAACAAATTGTGGAGGAACAAATTCAGCATGAGCAAGTAATGTATGACATTTTTAATTCCATAAAGATTCCTCCTGTAGAACAGTCATCATTTCAAGTAAGTGAAACTCATTTAATTGTGGGCGAGAAACATAAGGAAAAATTTGAAAAATCATCAATCGAAGTATGTCGAACAAATTCAACAATTTTTGAAACCAAAAACGAAAATAATTTTGAACACGTTATGTACTTGGATGCTGAACTTTCTATTTATTCATTTTTACAGCATAAATTCAAAGAGGTGGGGGAATCAAAGACAACATCATCTAAAAGGAAACGCCTCAAATTGGAACTTGAACCCGATCCACACAAGAATAGAAAAATTAGAAAGGATGTTTTAATGTTGTTGGATCTTGGCGTTACTTAACCATCTCACCCCCAAGTCTGGCTGAAGACTTAAAACTTAGCGCTTCTTGGGAGGCAACCCATGTTTTCTTTTATTGCATTCAGTTTTTATTATCTTTTAGTTTATTTTATTTTAATTTTTGATTTTATTTTGTAGGGTTGCATCAATTTTTGAAAGTCGCCAAACGGAGCTGTTTTGAACACCTGCATTGATGTCTGTTTTTGAGCAGTATAAAGTCAGAATCTGGAAACGTGATTCAAATAGAAGTTGTAGACAATTGTCTTAGCTTTCCAGCAAAAAAAAATTCAGCCCATTTCGACATCTACAGCTCCAGATATCGCCAAAATACTGAAGGCTGCGCGTGCAGAAATTTAAAGACGAATCAGGGGAGATATTCTAAACTTTTTGCATTCTTTTTGTTTTTCTTTTCCTTTCCCATTGAGGACAATGTGATATTTAAGTTTGGGGGGAAGGTTTACAAATTTGTTTTTATTTATTTTTATTTTTGAAAAGAAAAACAAAATTTTAAAAAGGATTTCAATTAGGCTCACCATTACACATTTTGATTTCTTTATTGTGATGAGCATTGAAACAATTTTTTTGTATAAACAATTTTTTTTTTATAAAGCAATATTAAGCATACTTATTTACTTTAGGATTATTGAGTTTCAAAATTCCTTACAAAATTGTGTGGGTCATGCTATTATACATAAAAGACAAATGTGATGCTTTTTCTTGTGATTATCCCCTTTGATCTAGTCCTAAACAGAGTTTAAGTAAATAGAGTAATAATGAAAATAAAAAAAAATAAATTATTATGAATAAAGTCAATCTACTCCAATGTTTTGAGTTGCTTAGTAACTAGGGGTATTCATCACAAATGTTTACTTTTACGTAAAACGGCAACTTGAAATATGAGTATGCAAAGCACTTTAAGTTTGTGACTTGTTGAGTAACCGGGTGAATTCATCACAAATGATTTGCATTCGCGTAAAAAGGCAAGTGACAACTTAAAGAAGGAAATATTTAAAAAAAAAAAAAAAAAAAAAAAAAAAAAAAAACTCTAGTTTGCTACTCGGTTTGTAGTAGAGAGAAGGGATAATCACAGATTGAGTTGTTGCATACTATAATTACATTAATTGCATGACAAATGCGATTTTTTTTTGGGATTGTGATTAAATAATTGCACTGGAGAAAGTGGGTATGCTTAGTTTTACTTTATTTGCAATTGTTTATATTTTTAATTGTAATTTTGATGCTTGCATGATAAGAATTCTTGGTGTGAAGGGTTGAGCCTGCTATTATTATTCCCTTATTTATGATTCTACTTTTTGCTCGAGGACAAGCAAAATCTTAAGTTTGGGGGTATTTGATGTGTCAGATTTATATACAAATATTTGTACTCATTTACCTATGAAAATGGCTTGTTTTCGTTGATATTGTCTATAATTCATCATATTTCTATAAGATTTCATTTAATTAATTATTTTTGAAGAAATAATATTTTTGATGCAAAAAGTAAAGAATTGTTGAGAAAATCAACAAACAAAGTAAAATAATTGATTTATAAATTTTTTATTGTTTTGTTGAGTTAAAATTGCGACAAATAATTTGTAAAAGGATTTTTATACGCGAATTTGATAAATAGTTAGTTTAATTAATTTTAAACTAATTAATTTTATTTTATTTAAAACTCCTAATTTTTGGTATTATTTTGTGTACGCAGAAGCACGTGGGTGGCAGAAAAGGAAGAAAAGAAAGAAAGAGGAAGTAAATAAAATTCTGGGTTATAAAAGGAATGAAATAAAGAAAGTGGGAGGACTATTCTGCAAAAAGTGCAAACCCTAACTCCTTCCCGTTCTCTATATATACAAAGCAAAGAAGAGAGAAGAAGGTAGGAGGTGACGGCTGAACAATCACAAAACAATATAAAAAATAAAAATAAAAAAAAAAAATTAAATAAACGGACAGAGAGAGAGAGAAGATCTCTTCGATCTCTTCTCTCTTCTCTCTGTTTGACAACAGAACAAGACGAAAAGAAAGAAGCAAGAGGGGTTCTCTCTGTGTGACTTCAGCAGACAAGGGGGCCCACGTGACAGGTGGGAAAGCTGCTCCTTCTCCTGGCGTGCGCAGCGGAGCATCAAGCCGACAGCTGGCGCGGGACCCACACGACGCGACATCGACGCAGACAGGCGCGTGACAGGCGCTGGGACCCACACGGGGGTCTGTTTCTTCTTCGTTCAGAACGGGCGCGTTTCCCAACGCGACTTGACGTGGCACGCGACGCGGGGTTCAAGCTTCTGGTTCGGTATTTGTGAGACAGGGGTGCATACATAATTTTTATTATAATTTTTTTGTACTTCTTCTTGTTTAAATATTTGTAGATGCAACCCGAACATTTCATTAATTGCAAATCCAATATGAACTGAATTTAAATGTTCTAGTGGCTAAGGTGTAGCCGAGTTTTGAACACAAATTTTAATTCCTTCTTATTTCTCTATTTTTTCTGATTGTGTTTTAATTTTTATTCTTTATACGTACAACATGGTGGATAGACATTTGTATGACTTTTCAAATCATAAAGAGACCGAACAGGTAATTTGTGATTAATAAAAATTAAGACCGTATATTGGAGGACGTGACCGTTAAGAGATCCAATTTCTCAATTAATAATTTGGTGGATAGACGAATGATTAATTGAGAATAATTTTTAGACTACGTTGATAGAGTGGTTAATATCTTTAGGATTTTGGTCGACAATTGGGAAAGATAATATTTTTATTTATAAGGAATAATAATTTGTGTGTGTGAGAAACAAGGTGAACCAAGAGCCCTAGAACTATTTTTAACATTAACCAAAGTACAAGTGCTTCATAGTTTCACAGCCCTCTCCCTCTTCACCAATTTAGTTAGATAATTAGACTAAGGTAATTTAGTTGCTTTATAAACTTTGATCTTCCAAATAGTGATTCATCTAGTGATATCGGTACTCAGTAAAATATCTAGTCCCTGTGGGTTCGACACTCTACTCATCTATCTATATTACTTGTGCGATTTTGTCCACTTGCAAATATCAACATCAGCCGCCTTTGCTCGGGCGGCACCTCCCGAGGCCGTAGCCGCCGGTGTTTTCCCAGTCCGACAGCAAGCAGCCGCATTGCCGAGCCGTTGCCATCATCTCTTCCATCCCTTGCTCTCTTATTTGGCACGTGTGTGTGTGTTATACATGTCGGGTGTTCGTAGTCCGTGATCGTTCCTTGGGTTCGTTGGGTTCGTTGTTCGTGAGTTTGGTTCGTGGTTGCATTGTTCGTTTGTTTGAGTTCGTTGCCGGGAATCGTTTCCGTTATTCTTGCTTGGTATCGTTTTCGTCATCGGTTAAGGTAAGTAACTTGTATTCTTTTCTTTGTGTAATACAAGTACTAAATACCGCATGTAGTGTAGTTGGATTCTAGGAACAATTTGTGTGTGAATCCCCTTGTTGATATTGTCTCTATTGTGTTGATTCGACCATAGTTGCCTCACGACATACATGAAATAACCTAGGGTTGACCACTTCCTGTTGTATATATGCGTGTTGATCATATGTTATCATGTGCGCGTTCGTGTTATTCGTGGTAGACTTATTGTGGACTTGTGAAATACCCTATACCATGTTGTTTGGACATCTAGTACACCATATTTCATGTTCAGTTATATTTTGGATGAGTTTCGAATAAACTAGTGAATTTTGTGCACATGAGATATTTTCAGTTTTGTCGGTTTTCTCGTTTTGATCAGTATTTTAGACCCTATTAAGGTTAGTATTTGAAAATATTTTGTGAACATGATTTGTAGAGAATTCTGTTTATTTTCCAATTCTTTTGACGGATCTCAGTTTCGATTTTTGGTTTGCAAGTTATGTCTATTTTACTACAGTGGTGTCGAAAGATTCTCAGATTTTGTTTTCTATGAAACTGAAGAGTAATTTATTTTTATTCTGGTGTTAAAATTATTATTTTAATCTAAAATTTGCTCAGTACTTCTAGACTTGATTGGGGTTTACCCAGAATTTTGGTGGATTTATTTGAGGAGTTTTACAAACTTTTTCATGCTTACAAATAAAGATTTTACATGCAGAATTTTACTCATGTTCAGTAAAGAACCTGGTTTTCGACCTAATTCTACTTGTTGTTTCTAAAATATTTGTGAATATGAAATTTAGACTACTTTATCTATTTTATCACCGTTTTGGCGGATTTTGATTTAGATTTATGGTTTACGAGATATTGCTGTTTTCGTACTGCAGTGTTTGTGATTTCAGATTTACAAAACTGTCGTGTCTTGTTGTTTTCTAATTTTACTTGACTACCTTATTTTTGTTGAAAAATTATGAAACTTGTTTTTCTGTTACTAAACATATAGGGGAATACCCCAGATTTTTTGTGGATTTGATTTGTGAGTTTTCATGCTGTTTTCCTGTTCTTGAAAACGAACTTCTGATTTCTGGCTGAATGTGTTTTCTGGATTCAAATTAGTTTTGAGACTTGTTTTTGTGAAATACTATATGATTTATATATGTTTGTTGGATTCGGCCGGGAGTCTATTTTCCAGAACTTTCGAATGATTCAGGTTTGCATGTTTGTAGCAACGGGAATCCCTATTTTAGTGCAGCACTGTCTTGCTGTCCTGAACTGGAAATCTCGTTGATTTATCATTTTATGTGTTATCTTTCACTCATACATGTTTATCTTGTAACCTGAACTTGTTACTTGTTTATGCCATGTTATTCTTGACCTGTTTGTGACACATACATACCTATTTGATTAATAATAACAAAATATCCAAGCCGGGGTTAAGGAAAAGACCTTAGTAGTGGACAGTATAGGTATGTATACTCAGAAGGGGGCCCGTGTTTTCCATTACTTTTGCCATGTTTCATGATTATACGATTAATGCTTGTTATTATATACCGCCATATTTCATGATTACATGATTCATGCTTATTATTACTATATGATTATTATATGATTATATGCTGCCATGATTCGTGACGATTCATGCTTGTTACTACTTATTTCCATGTCTCATGACTACATGATTCATGCTTGTTTCTACTTGTTGCCATGTTTCATGACTACATGATTCATGCTTGATACTACTTGCTACCACGTGTTCACGATTACGTAACTCGTGCTTGATACTTGTTACTTGACTTCATGCCTGAGTACACGGCCTTATAGAAACCCACCACTAGGCCTAAATGAAACTTGATTGTATGTAGCAACCAAGTAGTAAAAATCGGGATGCATAAAGTGCTACCTAGATAGTAATTAATATAAGACTTGAACATGATCACTTGACACTTGATACTTGAATACTTGTACATGATACATGATACCTGATACTTGTTCACTTGATACTCGACACTTGATACTTGTTGCTTGTTTACATGATACTTGTTTACTTTACACACGTTACATGCCACTTACACTTATTCATCTTGCCATGCTAATTGTTATAATTTGGTATTATACCTACTCCATGTTATTAGTTATCTTTTCCCATGTACTTGTATCATGCACTACAAGCGGCCCGTAACATACATTGACAGGAGTTTGTTTTCGTTTTTCCTCTTCCTGCAATTTATTAAATTGTAGATTTTAGAGATCAGTTGCCAGATGGAATAGGCGAGGTGAGATACTAGATGCTGGAATTTGGCTATTATTATTTCTTGTTGCTTGTTTTTAACAATTGTATCTTGTACTTGGATTTATTTGTATTTGGGCATTGTGACCCAGGATATTGACTTATTCAGATCTGGATTATTTGAGATTAATATATATTTTGTTTCAAGTATTCTTGTTGGTATTTTGATCCATATATGCATGCTTGATTGATTCTTTTGCTTCCGACTCTGATTATTCTTGTGAAATGTTGTAAAGATTCCGAACAGCTTATGGATGATGAAAATCATTCGCTGAGCTTTTGTCGCGTATTCGTATTCCGTATTCTCTTGGGCGTGACAGTTTGATATTTTGTTTGGAAACTCAACTACTGGTTGAAATTAAAGTAAGTAAGTAGGAGCAACAGTTGTAGTGGATAATTTATATGTACATCACATCATGTGGTGTGAATTTTTGAAGTGAGAAATCAAGATTATATGCTAAAATTTAGAGTTGAACTTTCAAGTCTGTATGTGCAGGCCGAAATTGGGTATTTGGAATTTTTGCGAAGTTTTTAATGAATCTGATTTTGTACTAGAACAGAGATGGTTTGATCAGTATACAACTCATATGTGATGGTTTCTTTTAGACATTTACTGATGCTTTCGAGAGTTATATTGAAAAGGTTTCCTTTATAGCTTTATTCTATTTTGTGATTTGGAAATTGAGATTTGGTGAAGTTTAAGAAAAGATTTGATTGACTTATGAACTGAGTTAGATTTGGCCACGATTGTGCCTATTATATTGTAAATTTCATCATATGAAACCACAGATTCTTGCATTTATATGTATATCAGTTTCGGTAAATTGCGAAATCTTTGGCTATAGTAGGTTCGACATGTCAGTCGACCGCAACGCGATTGAACGCGAGCGAAAGTCGACTGCCATACCTTGCCTGTAGCCTCCTAACTATGACGGTCGACCGCAGTAAATTACACTGTGCTCGACGATCAACTGTCATGTTATTCTTGGAATTTTTCTTTTGTTTTGAGCACTGTCAGTCAAATGCAGTGACTTTTCACTACGTCTGCCAGTCGACCGACATGATTTAATTTTTCCACAGATTGTCAGCTACAATTTCCGATTGTTTATTCAAATTTTATAAATATTAAATCTCTCTTTTTTCAGAGTGTTTAGATCCATATTATTAGTATTTGCGAAGAGTGTGTTTTAAATTTTATTAAGTATTTGAATGCTACTTGGTGATTTTAAAAGGGTATATGTTTTCGATATTGAAGAGTATTCTATTTCGGGGTTTTTTTTCCTATGTGCTTCAGTTTTGATTGAGATTATTTCAATTTTATTGAGCAAATTATATGGTTATGGTTGCACGTGGTGGTTCTTGGTTTTGAATGTTGGATTTTCTTTCTAAATTCTCTTAACTTATTAAATGGATTCGAAAGATAATATGTATTGTGATAACCATGTGATTTAGAGGCTCTAGAGGTTGAGTGGGACCCTAGTATACCAGCAGTTGAGTTTTTATGGTTTATGGCCAGTTGGGGCCTTGATGTTGTTTAGTTGAGATAAGCCCGGTAGGGTACACCAACTCTAGGAAAGTTTGGAGTTAATTAAATGAACTTAATAAATATAAGGACAAGCACTAGATGGTGATATGATGAAATGGGAGAAAACGTGAGTTATGGACTCCAGGATGATCCGAAGAGTGAGATAATCCCCAGTATTCCGGGACGATGGCTGAAATAGGCCACAGAATGATCCACGTGAGTGGGATTGGTCTCCAGTATTCCAAGGATGAGGGCGATGCTCATGGGATGTTTGTGCAATGAGGATTTCGGGATGACATGCGGAGTGAGGCAATCCCTAGTATTTTGGGACGATGGATGAAATACGCCACATGATGATCCACGTGAGTGGGATTGGCCACCAGTATTCCAAGGGCGAGAAACGATACTTGCAGAATGTCTAAATCTTGTAGTGGTCATTGTAGTAGGATAATTGCATAACGTGGACTCGAACCCTATAAAGTGGAGAACGATAAGGGCTTGCATCGGATCTATGTAGAGTGGGGAGCATAGATTCGACAACTGTGCATTAGTTTTCATCATATGCATTTGTGATTTCTTTGACTTGATTTATGCTTGATTTCTGTTTTCCACACTTGACACTTAGCCTAGTTCACTTGATGATTTATGTTTCTTTTATTGTTATTTCATATTTTATTCGTTATTATGTTAACATGTTGACTATTATTTCATTTTTTTATCTTTGTTTTAGTTGTATTTCTTTGTATATCACTCACACCGTTATGGCTGACCCCTGTAGTTCTGGGGATAGAGTTATCTCTAGCCTCATGTTTCACATGTAGGTACTTTTAGCATGGAGTTGGGAGCATGTGGTAGAATATTTTATGTTATCGTATATCTTGTAGAAAGATTGAAAGTAAATGTGTAAATATGGAACTGTGTTGTAAAATAAATTGTAATTCAAGGTGTTAATTTTCGCTGTGCTTTGTAAAAGAAATGATGCAATAAGAGTTTTAAATTTTTCTGTATTTGTATTGTGTTTATAATTACAATTGAGGTAGATGATGGGAATTGTGCCACGTATATCTGAGTTTATTTATTGGAAATTCGGGGTGCTACAGAGTTTGTATCAGAGCACGCTTCAATAGTAATATTAAACATGGTATAAGGAATGAACCTAGGTGGACACTAGAGCGTGAGTACCTAGGTGTGGACATTAGAGTATGAGTATTACACATAAAATTAAAACAAGATGAAATGGTTTGAGCATGATTTAAATTTTGCCATAAGATTTTGGTATGAATATGATGTGTGTTGTGCTGCTCTAACATTTTCTTGCATTTTGCAGTATTCAGTATAATGGCAGGACCTAGGACCAGGAATGGTGGGAATGGTGATGAGGCTGAAGGTTTCCACGGGGCCCGACTTGATCAGAAGACGAAGATTGCCAGAGTGTACCAAAATTTGAATGCATTCATGGCAGCCAGTACAACTCGGAACCAAGGAGCAAGGCTAGTGCCCATTAATGCAGACCCGATCAAGCAGGTGGATTCCTTTAAGTGGATGAAGCCGCTAGTTTTTAAGGGGCAAGCTGATCCAAATGCGGCTAATGACTGGATCATACAAATGGAAGTGGTATTCGAAGTTTTGGAAACCCTTGCCGCCAACAAGGTGAAATTGGCTACAATGCAGCTAGAGAAAGATGTTGGTGTCTGGTGGCAGTCAGTGAAGAGGACGTTCGGGAAAGAGCAGGTGACCTGGGAAGCTTTCCTTGAGAAATTCAGAGATCACTATTTCCCCCTGGACATTCCGTAGAAGAAGACGATGGGATTCTTGAATCTGCATCAAGGAAGCATGACAGTGCGCGAATATGAGACTAAGTTCACCCAGTTGTCGAGGTATGCACCAGAGCTGGTGATTGATGAAGCGAAGAAGGCCAAAAAATTCGAGCAGGGCTTAAGGCTGAATTTGAGATCTCAGATGATACTGTTGGGCATAAGGAGGTTCGATAAGCTGGTCAGGAGAGTAGCTGCGACGGAGGAAGATATGGATCAGTTCCAGAACAAGCAGGAAACCTGGAATAGGAACAAAAGTCCAGAAACAAGCCAGAGTGGGAGGAAGTTACCGATGAAGTAGGGCAGGTTCAATAGGCCTGAGCAGAAGGCACCCGCAGCTCAAGGGATGACTTGTTATTACTGTGGTGAGGCAAGTCACTACAAGTCGGCATGTCCTAAGCTGGAAAAGCGGACTTGCTTCCAGTGTGGACGAGAGGGGCATACTAAGCCATTTTGCCTATAGCTTAAGAAGGATGGTGCAGATGGGAGCAAATTCTAGAGGCAGGGACGAGTGTTCGCATTGACTGAGGAGGATGCGGGTAACTCAGAAGATGTGATTCAGGGTATGCAAGAATTTTAATTCATTTATTTGATGTATTGAATAAAACTTTGTTTAAGAAATAAAATGGAGTTTTGAGTATCATTCTTCATGTAACAAGATTTGTCTTGATTAATGGAATAAAAGCAAAAGTTTTGTTTGATACTGGTTCTTCGCATACATTTGTGTCGCCCAATTTTGTTGAAGTTTTAGGTATGGAACATAAGATATTTCCAGGAAGAGTTTTGTCATTGGCAACACCATCAGGAGAGGAACTGATTGCTGATCAGTCTTACAAGAGTTGTGATATCGAGATTGGTGGGAGGCTTTTTGGTATTGATCTCATCGAACTGCAAGTTTTGGGAGTAGATGTGATTGTGGGCATTGATTAAATGGCAATATATGATGTTACAATTGAATGCAAGAGCAAATAAGTGGTAGTGAAGGCACCGGGAGGATCCACAGTGACTTTTCAAGGGAAGAAGAAGAACTCGAAAGTGGTTGAAACTGTATCGAAGTTGATGATTCCGGATGAGGTCAGAAGCATTCCAGTTGTCAGAGATTTTTCTTCAGTGTTCTTGGAGGATCTATTGGGGTTACCGCTACAGCGAGACGTTGAGTTCTGCATCAATGTTCAGCTAGGAAGTGCTCCAATTTCTAAGGCTCCGTACAAGATGACACCTGTAGAGCAAGACGAAGCTAAGAAGAAGATTGAGGAATTACTAAGTAAGGTGTTCATCAGGCCGAGTACTTCACCATGGGGTGCACCAGTGTTGCTAGTGAAGAAGAAGGATGGGCAATGAGGATGTGCATTGACTACCGGGAATTGAACAGGGTGACCATTCAGAACAAGTATCTGCTTCCACAGATTGATGATCTGTTTGATAGGCTTCAAGGAGCAGTTGTATTTTCGAAGATTAATTTGTGGTCAGGATATCATCAGGTCTGGGTTAAGGAGGAAGATGTGAGCATGACAGCTTTCAGGACTCGTCATGGGCTCTGTGAGTTTTTGGTGATGCCATTCGGAGTGACGAATGCGCCGGCGCTGTTTATGGATATGATAACTGGATCTTGCAGCCGTTTATTGATTCTTTTGTGGTGGTGTTCATTGATGATATACCGGTGTATTCGAAGTCGGAGGATGATCATCTGAGCACTAGGCGGAGGTACTGAAGAAGTTGCAAGAACATAACTTGTATGCCAAGATATCGAATTGTGAGTTTTGGAAGTTCGAGGTAGCATTCCTTGGTCATATCCTTTCTAAGGAGGGAGTGGTCACTGTTCCTCAGCAGATTGAATCAGTGAAGAATTGGCCTAGATCGACGACCATGAAGGAAGTCAGGAGTTTCTTGGGTTTGGCTAGGTATTACAGGCGATTCATTCAGAGCTACGCACAGATTGCAGTCCCATTGTTAGGGTTAACTCGAAAGAATGTGGATTACACTTGGACTAATAAGTGTGAGGTGAGTTTCCTAAATCTAAAGGAGAGGTTGACGACTACGCCTATCCTAGCTTTGCCGCAAGCTGGGAAGGACTATGATATCTACATTGATGTATCTCTCAGAGGGTTAAGGTGCTCTTGATGCAAGAAGGGAAGGTTATTGCATATGGTTTGAGGCAGTTGCATCCACATGAGAAGAACTATCCGATGCACGATTTGGAGCTAGCAGCTATTATCTTTGCCTTGAAGCAGTGGAGGCATTATATATATGGAGAGAAAGTCAACATGTTCACTGCTCACAAGAGCTTGAAGTACATTTATCAGCAGAGGTATCTAAATCTTCGGCAGAGAAGGTGGTCGGATGTGTTGGAAGACATTTGTCCTGAGATCAGGTACCATCCAGGCAAGGCAAATATGGTGGCTGATGGGCTAAGTTGGAAGAGTAGTTTGTCAAATTTGATCACGACTCGGAGGGAGTTGGCAGCAGAGTTAGACCGAGTGGGCATCGAGGTTGTTTTACAAGGTTTGGGGGCATCGTTGGCACAGTTGAGGGTTCAGCCTTCTTTGAGGGAGCAGATTATGGAGGGTCAGAAATCAGATGTAGAGTTCCAGAAGATGTTACGGCAGATTTTCGAAGGCAAATTATCAGAGTTCCATGTCCAAGATGGGAACCTATGGATGGGTGAGAGGTTGTGTGTACCAGAGAGTGCAGCTGTGAAGGAGAGTATCTTGCAGGAAGCACAAAGTACCTTATTGTCAGTACATCCGGGAGGCACGAAGATGTACAAGGACATCAAACAACACTTTTGGTGGCTGGGGATGAAGAGATATGTGGCGGACTTTGTGGCGAGGTGTTTGACTTGTCAGCAAGTCAAGGCGGAGAATCAGAAACCTAGAGGCTTGTTGCAACCGTTGCCTATACTGGAATGGAAGTGGGTGAATATCAGCATGGACTTCATTACTGGGTTGCTGAGGAGTGCGAAGGGCAATGAATCGATCTGGGTTATTGTGGATCGTTTGACCAAATCAGCTCACTTATTGTCTACAAATATTACTTGGTCCTTGGAGAAGCTGGCAGAGCTTTACATTGAGAGATTATGAGACTTCATGGGGTTCCACTGTCGATTGTTTCTGACAGAGATGTGCGGTTCACTTCGAGGTTTTGGAAGAGTTTGCAGGTAGCTTTGGGTACCCAAACTAATTTCAGTACTGCTTTTCATCTGCAGACCGATGGTCAAACAGAGAGGGAGAATCGGGTACTGGAAGATATGCTGAGGGCTTGTGTCATGGACTTTGGTGGCAGTTGGGAGAGGTACTTGGTATTGGTTGAGTTTGCTTATAAAAACAGTTACCATGCAAGTATCGGTATGGCACCATATGAGGAATTATACAGGAGGAAGTGTAGAACGGCCATCTGTTGGTATGAAATTGGTGAGAAGCAGATGTTTGGGCCCGAGATTGTGAAACAGACGTAAGAAAAGATTGAGCTGATTCGTAAGCGGTTGGTCGAAGCTCAGAGTCAATAAAAGAGCTACGCAGATACTCGGCGTAGAGACTTGGAGTTTGAGGTTAGGGATGTAGTGTTCCTCAAGGTGTCTCCGACTAAAAAGGTGATCAGATTTGGGAAGGGAGGCAAATTGGCACTAAGGTACATTGGGCTATACAGGATTTTGAGGCGGATTGGTAGGACAGCATATAAGTTGGAGTTACCAGAGGAATTAGCACAAGTGCACGATGTGTTCCATGTGTCGATGTTGAGGAAATATATGCCGGATCCGAGTCATCAGTTGGCGGAAGTGCCCGAAGGTCTACAGCTGAACTTGAGCTACAAGGAGCTGCCTGTGGAGGTTGTTAACCGTCGAGTGAAGGTATTGAGGATTAAGGTGATACCTATGGTCAAAGTGCTGTGGAGGAACCAAGTGTTCGAGGAAGCTATTTGGGAGCCAGAGGATCGCATGAAGAAGGACTTTCCCGAGCTCTTTGTATGATTGTATTCTTTTTACTTGAATTGTATTTCTCTTTGTATGATTGTACTCTTTTAAATTGTATTTTCCATTTATATGATTGTCTTCTTTTGACTTGTAATTGTTTTGTCCCTATTAGCGGTAGTTCTGAGGACATAATTATTCTAAGGAGGGAGTGATGTAACACCCTAGAATTTTTAGTGATGGTTTTGAGTTAATAAATGAATTAAAGTGAATTTTTGATGATATAATAAACCTTTCTGAAATTTACCTTTTGCGCATGCAAAACACGTGTGAATATTTTTTTGAGAAACATAAAGTCAAGAATTTTTAATTGGAGGACCTAATGTTTGTTAGTGAATATTAATTTCAAATTTTCTGGATTTTATAAATCACTATTGGTATTTTTCGCAAATATTGCTAAATGAAGGGTTTTTTTTTTTGCAAAATTGCACTTAAAGGCAAAAATTTTCAAAAACTATTTTTCTGGGCTGAGGTTGAGGCCGACCAGATCTGGAAGGATTAAGAGAGGGTCAATCTCAACTAAATTGGTTAATTTAACTACCTAATATAATGGATCCATATATGTAAAGGTATTTTCAAGGAGTATTTTGTAAATCTTCTCACAAACCCTAAAATGAACAATTCCGGTCTATTATAAACAGCAGCAGGCCAACCACCCCCCCCCCCCCCCCCCCCCCCCCTCTGTTGAAAAATAAAAACTTCATTTCCCTTCAATATTTTGTGAATTTGGAGAATTGGATCTTGGAGTTCTTGCAAAGGAGGAGAAGGCTTTCTTATTATTTTGTTTCGTCGTTAATCTTCTTAAAAGGTGAGTGATATTTTATCTCTTGTTTTGTTGTGTTGAACATGATGGTTTGTCTAGTAGGGTGCATGCTAGAACATTGTATGTTCGATGTATATAATAAATATGACGAGTGAGTAGTAGTTCTTTTGGTAGTTGTCTACTTAATTGATGACCAATTGAATAGATTGCATGTGGGGTTCCTATTGGATTATAAATTGATGAATCTAAGTGAATGAGTAATCAAAACAACATCTTCATGAACAAGTAGAAATCAGTGTATGACCCTTCATGTAGGATTGATCGAAAAATCGACATTTCACAAAGATCCAATTTTTCTTATGCCATGCTTGATAGATCATATATGCGATAATGTAGAGGATGTGTGAAATTACATGAATGTTATCTAGATTAGAAAAGATCTAATTTTTGTTTCATAAGAGTGTTGCTTTCTTCATATTATGCTAGTTAGATGTATGGATCTTGATGCATTTGGTTAGATAAAGATGTGTTGTTCACTGTTTTTCTTCTTCGACATGCTCTGTTTGATATTTTGTTTGGAAACTCAACTACTGGTTGAAATTAAAGCAAGTATGTAGAAGCAACGATTGTAGTGGATAATTTATATGTACATGACATCATGTGGTGTGAATTTTTAAAGTGAGAAATCAAGATTATATGCTAAAATTTAGAGTTGATCTTTCGGGTCTGTATGTGCAGGCCGGAATTGGGTATTTGAAATTTTTGCGAAGTTTTTAATGAATCTGATTTTGTACTAGGACAGAGATGGTTTGATTAGTATACAACTCATAACCGATGGTTTCTTTTAGACATTTACTAATGCTTTCGAGAGTTATATTGAAAATGTGTCCTTTATAACTTTATTCTATTTTGTGATTTGGAAATTGAGATTTTGTGAAGTTTAAGAAAAGATTTGATTGACGTATGAACTGAGTTAGATTTGACTAAGATTGTGCCTATTATATTCTAAATTTCATCATAGAAAACCACAGATTCTTGCATTTATACGTATATCAGTTTGGGTAAATTGCGTAATCTTTGGCTGTATCAGGTTCGACATGTTAGTCGACCGCAATGCTATTGAACGCGAGCGACCATAACCCCCATTTCCGCTAATAAGTATTTTCCGTGTATTTTCTATAATTTGATTTTTATAAATTTATTTTGTGCTAAATTATTTTCGGTTCTCTTATTAAAGTGTTTTCTAATTGAAAACTTTATTGATTTCGAATAACGGGGTATTTTGATCTTACCTTCTATTTCTGATTGATCGGCTATTTATTTTAAGCCTAAAACAATTATATTATTATTTTTGGATTGCTAAACCCGAATACTATTTTATTATATAATTTTATAATTTTTATGATTATGTTTATTAGTTGTTATTTCTTGATTATCTATTTAAAGTTTATTTATCGAATTATTTTATTTTCATACATGATCTAAGTTTCTTGGCGAATTCCAATTTATTTTCAAACCAATTTATATTTTTCTCATTGATATTATTTATTTATTTATTTGGATTTAAATTATTGTTCATGAAATTCTTCGTTCTTTTGATGGAGCTATTCTTGTTGATCCTAATTCCTTTTATTTTGTTGTGGGTATTTTTATTTGAACCCTTATTGATTTAGATCTATCTCTTACTTGAACCCTAAAACCCAATTTCAATTGTTCTTAACCCAAAACCGCTATTATTGGATCGTAAATCACCAACCCAGTACAATAATTGTACCATATAAATACAACTCTACTTCAAATCCTAAAAATTACACAATTTTAAAACCCTAGCCGCTTATTCTCTCTCTCCTATTCTATCTCTTTTCTCGTTCCTTCTCCTCGTCACTGAAATCCCACCCAATTCCAACCCATTACCATTCCCTTCTTGCCCCGCCCAACTCCGGCCACCTCCCGTCGTCGCCACCTCCCGTCGACCTCTTCCCGAACTCCGGTAACCCTCTCCCCGATGCCAGCACCACCCTGACCCCCTCCTCCTCTGTCCTCGACAGCCAGGCACCCAAAACCCCAATCATGATCACCTTTGCTCCCCCTTTCTGATGCCCCTTTCCCCTGGTTCCGTCGCGCCGCTGCCACGACGCCGCCGTCCACCTGACGCTCGAGCCGCCGTCGACTTCGACCCCGATCCGAACCCCTTGCCCCCGTTGTTACTATGCTGCAATCTCTTTTACTACTATAGCTGTGCTACCTTGGATCTTTCTGTTATTGCTTGTCTCTCTTTTGCACGTATATTGTACGTGTTCAATTGATTAGTTTGTGGGTTCACTGCTTCGGGATCCTTATCACATTATTTTTGGTATTCGTTTTCACCATTTATAAGGCAATTCATTGTCCTCTTTAATTGTTAATTGTATCAAATTCAAGTTTTGTTGAAACTCTTGCAAGTAGATCCCTTGTTTATCATATACCTTGTTCATCTCTTTCGTTGGGTCTATTGAGGGTTTACACAAGCTAACCCCAATATTCTTGACATCGTGCCACTTTTGACTCTAAAGATTGGATCTTTCAAGCATTCATGTAAAATTGATAATAGGGTTAACCGTAAAATCATGACACAATTAATTACTGTAGAAACAACTACTAGGTTGTATGTTTGGTTGATTGTTTATTGTTTGATCGATGGTGATTTAGTGTATGCATATGATTTTATTTTTATATCATGTTATTGCACCCATCATGTTGATCACACAATTTATTGACTAAAGAATTGATACCCATCATGTTTAATTAATTTATTTTCAAGAAAACTACACAAAACCTGTATATTGCTTGCTATCCTGCATGTTGACTTCCGTTTTTCAACCAGTAAACGATATTAAAATGAATTACTTTCTGAATAAGAGTTGTATGGTAGCCTTATCTTTCTAGTTTCCAGAACATCTTCAATTTCTTAATTTCGAGTTGTGTAGCAAAAGTTATGCCCGTTTTACTACAGCTGGGTTTTTACTTTCAGATTTACAGATTCTTGTATCTTCCATGTTTAAACAGTAAAAAGACTGATCAAATGTTAAAATTTTGCTCTGATAATTTTCAGATTTGTTAGTAATCATGTTTAGGAGTTCAGAAAATATTTTTTATGAATTTATTACTGAGTTTCTGCTTATTCTAAAAATAAAATAACATGATGTCGAAATTGTACCTGAACATGAAATCTGTAAAGAACATTGTGTTTGACCTAGCTACTGTTGTCGGATTTTGAACTTTAAATATGCGTTGGAACCGTGTGGAAGTCTGATTTCTATAATTTCTGACGGATTCAGTTTTTGTTTTCTGAAACAGCGGGAAACTGCACTTTTGTACAGACTACTCTTGTTGTTCAGAATTTTATATTTCAGTTTTTTATAGATTAATTGTTCTATGTCGTAGTATTGCATGAATTAAAGTGTGTATGTTGCACTACATGATTCTAATGTCCCATTGTCATCATTCTGACTATCCTATCTAAGTTATCATCCTATTGCTCTCCTATTGATACTATTGTTCATCTCATGTCCATTGACTGCATATTGTATTGTTGTATTAATAAAATAATTAACAAGCCGGGGTTTAAGAGCTGACTCTAGTAGTGGACAATATAGGAACTGTACTCGGGTAAGGAGCTCGTGGTTCCCTATACCGTTATGTTGTGATCTTATGTTCTTGTGATCTTGTGATCTTGTAGCATCTTATTGATAAATTACCGTTATGGATGGAACATTGTTATCGTGCCGAGTACATGAACTATAAAATCCACTACTAAGTCTAAACGTAACTTATTTCTACGTACCAACCATGTGATAAATAAATGGGACGCATGAAGTGCTACATTAGTTAGGATTAAAATGATTAATAGACTTAAGAATTGACATGACATCAATATTGCATATTGTTCATTATTGTTCCTATTGATATCGAATATTGGCTAAGTGTTATTGATATTGATCATTGAATATTGTTATCGAATATTGAATCATTGTTTATAGTCATTGAATCGATTACCGTGATATTGATTATTGATTATCGTGCCATGTTATTGATTCTTATTGATCCATTGAATTCATTATTATACCGTTATTCCATTGTTCCTTACTTTCTCTACTTGCTGTCCATGACTTGCTCTAAGGACAATTTTTCTCCTCTTTTTAGATGAAGTGTTTACAAGTGTTGATGGAGAATTGTCTGATGGATTGGGAGAACAACGTTGGTGAAGGAATTGATAGCATCGCCGCTTAATAAATTATTATTTTGTCATTAAGACTTAATTATTAAACTATTTTTATTTTATTGTATTGTGGGCTTTTGACCCGAATATTGCTAATATTTGTTTCCAGCTGTTGGATTATTGTATTTGGTTATCTCGTATTGTTTGTTCCAAGTATTATTGTTCATGAGATTATTATTATTGCCTGCGCAATTGTTCTGTATTGATTATATTGTTGAGTTGATCGGATAAACAGCTTATGGATGATGTTAGTTATTCGCTGGGCCAATGTCATGTACTCGTATTCTGTATTTTTGGGAAGCAGGGCGTGACAACAACAGTCGACTGCCATGCCTTGCCTATAGTCTCCTAACTATGACGGTTGATCGCAGTAAATTATACTGTGCTAGACGGTTGACTGTCATGTTATTCTTGAAATTTTTCTTTTGTTTTGAGCACTGTCAGGTGACTGCATCGACTTTTCACTACGTCTGCCAGTCGACCAACATGATTTAATTTTTCCACAGATTGTGTGCTACAGTTTCCGATTGTTTATTCAACTTTTATAAATATTAAACCTCTCATTTTAAGAGTGTTTAGATCCAGATTATTAGTATTTGCAGAGAGTATGTGTCTTAAATTTTATTAAGTATTTGAATCCTACTTAGTGATTTTAAAAAGGGTATATGTTTTCGATATTGAAGAGTATTCTATTTCGAGTTTTTTTTCCTATGTGCTTCAGTTGTGATTAAGATTATTTCAGTTTTATTGAGCAAATTATATGGTTATGGTTCACGTGAAGGTGCTTGGTTTTGACTGTTGAACTTTCTTTCTAAATTCTCTTAACTTATTAAATGGATTCGAAAGATAAGAGGTATTTTGATAACCTTGTGATTTAGAGACTCTAGAGGTTGAGTGGGACCCTAGTATACCGGGAGTTGAGATTTTGTGATTTATGGCCAATTGGGGCCTTGATGTTATTTAGTTGAGATAAGTCAGGTAGGGTATACCAACTCTAGGGAAGTTTGGAGTTAATTAAATGAACTTAATAAATATAAGGACAAGCACTAAATGGTAATATGATGAAATGGGAGCAAACATGATTTATGGACTCCAGGATGATCCGATGAGTGAGATAATTCCCAGTATTTCAGGACGATGGCTGAAATAGGTCATAGAATGATCCACATGAGTGGGATTGGTGTCCGGTATTCCAAGGACGAGTGCGACTGTCATGGGATGTTTGTACAATGAGGGTTCCAGGATGACCTGCAGAGTGAGGCAATCCCCATTATTCCGGGACGCTTGATGAAATAGGCCACTTGAAGAGCCACATGAGTGGGATTGGCCTCCAGTATTCCAAGGGCGAGAACCAGTACTTGCAGAATGTCTAAATCTCGTAGTAGTCATTGTAGTAGGATAATTGCATAACGTGGGATTGAACCCTATAAAGTGGAGAACGATAAGGGCTTGCACCATATCTATGTAGAGTGTGGTGCATAGATTCGACAAGTGTGCATTAGTTTTCATCATATGCATTTGTGATTTCTTTGACTTTATTTATGCTTGATTTTTGTTTTCCACACTTGACACTTAGCCTAGTTCACTTGATGATTTACGTTTCTTTTATGGTTATTTCATATTTCATTCGTTATTATTATGTTAATATGTTGACTATGATTTTGTTCTTTATGTTTGTTTAAGTTGTATTTCTTTTTGTATATCACTCACACCGTTATAGATGACCCCTATAGTTTTGGGGGTTAGAGTTATCTCTAGTCTCGTGTTTCACAGGTAAGTGCTTTTAGCATGGAGTTGGGAGCATGTGGTAGAATGTTTTAGGTTATCGTATATGTTGTAGAAAGATTGAAAGTAAATGTGTAAATTTGGAACTGTGTTGGAAAATAAATTGTAATTCATGGTGTTAATTTCGTTGTGCTTTGAAAAAGAAATGATGTAATAAGAGTTTTAAATTTTCCTATATTTGTAGTGTGTTTATAATTACCATTGAGATAGATGCTGGGAATTGTTCCACATATTTCTGAGTTTATTTATTGGAAATTCGAGGCGCTACTGAGGGGGAGAACTGACCCCCCTTTGTGGTGATGTAGCATGCACGTGCTGCCTGTTGGCTCCCTACAACTTGGCCCATGTCTATTGTTGTCGGGAACTTCATCTTCATGTGGTAGGCGGATGGAACTGCATGAAATTCCACCAGGCCCAGACGGACAAATATTGCATTGCATGCAGCTTTGACGTCAACTACCATAAATTCTACTGCTTTCGTTCGAGTAGCAGGAGGCTTTCCTGCCATCACATCGAGTGTGATGATTCCTTCGATTTGAATGGGAACACCTAAGAATCTATGGAGTGTATAGCCGGTGGGCTTAAGTCAGTCTCGGGATAGCTTAAGGCCATTGAAAGTGTTCATGAAAATGATATTTACTAAGTTGCCATTGTCTACCTGGATGCATCGTACCTCATGATTTACCATGCAAAGGTTTATGAGCAATGCATTTCAATGAGATGTTTGGACACCTTCTAAGTCTTTGTTGGTGAAAGATATCAAGACCCCGGTGCTCTTGACAGGTGGGATGTTATGTACTGAGTTGACTTCCCTGACAAATGCTTTGCGAGAGGAGTTGAAATCCCCCCCCCCCCCCGTCAAACCTCCGTGAATTGAGTGGAGAATAGCCATGTGTTTCGAGTTTTGCGATTCGGAGGGCCTCTCTTGACGCATATTAGCCCCCCGTTCCAGAGGGGTTTCGGCGTTGTTATCTTTCGGAACGAATTGGGAAAGGTAGCATCTATTGATTCTTGATTTTGATGATCACAACACACTGCACATGTATCCTTGCTATACTTTATAATTGCAGGTACTATACACAAATGACTCACTACTATACAGCTTAACAAATGAACAAGCACAAAAGCTCCAGATAAAGACAATGGTTAAAGCTTCATTCAAGACTCAAGACTCTAGACAAGACTCAAGACTCAAGCCAAGACTCAAGACTCAAGCCAAAGTCTCAAGCTTAAGAATGTCAATTATAGTCATGTCTTGTAAACAATGTAATCTTATTTTTTGAGTCTTAGTATGATGTAAAGCCTTGTCACACACACATACACTCACTATTTTACAATGTGTGTTTTTAAAACATCAAAAATAAGGTCAAAACAGTTTGAAATAATTTAACTGTTGAGTACCAGTCGACCGATGCTTCTGTCAGTTGACTGGCAGTACAAAACTGCTTAAATTTATTCAAACTCTGACCAGTCGACTCATTATGGCAACCCAGTCGACTGTTCAAGTGCTTTTGACCGTTTTCTGTTTTCAAAATCGATTTTTCAAATTCAAAAGCTCTTAGATCCGTTGGTTGACAGTTGGAATAACTGTCTCCCAACGTCCAGGAGTTCTAACTCTATAAATAGAGTTCAGAACTCTCTGAAAAAGATCTAACAACATTTTTAAACAATCCCGAGCACTCTTGAGAATTTCTAAGTGTTTAAGAGAAAAAGCTTTCAAGTTCCAAATCTCTGGTTCTCTACACTCAGTCCAGTATAACATCGGAATTCGTTCTGGACTGGGTATAAAAGTTGACCTCCTTTTAGCCACGTTCTACCATAACACCAACAAGGCTATAGGTTGACTGTAAATTTTTATTGTTTCTTTTTGCTCTCGGTTGGAGAGTTAGACTCTAGGTTGTAGAGTAGGTCGTTTCACTCTTGGTGGTAGAGTGGGTCTGCTTTCTCTGGTTGAGAGAAAGGACTACAGGTTAGACAAGGTTGTTGTCTGAACGCCGTAGGGTATTCTTGTAAACTTGTTTTTCAAGAATAGTGGAAATCTCAAGTGGGTTGCTTGGGGACTGGATGTAGGTCGGAAGGACCGAACCGGGATATATCGTGTGTACTCTGTGATTGTTTCTCTTGTACTTGCATTTACTTGTTTCTGTTTAAGTTCTGTGAAACTTGTCTGGACAGTCGACTCAGCACATTATCACTCGACTGGTCAGTCTCGTATAAGTTGAATATTAACTATGTCTTCAGTCGCCTGTCTCAACTTTAAGTCGACTGCACAGAGTTGTTTGTATTTGCTTTTATTTGGTCATATCAGTCGACTGGTTCACTCCTAAGTCAACTGTACCGAAGAAAAATTATTTATTCCGCAGTTTATTTTAATTAACACTATTCACCCCCCCCCCCCCCCTCTAGTGAGTGTTGCCTCGCCTACAGGATCCAACAGCCTCGACAAATCAGACCTTCAAGTTCTTCTTTGAGGGCTCTATAGTTATCGGTGGTGTGTTCTTGGTAACTGTGAAACCCGCACCACTTGTTCCTATCCCTTCTGTTGCTGGCCGTGGTCATCTTGAGAGGAGGACGAACTATTCTGTCCTTTTCAACTATCATGATGGTGACAGACACACTTGCATTTAGGAGAGTGAACTTGTCGAAGCGTAATGTTGGAGGAGGGCAGTGTTGGCCTGCGCCGTCTTTCTGAAACTTCTTGGGTCCTTCATCGCTTGTATTCTTCTGTTTGTTCCCGGAAGGTGACTCTTTCATGTCTTGAGGATAGAGAGCTTCCTCAGCTCTGTTTTACTTGTTACACCTTTCCAGGAGCTCGGTGAAATCTTTAGGAGGCTTCTTGGTGAGGGAGGCCTTCAGTTCTTTGTGAGTGACGTTGTGGCAGGACAGCCACCACTAATGAGTTTAGGGAAGAGATAGACTTTACTTCAACTGTGAAGCGCTTGACAAAGTCCTTCAACAGTTCTCCATCCTTTTGTTTCAATTCTAACAGGGAAGCAATTATTTTTTCAGCCTTGTGGCTAGTAACAAAGTGCGTTATGAAAATCTCCTCCAGCTGGTCGAAGGAAAATATTGACTTTGGAGTGAGGCGAGAGTACCATTCCCTTGCTAATCCTTTCAAAGTGGCAGGGAATGTTCAGCACATAACCGCTTCAGTAGTGTTGTACACCGTTGTGAGTGTTTTAAACTCTCACTATGGTCCGCCAGGTCAGAGTCACCATTGTATGACTCGAATTGAGGACCTTTGAAGTTCTTCGGAATGGGTGCAATAAGGATGGATTTGCTGAAAGGAGGTCGACTGGGGTGGTAAGCCCTGCTAGAACAGATCCCATCATTCTTTATTTGTTCCAGGCGATCTTCTACTTCTCGGATGTGGCTAAGGACTTGATCGTCATTCCTCTTGAATCTAGTTAGTCGCTGGATTCTTCTTCTCTTGATGGAATAGAGTGGCGGCTCCATGAGCATCGACTCTAATCATGAGTACCATAGATAGCTCGGAGGATGTCATGCTTGAAGTTTTCCAATTTGGCCCAATTGACTAGGGCCTCTTGCTCTTTGTTTCTCTCAAGATGCATTCGCTCTTACGAGTCGGGCTTCTTTCTGCAAAGCACCCTCTGTGAGAGGAGGAGTGTCTTGATCTTGACCTTCGGGGAGAGTTACTTCTCCAGTTCACTTGATGTTCTGAGTAGGAGGCCTCGGTCCGTGTATGCCTCTAATCCAAATGGGTATGTAGATTGGTCCCATGTTGTCTGGCGTTGATAAATTGACGGAGATCTCTTGATCCCCGAGGACCTCGTGAGGCCATTGAATCGCTAGAAGGATTATGCAGTGAGATATAGTCGTGCAGAGGATGTTGTTCATGATGGCTTTGTCGGGAGCCCAAAGGTGCCTCTCCATGAGCCTGATTAGGCTATTGGGCGGATTCAACTGTTGATGAGAAATTGGGTCCTCCAAGGGAGGAGTTTGATGATGAAGAGAGTTGGTTTGATGGCTTGAGGCCGCCACTCTTTCTCTCTCAGTCTTAGTGGCATGGCGGTAAGTCTAATCTATGTAGTTTTCCATAGACAGTGCTAATTTGTTTCTGCTTATTTTGATGTGGGAGAAAACAGATTGTGAGTTTATATTTTGAAGGAAACTACTAAATGTCTAACCTTTTGTCTTTGCCGTAAAAAGTGGTTAGAGCTCCTGAGATTGGATCTGGGTTGTTGATTGATCACCTTGATCTAAATTCGACGGTTGCTGACGCGACCGATGGACCTGCAAAAAGCCTGAAATACCGAGGGTGGCCCCCGTGACAGACTCTTTGATGCTCAAGTCAGAACTAGAGAGAGAAAGAGAGTTTGAGAGAGAAATTGCTTATTACCTTCTGACTGAAGGGGGGGTATTTATAGCCTGAGAAATAGTTAGAAAATTGATATGAATCCATTAGATTGACATGAATTCTTTATCCCATGTTGATTATACCCCTTAAAAGATAAACTCTCTTGTTTGGAGATAAGAGATTTGACTTGCAGCCCTGATGGGCTGAATGTCTCTCCTAGTGGGCTTAATCGCTTTTGATGGGCTTGAAAGCGGCCCATGTCATGTAGATGAGCCTGAAGAAGGCACAGACCTGTTATTTTTAATCTGCATTATAAGCTTTAGGATCTGAGTTGGAATCGTACTGTAACGCCCCGAATTCCAAATAAGACAGAATTCGAGATTTCACAGAATCTTTATACTTCACTTCATACAATTTTACAAGAAAATTAAAACTTTTCAACAACATCAGAGTTCTTTACATTTTGTTTACACAGCAGAAGAATAAAAGAGATACAACATTAAAAATAAAATACAACTTATACAACTTTATCAATGTAAGTCATCAACTGCCTCATAACATCTTTATTTCTTCATAAAAGTGTTCAGAATATTGCATTGCATACAACTTTATCAATGTAAGTCATCAACTTTATCAATGTAAGAATAAAAGAGATTTGTATTAATATACCTTTGTTTAAACTGTTCAGAAATTGGTTCTTTTTTTATACAAACTTGTTTATCCAATATCCAATCTTTTTAGGATTTTGAAATAAACTTTCTCTTGACTGAGAATGAATTTAAAAAAAGTGAACAAAAATTTTAAATTCATTAAAACCCTATTTCCATTTCTTTAAACAATTCCTCTTCTCATTTTACACATAGGCTTGGATTTTTCTTAAAACTTGAATTTACAAAATAGTGTTCATGAAAACTAGTTTATGTTCCTACATATACAAATTAAAATTTTGTAACATACCAACATGTCTCTCATCATGAGAATTTCACAAAAAACCTCTTTCATGCAATAGTTTATATTTTCAATTATAACATGGCAAATATACACATGTCAACACCTTTCATGACACTAAATTTATTTTGTTTTCTTTCTTCTTTCTTAATCATTAGATTCTAAGGCATGGGTTGAGTACGACATTCTTCAACAAATTTCCATCTACTTAATATGAACAAAATTTGCAAGCATACTAACCTGATTCATAGTATACAAATTTTTTCTTTTTAATTAGCATGGTATCTATCACAACAAGGCTATTCTTATTCATAGAATATTACACTAGCATGAATTTTATCTATATTTTTCACATCAACATTAACTTATACTACTCATTTATAGTTTTTAGCATGCATATTCTATAACTAGAAAGTAAGAAACCACCCTCCTCTTTGAAGAATGAAATCAATGAGAAAGTTGGAAACAACTCCTAGCTCCTAGCAAGTCCTTCTCCTCCTAGCAAGAACTCCTCCAAGCAAGAACACTTTACTCTCTTTCTTTTTCTTTCTCTTATTTTGATTTGTTTTTGGTGTAAAAAGAGAAGGGGAATGGGGTGCTATTTATAGGACAATGTTAGGGTCTAATTTGCAAACTTCTCAACCTAATAACTCCTCATTTAAACTTTCTACCTCTTCACTTTCCTAACTCCTCCCTTAAACTCTCCAAATATCCTAACTCCTAAACTCCCAACTTTCTCCTCCCCATTTTTCTACAACCCTATAGTCCAAACCGGCTTACCCTATAGTCCAAACCGGCCACCCCTATGTATGCAAATGCACACATGCACATACAAAATACATACAACTTTTATAGTTCTAAATGTGTACTAAAAGTTGTAACTTGTCATGTATTAGTCGAAACTCAACTTAAATTAGGATTTTATTAATGGGCTTGTCCCATGGGCTTTCATTTTAATATATTAACTTAATTATCCTAGTGGGCTCTTCTTTTCAATAATCTAATGGGCTAGAAATTAACTTTAGGTCCACGGGTTAAATAAAAAGGCTAAATAAGATTATGCATGCTTAAAATTAGTAAATGAGAGTAGGAATTAGAGATGGAAAAATTAGCACGTGCGTCATACGTGCAAAAATTGAAAAATGCATTTTCAATTTAAATAAAAAAAAATGTGGGGTGTTACAACACTCCCTCCTTAGAATAGTTCCATCCCCGGAACTACACTTAGAAGCGAGAAAAAAAAATACAAAGAAAGAAAAGAAAAGTTTACAAAAAATTTTTAGTTAAAGACTTCAGGGTGATCTTTCATCATCTTTTCCTCTGATTCCCAAGTGGCCTCCTCAACAAATTGGTTCCTCCAAATGACTTTGACCATAGGTATTGTCTTGTTTCTCAAGACCTTTTCTCGACGATCCACGATCTCAATTGGACGCTCAGTATAGCTCAAATCCAGTTGTAAACCTTTAGGCACTTCTGGCAAATGATGACTCGGATCTGGGATATAACCTCGTAACATGGACACATGAAAGACATTGTGCACTTGGTCCTACTCTTCTGGTAGTTCTAACCGATAGGCTGTCTTTCCAATTCTTTTCAATATCTTATAAGGGTCCAATCTATCTCAGGACTAATTTTCCTCCCCTTCCAAACCAAATCACCCTTTTGGTCGGAGACACCTTCACAAAGACAAAGTCACCTTCATCAAACTCTAGGTCTCTCCTCCGGTTTTCAGCATAACTCTTCTGCCTGCTTTGTGCATCGACCAACCTCTTCCTGATCAGCTTGATCTTTTCTGAGGTCTGCTGCACAATCTCTGGTCCATACAGTTGCCACTCTCCCACTTCATACCAACAAACCGATGTTCTGCACTTCCTACCATATAAGGCTTTATATGGCGCCATCCCAATGCTCGCTTGGAAACTGTTGTTGTAGGCAAATTCCACCAGAGCTAAGTGCTTCTCCCAGCTACCACCAAAATCCAACACACAACATCTCAACATATCTTCCAGTACCCTGTTGACTCTCTCAGTCTGCCCATCAGTTTGAGGATGAAAGGCCGTACTGAAATCTGTCTTTGTCCCCAAAGTTGTTTGAAGACTTCTCCAAAAATGCGAAGTGAAACGCACATCTCGGTCGGATACTATTGATAGCGGAACTTTATGAAGTTTCACAATCTCACCAATATACAACTCTGCCAGCTTCTCCATAGACCAAGTAAGCTTCATTGCTAAAAAGTAAGCCGATTTGGTGAGTCGGTCCACTATCACCCAAATTGTATCATTGCCTTTGGAACTCTTGGGTAAACCTGTGATGAAGTCCAGGCTGATACAATCTCATTTCACTCCGGGATGGGTAATGGTTGCAACAAACCGCCGGGCTTCTGATTCTCTGCTTTGACTTGCTGACAAACTGCACACTTGGCCACAAACTCTGCCACATATCGCTTCATTCCTGGCCACCAAAAGTATAGCTTTATGTCCTTGTACATCTTGGTACTCACTGGATGTACAGACAATAAAGTAGCCTGCGCTTCCTGAAGAATACTCTCCTTCAGTTCCGCTAGATCTGGAACACACAGCGGCTCTCCGTACCATAACACTGCATCCTTCACCTGAAACTCAGCCAACCTGCCAATGCCAACTTGTTCTATCATCTTCTGGATTTCTGGATCTGTCTTCTGACTGTCGATGATTCTGTCTTTCAAAGTGGGTTGAATCCTCAACTGAGCTAAGGAAGCTCCTAAACCTTGCAAAACCACCTCGAACCCTGCTCAATCAAGCTCCTCTGCCAACTTCTTCTGAGTTGTGATTAGTCGAGACAAACTGCACTTCCTGCTGAGCGCATCAGCCACAACATTGGCCTTGCCCGGATGACACTTGATCTCAGGTCTGATGTCTTCCCACACTTCCAACCATCTTCTCTGCCTCAGGTTCAGATCCCTCTGCTGATAGATATATTTCAGACTCTTGTGATCCGTGTACATGTTGACCTTCTGTAACGCCCCGAATCCCAAATACAACTGAATTCGAGAGTTCTACAGGATCTTTACACTTCATTTAGTACAATTTTACAAGGAATTTAAAACTTTTCACTTTACATCAGAGTTACATGAAAAACGTTACAATTTACACTGCATAGCGGAAGTAAAATTACAACATTTAAATAAATGTACAATAACATTGAATAATCTTTAAGCATCTGTTCCTCTTTAATCTTTATCATGTCATTACCCTGCATACAAAACTGTGGGTACGTCAGTTTATTCAACCGACGAACATTATACACGGCCATCCTTTCTATGCCGGAAATAGTATAACTCATTTTCCATATTTAACAAACACAAACTTGTCACATATCAAACTAAAGGGAATACCCTAATGATGTCGTATTGTGATTGTGCACTTAGTCCTTAATGCAATTATTTATATTATATGACACTAATGCGCACTTGTTCGGATTCTATGCATCCCATACTACATAGGTCCGAGGGCAAGCCTCTTATTCGTTCTTCATCTTTGTAGGGTTCAATCCCTCGTCATGACTTAATCTACTACTGTAACTACGGTGAGTATCCTAGATGATCTATGAGTACAAGCACGTATACAGGACCCTGGAGAGGAATTCCACGCCATGTCTTGACTCATCAAGCATGCATTCTGTGGCAATTCAGTCTCCTCCCTGAACACGATCCTCTTGCAGTCACCAAACATCCCACAAGCGTTGCTAAAGTCCGATCATTACTAAGTTGTGCCCACGCCATGTCTTGACTCATCAAGCATGCATTCTGTGGCTCACACACCCGCACTGTAAACTCTAACTCTCATACTTGTGTTTTTCTCTCACTTTCATCACGTCTCCACTATGTACTAATTCTTAGTTTTTATTAGAAACATGAACAAAATCAAAGCTCTAGAGTTAGCCTATCCACTAAACCGGACTTATTCATTCATTCATACATGACCAACCTTGGTCTTTCATTTCAAATTTCATTTCATTTCTTTCTAATTGCCGGGGGAGACTTAGCTACTCTTTTGTTTCAATTCCAATTCACAATTTCCAAAATTGAGCATTTCCAACTCATAAGTTCATTTTCATAATCATAACAGATTTTCTTTTTCAATAGCATGATCTCTAATTTATTCATAAGTCCATAGCCATACATGGAATTCAATTATTCCTTATGTATTTCATCAATATCGTTTCCATATTAAAAATCACAACACTAATTTATATAGCAAAAATTGAGCATTCACACTTCGTAATTTTCACACTATTCTCCAATGAGAATAAATTACATCACATCACTTCATATAATTTCTTTCTTTGCTATATTGTTTTTCTAACACTTCATTTCAAGTTCTTTTACAAATTATAACTTCACGAAAATATAAGATGTAGAACTATAGTCTTATTTATACATTTATTCTCAAAACATACTCTACTTCATGCAAATAATTCTCAAATTATTTTTCACATGTCCCACATAATTTTAGAATAATAAACATATTTTTTTCATAATTTTTCCATCATCAAAAATCCAAAAAAATGTTTTTTCCCCTCAATTTAAATACTGGCCGAGCCCAGTATTCGAACCCACAACCAGAGAGAAGCAAGCCGAAAGCACAGGCCACTAGGCCACGTGCGCTAGCGGTATAAAAAAGCGCTGAGAGTATTAAATGCTCTCGGCTGCCATTCGTTTTATTTTTTAAAACACAAAATAAAATATGCGATGCTACTGGGAATCGAACCATCAACCCGCCCAATACTGTAGCAAATAAGAGCATCCCGACCACGTGAGCTATATGCTCAGGTTGTCATGGTTACAACTTGAAGTTTATTTAAAACAATTCTCTCTGTTTATTAAAACATTCGATATTCTACAAGCTCTCATTTCCTTTTGCTTTTATAAGATTTTCTGTAAAATTTCCAGATTGACTAATACCATCATAAATTATACTCCAGTATATAGAAAATAATTTTTTCAATAATTAAAACATATTTTTCATACAATTAATTCGGATTATAAACTATCACTACCACATTTCTTCTTTTTCGACATTGCTTACAATTAACATCACTAATCTCTTTATTAGCAAACTTCATATTAATTCTTTGTTTTTAATGATTTCCCAAACATACAATCTATATCTTAATTCATTCATTTCAACATTATCACAAAGACCCATTTAAACACATAAAGTAGCATTGTCAATCTACTAACTTTTGCATATAATTCTTGATGTAGATAATGAAATTTTCTTCAAGCAATCCATGGCTACAATCAATTCGTACACAACTTAAATTTTAATAATGGAACCACATACAATTGCATATTCACATTTCAATCAATCAATAGGTCATTTTTCTAATTAAAGTGTACTCTTCTTAATCTTTTTCATGCATCATTCTTTCAATTCACATCTAGCATGCTTCCTAATTAGAAATATAGAAAATTTACTCACCTTAATTTGGAGAGAAATATAACTAGCAACCTCCTAAACGAATGTCCTTGCCACGAGAGCGGTCCTCCTCCTAGATGCGCGCACCCGAGCTTCAAGAACCCCAAACCCGAGCCTCCCTTGGATTGATGTCGGCCTCTCCTCTTCTTGGTGCAAGCACAATTCTCCACACACACAAACTCAATCTTTTACTCACTTGCTAGACTACTAGATAATGTATTTTGAACTATAGGTTTGGAGGAAATAATTAGCACAAGAATAACTAGGCTAGGGGAGGGGTATTTATACTAAAAATCTAGGAAAATGGAAGGCTAGGATTAACTTAGGAGTTAGGATTAAAAGGCTAGGATTCAAGGAGGAGTTACAATAACCAACCATGATCAAGTAACCACCACCCATGACTCCGCTTGAATTTTTCAATTCCCTCCAAAAGATCAAAACCGGCCTACCTTGTGTGCATATGCACGTGTACGTGTAGTGCACGTGCATGCAACTTGGTCTCCATTTAAAAATTGTACATTATATTTTATAAAAATAATCTTTAGAATGTATTCTACATTACAAGTTGTATTTAAAAATAAAATAGCTCATGGGCTTTAGTTTATGGGCCAAAATAATAATTATAAAAAGATAACCAATAAATTAGATTTGGGCTTTTAAAAGAAAGGCTTTTTGTCTATTTGAAAAAGGTTTCTACTTAAAAATAATTAAAGAGCACATGTATAAATATCTATACTCATCAAAATGAAAATAATTACCAAAATATTGCACGTGCACACTACGTGCAAAATAAAATAATTTTCATAAATGAAAATCGGGGCATTACACCTTGTCTCCGTACACGTAATGCCTCCACTGCTTCAAAGCAACGATGATTGCTGCCAGCTCCAAATCATGGGTTGGGTAATTCTTTTCATGTGGTCTCAGCTGTCTAGACCCATAAGTTATTACCTTTCCCTCTTGCATCAGCACACAACCCAAACCACGATGGGAAGCATCGCTGTAGACATCATATTCGACCCCTGCTCTTGGCAAAGCCAAAATGGAAGCGGTAGTCAATCTTCCCTTCAACTCCTGGAAACTAGCTTCACACTACTCCGACTATTTGAAACTCACATTCTTTTTTGTAAGCCCGGTGAGTGGCACAGCTATCTAAGCGTAGCCTTGAATGAACCTTCTGTAATATCCAGTCAAGCCCAGAAAGCTCCTAATTTCTTTCACTGTGGTCGGTCTTGGCCAATCTTTCACAGCTTCAATCTTTCGCGGGTCAGTAGCCACTCCCTCCTTAGAAAGGATGTGACCCGGGAAGGCGACTTCGGTTTTCCAGAAGTCACATTTGGATAACTTCACATACAGCTAATGCTTCTGTAGCGTCTTCAAAACCTCCGCTAGGTGCTTGGCATGCTCTTTCTCTGACTTGGAATAGACCAGTATGTTTTCGATGAATACAACGATAAAAGAATCGATGAATGGCCTCAGAAAACTCTATTCATCATGTCCATGAAAATAGCCGGTGCATTTGTGACTCCAATTGGCATGACTAGAAACTCATAGTGACCATGCCTAGTTCGGAAAGCCGTCTTGTGCACATCTTCTTCTTTCACTCGGACTTGGTGATATCCTGACCGCAAGTGTATCTTGGAGAAAACTGATGTTCCTTGTAGACGGTCGAACAGATCATCGATTCGAGGAATTGGGTACTTGTTCTGTACTATAACCTTGTTCAACTCTTTGGAGTCGATACACATCCTCATTGATCCATCCTTCTTCTTCACTAAAAGAACTAGGGCTCCCCACGGTGATGCACTTGACCTGATGAATCCTTTGCTTAACAATTCTTCGATCTGCTTCTTGATCTCATCTTGTTCAACCGGTGCCATTCTGTATGGTGCCTTGGAAATAGGTGCACTTCCTGGCTGAACAGTGATGCTGAACTCTACATCTCGATGAGGGGGAGCTCTGGTAGATCATCAAGAAATACAGCTGGAAAATCTCGGAAAACTGTGATCTGCTTCACTTCTTCTGGAACTTTCTGCTCTGACAATGCCGCTACCAACTGCTTACACTTCCTCTTACCTTGAAATGTAACTGCTAGTCCCCCTAGTGCCTTCACCACAACTTCTTTGCTCTTCCATTCAATAGTGGCACTGTAAACTGACATCCAGTCTATGCCAATAATGATGTCGACTCCCAAAAATGCCAATTCAATGAGGTCGATGCCAAAGAGCCTGCCTCCAATTTTAAGATCACACCCTTCATAGTATCGATCGGTAGTCAAGTTTTCTCCTGACGGAGTAGCCACAAATAGAACTTTGCCAGGAAAAATTTTTGGTTCAACTCCCAACCGTTTTGCAAATGAGGGTAACACAAAAGTATGCGATGATCTCGTATCGAATAACACTGATGCTTTTATTACATTTATTAGAATGTCTCCTGTTATATATGAGTACTCTCATTACATAATATTTATTACATAAGTGTAAAAAGCAACAAAACAACTAGGCTTCATCTCCCATACCAGTGATAACATTATCCACATCGTCAGTATCTACCTCGGTCAAAGCGAATACTCGCCCCTGCCTAAACTGCTTTTGCTCTGGGTTGGATTGCTTCTGACTCGGTCCTCCCTGTTGAAGCTGAGGGCAAACAGACTTGAAGTGGCCCTCCTTGCCATACAGAAAACAAGTCTTAATCGGCTGCGGCTTGGTGCACCCAATAGATATGTGACCTGACTCTCCACATTTGTAGCAAGTGGGTACCCTTCCTACCACTGCAACAACATTAGCTCCAGTTGGTTTAAAGCGTTGTGCTGGGGGCTGACTCCTGAAATTGCTTGGCGCTGCAGGCCTTTTGCCCATGCTCCAATTGTTCTGCTTGACCTGCACAACCTGGAACTAGTTCATGTCTGACTCAGTTGCAGCGGCCCTTCTGACCAGCTTCTCGAATCTGCAGATGCCCAGGGGTATCATCCTGTAATACCTCTACCCCTAGCTCAGACAATTTATACAATTTATAAGACAAATTAGATACTATGTAGTACAACTGCCCACTATAGGCTGCCTCTCAAAATGTGGTTAACCGGATTGGTGACTCTTGATCATAGGCTATTATATTTATATTATATTATTTTTACATTTCTTACTGATGTGGGATAATCTTCTCTCCTCCTATTCATTTATTCACTTTGTTACCGAAATCAAATCCATGGTGTGGGCCCCCGATGCAAGCTTACCACGTCAATACCTCTTTGACGAAGTCAACAGCAAAGCCACACTTCCTACTTTGTTGTTACAAACACGGCCGTGGGACCCCCTCACCATATAAACAAATCCATACATTTCATTCATTTTACCATTTTTTTATTCCACTTATACACATCAGCCCATATATATATATATATATATATATATATATATATATATATATATATATATATATATATATATATATATATATTATACTCATTTGAAAATTACGGGGTGTTACACACACCCCCCTTAAGAAATCAGTGTCCTCACTGAGCACAGGGCATGCACAACCAGCGCAGGATCTACTTTCTAGCCGATGTGGAGTGGAGTACCCTGATTCTGCGTGTTGTCCAGACCCCTAGCCCACCGTCGTGGATTTCTCGAGCGTCCTGGCCACAACCCTGCTCCCTCTCAGGCATACATCTCACCCACTCTTACCCACACTCAGTGTCAAAAGTCGGCTCTGATACCATTTGTAACGCCCCTGCCCCTAGCTCAGACAATTTACAATTTATAAGACAAATTAGATACTATGTAATACAACTGCCCACCACAGGCTGCCTCTAAAAAGGTGGTTAACCGGATTGGTGACTCTTGATCATAGGCTATTATATTTATATTATATTATTTTTACATTTGTTACCGATGTGGGATAATCTTCTCACCTCCTATTCATTTATTCACTTTGTTACCGAAATCAAATCCATGGTGTGGGCCCCCCATGCAAGCTTGCCACGTCAATACCTCTTTAACGAAGTCAACAACAAAGCCACACTTCCTACTTTGCCGTTACAAACACAGCCGTGGGACCCCCCCACCTTATACACAAATCCATACAATTCATTCATTTAACCATTTTTTTTATACCACTTATACACATCAGCCCATATATATCCCATATATATATTATTATACTCATTTGAAAATTACGGGGTGTTACACATCCGGGATCTCAGACTTGGCCTCAATCCTTGCTCAAATTTGCGCGCCTTTTTGGCTTCATCCTGAACAATTTCTGGCGCGTACCTTGAGAGCTGATTGAACTTGGTCTCGTACTCCCGCACTGTCATATTGCCCCGCTGCAAGCTCAAAAATTCCATGGTCTTCTTTTCTTGGACGTCCAGTGGAAAATAATGACTCCTAAATTCGTCAAGGAACTCTTCCCATGTGAATTGCACGTTGCCCAAATTCCTCTTGAATGATTGCCACCAAACACTTGCATCCTTCTCTAGCTGAATGGTAGCCAATTTCACCTTGCTTGCCTCTGGGGTTTCCAGTACCTCAAAGACTGTCTCGATCTACCTAATCCAGTCATCAGCAGCATCTGGATTAGTCTGATCCTCAAATATAGTTGGCTTCATTCTTTTGAACGACTCGACCAGCTTGATTGCTTCGAGTACATGCATAACTGGCCCTGGTCCTCTGTTCCCGGGAATATTAGCAGCAAGAGCATGTAGGTTTTGGTATACACGAGCTAGTTCTGTTTCCAAGTCTAGCCCATTCTCACTGCTACACCCTTCGCTGTTTCCGATTCTTTGTGTCATTTCTGAGTCATAAAATTTATCATTAATCATCACAAATAACACAAATAACAACTCTTCAACAAAATTTATTCATTCCAAAATTTTTAACTCTTTATTTAGAAAGAAAAATTTTGTTCTAATACATTCATTACATCCTTTAATAAAAGACATCCTAGATTCTACGGTTTCTCTTGGCTTCTCTGAGCTCTTCCTGTAGTTCTTGGATTTCCTTCTGCATATCTTCAAATTTTTGTTGTCGCTCTTCCTTGTCCCAGCGAGTGATATGATCCAACTTGGCGAAGTGCCGATCATTCACGTGCTGGACCTTATTGAGTTCACACACTAGAAAGCTTAGCTCCTGAATCCGCTCCTTATCCCGTGCCATTGAAATTCCAAGTGGTTTACTCTCCACTTTTGAGTGTCCAGTTCTCGTCGAAGAGAAGCAACAACATCACTTGGGTCATTTGGAACGAGTCCTTCGTCTGGGGATTCTTCGGGAAGGTCAGGCGGAGGTGGAGTGATCTCCCTGGACTCGAGAAATTCTTCTTCTATCTCAAATGGTTATTCTTCTTCCTCCTCCTCTAGTTCTTCTTCTTCTTCTTCCATTGGCTCTTCCTCTTCATCCTCAAAGGGGACAAACCAATGCGCCTCATTTTGGAGATCATGCTGATTGGCCATCTTATAGTGAAAAGAGGATAAAAATGTCATCTCATAGGGCAACACAAACATAAGTTTAAATCTCTATAAGTTGAAACCCACACTCTAATGTCCACTCTAGGGTGTCGTTCCTTATAAATTTGTACTACTTATGAAACCTAGCTCTAATACCATCTGTAACGCCCTGAATTCCAAATAAGACCGAATTCGAGATTTCACAGGATCTTTATACTTCACTTCGTACAGTTTTACAAGGAAATTAAAACTTTTCAAGAACATCAGAGTTCTTTACATTTTGTTTACACAGCAGAAGAATAAAAGAGATACCACATTGAAAATAAAATACAACTTATACAACTTTATCAATGTAAGTCATCAACTGCCTCATAACATCTTTATTTCTTCACAAAAGTCCATTACCTGCATATTAAGCGGTGGGCACGTCAGTCACATACAACTGACGAAAATGTTATACTCGGTCATCCTCTCTATGCCGTACATATAACGATTTCATACTTTAACAAATCACAATTTGAAAGAACAATAAAGTGTCAAAAGTGATTATTCTAATTATGTATGTGTATGCGATGCCTTAATGCCTAATGCCCACATTTTTATACTAGGATGACACTAATACATACTTGTTCGGATTTTATGCATCCCATACTACATAGGTCCGAGGGCAAGCACCTACGTACTCCACATTTAAGGGTTCGGTCCCTCGCAATGAAAACTATCCAGTAATAAGACAAGGTTTAGATCATTCCACGAATATGGATCCCAGTCCCGGAGTCCACTGCTGACTGTTATAACAGATCCTTTATCGTGCGAATCATCCCGCAAGTGCCCCTCTAGCCCCGGTATACGTATATACATTGGAGTATGGCAAACTATCCGCCCGACTACTCATGATCCCGGAATCCACATTGATCAATCATCATAATCTCAGATTTAAAAAAATAAAAGCCCGTCTCCCACGGAGCAACCACAATCCCGGACTCCACCGCTGACTGGGTCTATAGCCTCGAAATCCACCGCCGACTATATAGAGTGCCCCACTTACATTTGCCCAGGTTTACTATATCTTCACTTATGTGCCTAATTCTTAAGTTCAAGACATGAATAAATTTCCATACCTAGAATTAGTTTTACCTCATTTCGGACTTAATCAACAAAATACGAGATAGCTCCATGGCCATATCTTAAAATATATCTCAACTCTTTTCAATTCAATAGTGCCGGTACCCGAGGTCTCACTAACTCTAAATCACAACTTTTTCATGTACAAGAATTTATGGGTACACATACCCTTCAATAAACATGTCTTAAACTTAGATATTTTTATCTTCAACTCATTTACAAATGATCAATATCTTGTCTTAACACTTATCCACAAAGTAATCATTTCTTAGTCTTGACAGTAATTATGATCTATTTATTCATTCATAATTTTCATAAGCAAATAATTTCTTTCAAGAACACAACTTCATCACATGAAATTTTATTAACAAATTCAAGCTCTAACAATGTCTCAATTTACTTCAAAGTATTTCTTAAACAAAAATAAAAGTGTAATCTCTTTCAAGAAAAATCACTTCACAAATTAATACTTTGTTTTTCTTCACTACAAAGTTCTATTCTCAAAATTCCATTTCTTTTTATACTTCAAAATATACAAGAAAACATTATACTCTCTCTTAATATTTTCCATTTCATTTTATATCAATAGTGAAGTTTATTTCTAAAATTTTTCTTATCAAAACGGCATATGAAGAAAAGACTCAAAAAAATCAGAATGGGTGCTCTGGGTTTCGAACCCATGACCTCCGATCACACACAGCCAACGCCCAACCCAAATCCCGCTAGCCAGTAAGTCTAATGGACTCTGGCGTCAAGATTCTATGCCGAAGTATTCATATATTGACTCTCGGTTTCGGGATTTTATGTAAAAGAATTAAAATAAATGTGACTATCAAGTTTCGAACCCAAGATCTCTTACAAACAGTGCTCTGTGTTGCACTGGCTAACCAGTAAGTCCAAGTGTAATTTCTGTTTAGGATTTGTATTAATATACCTTTGTTTAAATTGTTCAGAAATTGGTTCTTTTTTATACAAACTTGTTTATCCAAAGATCCAATCTTTTTAGGATTTTGGAATAAACTTTCTCTTGACTGAGAATGAATTTAAAAACAGTAAACAACAATTTTAAATTCATTAAAACCCTATTTCCATTTCTTTAAACAATTCCTCTTCTCATTTTATACATAGGCTTGGATTTTTCTTAAAACTTGAATTTACATAATAGTGTTCATAAAAACTAATTTATGCTCCTACTTATACAAATTAAAATTTTGTAACATACCAACATGTCTCTCATCATGAGAATTTCACAAAAAACCTCTTTCATGCAATAGTTTATATTTTCAATTATAACATGGCAAATATACACATGTCAACACCTTTCATGGCACTAAATTTATTCTGTTTTCTTTCTTCTTTCTTAATCATTAGATTCTAAGGCATGGGTTGAGTAAGACATTCTTCAAAAAATTTCCATCTACTTAACATGTACAAAAATTTGCAAGCATACTAACATGATTCATAGTATAAAAATTTCTTTTTTTTAATTAGCATGGTATCTATCACAACAAGGCTATTCTCATTCATAGCATATTACACTAGCATAAATTTTATCTATATTTTTCACATCAACATTAACTTATACTCCTCATTTATAGTTTTTAGCATGCATATTCTATAACTAGAAAGTAAGAAACCACCCACCTCTATGAAGAATGAAATCAATGAGAAAGTTGGAAACAACTCCTAGCTCCTAGCAAGTCCTTCTCCTCCTAGCAAGAATACTCTACTCTCTTTCTTTTTCTTTCTCTTATTTTGATTTGTTTTTTGTGTAAAAAGAGAAGGAGAATGGGGTGCTTTTTATAGGACAATGTTAGGGTCTAATTTGCAAACTTCTCAACCTAATAACTCCTCATTTAAACTCTCTAGCTCTTCACTTTTCTAACTCCTCCCTCAAACTCTCCAATTATCCTAACTCCCAAACTCCCAATCTTTCTCCTCCCTATTATGCTACAACCCTATAGTCCAAACCGGCCTACCCTATAGTCCAAACCGGCCACCCCTATGTGTGGAAATGCACACATGCACATACAAAATAAATATAATTTTTATAGTTCTAAATGTGTACTAAAAGTTGTAACTTGTCATGTATTAGTCCAAGCTCAACTTAAATTAGGATTTTATTAATGGGTTTGTTCCATGGGCTTTCATTTTAATATATTAACTTAATTATCCTAGTGGGCTCTTCTTTACAATAATCTAATGGGCTAGAAATTAACTTTAGGTCCATGAGTTAAATAAAAAAGGCTAAATAAGATTATGCATGGTTAAAATTAGTAAATGAGAGTAGGAATTAGATATGGAAAAATTAGCACGTGCATCATACGTGCAAAAATCGAAAAATGCATTTTCAATTTAAATTAAAAAAATGTGGGGTGTTACACGTACGACCCTAATTTAATGCGATTTTTACCATTATTGTAACCCCCTGAATTACAAACATAGGTTATTCATAGCAAAAAGATAATCTTTTACTTCAAATTTGTACAAATTTACAAGGAGTTTAAAACTTTTCATTTACAACATTATTCTTGACAATAGCATAGCGGAAATAAATAAGTACAATAAAACATAGGTTAAAGAAAGCTCTTCAATCTTATGACAACCCATCACAGCGATTTCGAGTCCATACCACATCCAATCCTGCAACTAGGAAACTGTGGGTACGTCAGTTTCATACAACTGACGCAATGCTATAATACAGCGATTCCATTATCTTAACAATCACAAATTTGAATGTGAAACAAAATGTGAAAGGTGACTATCTTAAACATCTCGATGTATGATATGTCCTGATGCCTAATGCAAACACTTGTACCTACGATGACACTAATGCATACTTGTTCGGATTCTATGTATCTCATACTACATAGGTTCGAGGGAAAGCCCTTAATGCACTCCTCAATATAGGGTTCAATCCCTCGTTATGAATTCCTACTACGGTGAATAATGTAAGGTTTAGATATTCTGTGAGTATCTAGTACCGCTCCGATAATTTTTTAGATTCGTTCTCCCATCGTGAGTGACTTTTGTCATCATGCCTCACACATCGATAATTCTGGAGACGAAACCCATGCCGCGAGCCATAACCCCAATAATTCTTTAGATTCGTTCTCCCACCGCGAGTGATTTTTGGACATCATGCCTCACACCCCGATAATTCTGGAGACAAAATCTACACCGCAAGTCATTTGGTACCTCATCACACAAATATCCCATGAGCGTCACCTCGATCCCAATAATTTTGAAGAGAAATCCCACACCGCGAGCGATTTTGGACATCATACCTCACACTCTGATATTCTTGAGATAATCTCCCACCGCAAATCATATGAGACCTTCATACTCATGTTTTCCCATACTTCATCACATCTCCTCTATTGCCTATCCTTAGGTTTAATTATAATCATCACAACATAGAGCTAGCTTACCCTACCGGATTTAAATCAACACACGAGAAAATGTTAGCCCATACTTGCTACTTTTAAATTTTCATTTATCATAACCTGCCGGTCTCTACGGGTCTCGCTCAGCCTCTAGATTCCAACATTTCAAACCGAGGTCAAATAGGTTATTTTAACCTCAATTACACAATTCCTCATTCATAATTCATTTGATTTGTATATACATTCATTTTGAATTGTCAATTTCAAATCTACTTCCTTACGTATCGTAAGCTTCTTAGGATAATACTAAATATAAAGATTCTTCATATTTCAGTCTCTTAACCATGCTTTTATTTTACCACCAAATATCCCTAACCATTTACTTCTTTCAATAATTTAATCCCAATGTAATTTTTTCAAAGGTAGGTTCTAAATTTGTATTCCACTCCCAAATTTAAATGCATTTTTAACATAAACAAACACCCTCGAATTTAGACTATAAACTAGATTCATCTAGTACAATGTCTAATGTAACTTTTAATCTCCAAAATACATCTTAAAATAATGTATAATTATTTCCAAATGTTTTCATAATATTCTACAATATTTCTACAAATTTCTCCCATTTTCAAAACATGATAAAACCCAAAAATAAGTTTTAAAAAAGGCAAATGAGTACACCCGGGATCGAACCCTATATTGTGGAGTGCGTTAGGGCTTGTCCTCGGACCTATGTAGTATGGGATGCATAGAATCCGAATAAGTATGCATTAGTGTCATCGTAGGTACAAGTGTCTGCATTAGGCATCAGGATCATATCATACACCAACATGTTTATGAAAGTCACCTTTCACATTTTGTTTCGCATTCAAGTTTGTGATTGTTAAGATAATGGAATCGCTGTATTATAGCATTGCGTCAGTTGTATGCAACTGACGTGCCCACAGTTTCCTAGTTGCATGATTGGATGTGGTGTGGACTCGAAGTTGTTGTGATGGGTTGTCACAAGATTGAAGAGCTTTCTTTAACCTATATTGTATTGTACTTATTTATTTCCGCTGTGCTACTGTAAAGAACAATGTTGTAAATGAAAAGTTTTAAACTCCTTATAAATTTGTATGAAGTTGAAGTGAAAGATCCTATTTTTGCTATGAATTACATGTGTTTGAAATTCGGGGCGTTACAATTATCAACACTATAAGGTATAGTGTTGTTGTTGTTAAAAGATAAGAAATTGTTTTCATTTTCTATATTAAAAAATTTTATTTATCTCAGACATAAAATATTAACAATTGTTTGCATGTTTGCATTTGCCATAAAATTATGTTCTATTTCAAGCCATGTAAATTTTTTTGAAGTTGCTCTGATTAAAATGTGTCTCAAACTAACCTATGTATACAATACACTAGTATAATGCACGCGCGATGCATGCCTATAAGAAATATAAGAGCATTTCATAATATAATATCAAAACGAAAAAAATGTAATGTTGTTAAATTTGTGAATGGTGTTGAATTACTAAATGTTAGAAGCAATTGGATCACTTTCTTGGAAAGCAGCCACTCAAATATAGCTCATACATGTTCTTAAATAGTAGTAACAATTACTATCCTCGCAAACTAATTATTGTAGTTGGTTGGAGGGATGAAGCCAGTTAAAGCTCCTAACAACCAAACAAATTGGACCATTTAATCAGTATCAAAGAAATGTGTATATAATTAGACATGGTTAAGGTTATAGACTTGAGAACCATACACACTTTGCTTGCTAGTTTCTTTTTATGAGATTAGTTCATAATTTATATTAGTTATTGAGCTTTCTTTTGTATCTGTGATGTTTTTTGTTCAATATAGTATGATCTTTCCTCGGTCCCAACATGATTACGTACTACTAATTCATAAAAACATTCAAAAATATAACATGCTTAGTGTATTAGATGAATATGGTAGCCACTGCATACACACCTATAAACGCCTGCTTACTTTTATCTTTATCGCAACCCTAATCAAACTAATCATCCACAAATTGAAACTGTAAATGTCAAGCAATAAGAGAAAACTCACAGAAAATGTCACCAATTGCTAAAAATCTAAATCGAAACTCTAAATGTCACAACCGTCAACATACCAACCTAGATCCACACCAATCGCATAAAATCCAATCTTTTTAATCAAAACCTTAACAATCTACAGTGTTGTTGCCCAAAATCTCACCAATCCAAAAAGAAACAGGACAAAAGATCAAATCTTTCAAAATGAGATTAAGATTAATACCATATCTACTACTATAAACCAACAACGTGTCCTACATCATCATGAAATTCTTCATGAGCATATCATCAATCACCTTATGAGCATTAACAAATTTAATCACAACTACTTTGCAATTAAAATTTAGATTGCATTCTTCGTAATACCACTATTTTGGAGAATGAGATCAAGAATTAACAAAAAGATATTTCCAAGTGAGCAATGAAATTTAATAGAGGTGCGGTGTTACCTATAGTATAATCAATTTCAACCGGACCGTGTTCTAACAAACTTGTTCTAATTGATTGTTCAATGTAACATTAAAAAAAATCTTATGAACAGAGTAAAAAAGATGAAATTGCATGTCCAAATTATTTGAATTTCAAAGAAGACATTTTTCTTCACATTCTTATCTTCCATCTCAATTTGGATGTCAAAATAACTTCAACATTCCCACATGCATTTCTTTAATCATATAACATGCAAGAAAATCATCCATGCTTTCATAAAAATAATGATTTGTGAACTTTAGTGAAACTTAGTGATAGTACCTAAATCATCCATGTCCTAATTCCGGAGTTTTGAAGCTTGTATAGATCCATTATTTCTTAGTCTGCTTTTAGGAGTAACCCACTTTTAGAAGTAGAAATAGAGATCCGGATCCAAGTTCTCTTCCATTGCGGATGTCGGACAGAGTGGTCGACAGAGCTGGGGGGGGTCATAAGAGAGAGGGAGAGAGGAATTGAATGCAAGATGAATGTTTGGATTTAATCTACATGTGCAATGCATATATTAGGTTGAACTTATTCTGAGCATGCGTTGCACAAGTTTGTTTGGTTATAATACACATATTTGTTTGGTTACGCAACTCCAACTCTCCCATTATAATATTAGAGATTAGAGATAAGAGATATATCTTTTTTCTCAGCCAAATTTAAAATAAAACAAATGCCTTGTACTGAAACAATGATAACTATCGTTTCAAATAATACGCACTTTTGTAAAATATAAAAATAAAATTATGCGCACTTGTATAAGAATCTCATAATAAACCAAACAAAAATCTATTTGCATATAATTATATTTTCCTAATATTTTTTTTAATCATAATTAAAAAGTAAAATTAATTAATATATGTTACAAAAGAGCGAGAAGGATGGAGAGGTGTAGCCGAAATCCAAGTGTTGTGTCTCTTTATTCATAACATATATATAGAGAGAAAGTTAGGGTTAGGGTTTGGTAGTGTAATTGGGCCACCACCTGAATAGGTGGGCATCCACTTAATAGGTGGTCACCATTTCACAAGCACCCTCCCCTCCCCTCCCTCCCCCCCCCCCCCCCCCCCCCCCCCTCCCCCAAATGCCCACTTTAAAATAATGCCTTATTAAAAACTCTCCTAAGGAAAACCCACTTATAGGAAAAATCCGAAGTGAAAGAAAACAATACAACTAATTCTTCAGGAATATGATTTTTCAGGAATCTAAGTGGGTGCGACTTACATTGCCTCATTAAAACCCTTTGAAGGGAAAATCCAGTGGGAAAAAATCTCAACGAAGGAAAAATGTATAATGCGCAAAGACATTCTTCAGGATGTATCCATTAGCATTTTCAGGATACTTGCACCTGCAGGATGCTTCCTTTCAAAAACATTAAAATTTATTACATCTAGTTTTTACATCAACTTAAATGAAAAATCACCCTCCAAAATAATATATTTGGTCATTACATCCCAACCCAAAAATTTATCAGCCTATACATTAATATGCCTATCTGCTGAACTATTTTCATGCCAATCTAGTCTACTAACTTTTGTAATCTAGACTTTGGGAGGGATTTTGTGAAGAGTTCTACAAGGTTCCCTAAAGACTTGATGCTTTACATTAATCATATTTTCTTCTTGAATTTTCTTTATACAGACTGCATTATTCTCATAAATGATTGTAGGCTTGATTTTTAAATCTGGGAGCTCGCAACTCCCCCTAATATGCTGAACTAGAGATCTTGACCATACACATTCTCTACTTGCTTCATGAAGTGCAGTATCTCAGAATGATTGGTCCATATTGGTGCAATTATTTATTTGACTGATCTCCCATGAAATAGCTGCACCACTGTTAAGAAAAATATATCATGTTTATGATCTCCCCTTATGGGGATCAGATAAATAACCTACGTCTATATATTCAACAAGGTCAGCACATTCACTTGAATAATATAAACCAAGATCTAGTGCACTATGATAAATAAAAGAGTGGATCCCTATCAACTTCAGTACCCAGAATATCTTCATTTTGTTCTTTCAGCCAATATGGATCCCTGTCAACTTCTAGTGACTTAACCACCATAGGTGTATTGAGTAGATGAGAATCACTCATATTGAATCTCTTCGGGAGATTTTCAATATATTTGGTTTTTTGTAGTAAAATTTTAATTTTATTGTGCTCGATCTGCAGGCCGAGACAAAATTTTATTTCACCCGTCTTTCATCTCAAATTCATTCTTAAGATAGCTAGTAGCTTTTTCAATTCTTCAGGAGATCTGATCAAAGTTTATACCCTTCCCTAGACAGAAATTCACTGAGCCTATTGTACCATATTCTTCCGGATTGTTTTAGTCCATATAAGACTCGTTTTAATCTAATACAGTGTGTACTTCTAGACTTGGTTTCTGGTAATTCAAATCCTTCGGGGATATATATATATATCTCACTGTCTAGGTTACCATATAGGTATGATGTCATCACATCCATGAGTCTCATATCAAGTTTTTCAGAAATAGCAAGATTTATTAGATATCCAAATGCAATGATGCCCATGACCGGGGAATATGTTTCTTCATAATCTATTTCTGGTCTTTGTGAGAATCTTTAAGCAACTAACCGTGCTTTATATCGCTGGATCTCATTCTTTTCATTTATTTTTCTTACAAACACCAATTTAAAACCTATATGGTTTATTCCTTTTGAGGTTTGTACCATAGTACCAAACACTCCATATTTTGTGAGGAATCTAGTTCCGCTTGAATCGCATCCTTCCATTTTGGGCAATCTTGTCTCTTTCGGCTTTCAAGGATTGTTCGTGGTTCAGTGTTATCCTCATTTTCATCACCCTATTTAATCTCATCTACTATTGGATATGAGAAAATGTTATTCATGACAAATTCATTTCGATTCCATGTTTCGCTTGAGTATGTGTAAAACACATATTTCTCATTATTGTTGGGTACTGGTACCTCTTTCTCAGTCTCTTCTGGGATCGGAGGCATATCCTCGACTGGAGCAATATGCTTTGTTTTGAGAAATTAAATCTTTGGTTCAATACATCTTCCATACCATCATGAACTCTCACTACAAGAGATGCTATTTCAGGAGCTGCTTCTTCAGGAGCATCATGAACTCTTTCAACACGAGATGCTACTTCAGGAGCTCCTTGTTCAAGATCATTAGGGTGTGTTGTGTTATTCAATCTCCTCTTCGGGGGAGCTGAATCTTTAGAACCTTTAGGTCTTCCACATTTTTTGATGTGGTACTGTTTCATTTGCTGCTTTATTTGATTCTTTGGGTATTTTGATAATTTATGAAGTTCTTCTAGAATGAGGTATTTATCTTCCTTTTTGCCTCTCCCTAATGGCGGAATTATTATCTCGTCGAAATAGGATGCTCAATCTCTATTCTAAGGGTATACAAAAATCATTGAAGGTTTGCGAGGTAAATTTAGCTGTATTGTCTAGTCTTATTGATTTGATATCTTATTGAGAGAAATCGATGATTTGGGTCAGGAGACTAGAAAAATATGTTCTAATTGAAGTATCAAGTAATACCATAAAGTATCTAAAAAATGTAATATTTAATCAGTAGAGGAAAATAGAAATTATAGAAATTATTCATCAGTAAATTCTAAAGAAATATTGTTCCCAAATCATAAGTGCTGAAAACATAGTTCCAAAAATACCAACATAAGCCATGAAGTGACAATGTCATGTAGTGCAATGTTAAACAAATAAAACTAAGCTACTGATAATCCCCAAAAAAATCAACAGATGTCGAGTTTGTGTATAAATGACTAACAATGAAGGGATCCTTTAGTGCCTTGCCAATAATAGGTCCTTGATTAGGAGTGAGTTGCGGGGTCATAGTGGTATGCGACTCGACTACCCCAACATGAGTGATGTAGATCCCTAATGACAAGCTGGAGAATTTCTCTAAAATGAACTCCTGGTTCACTAAGCAAGAGGTTACACAAAGGTATTCTTTATTTTCCTCACTCAAGATTTCAGTATGATACTCGTTTTCCCTTATGTCCTTAAAACTCAATAAATTTCTTCTGGAATTTCAAGATTATAAGGCATTCTGAGTAAGTAGATGAGTTCCATTGGGTAAAATTAAATGTGCTCTGCCGGAGCCTTCAACAATATGAGTAGGACCAGCTATCGTGGATACTATGTTCGAACTAGAATTAATATTGGAGAAAAAGATCATACTCTTAAGGATGATGTGGGTAGTAGCACTGTCAATCAAACAGAAGCTATCTCTATCTAGTTTTCCCATGGATTCCAGCATAGACTTTATAATTGCCTGGTAATTCGTGCAAAATTTGAGGCCCTCCAGGCCACAGACTAGTCACATACTTAATGTTTATCTTACTTATTCATTATAAATACAAACACAGTTAAAATATACTAGTGGTTTCTCCTTGAATCAATATTACGAGCGGCAATTGGAAAATAAAATATTACGAGCGGCAATTGGAAAATAAAATATTACTCGGTTATTAAAGTATTCCTTCAACATATGATGCAAAAGTGTGACCAAAGTCTATTCAATGAAGTTATATCACTATGAAAGCATAGTACATATATTCTCCTCTTATTCCAACTCTGTGTACTTGTTTCTCTATTTTTTCTCAAAAATGACCTCAAGAGTAAAAGGATCTTCTAGAGTTAATATTTCATTCATAAACACCTTAGTTGCACACTATAATGATTCAAATCATGAAACACCTCTATGTTGTGAGTCTTGTGACACTATGCAAGGCGGTAGAATAACAAATGGAGGCATCAATAACTCAAATGTCACAGATGTAAGATTAATTTTAACTATTTAACAAATAAATCTGATATGGAGTGTTTATGAAGTGCCATAGGTTAATCTATAACCTAAAGTACCATGCAAGTACTAGTTATCGTTGATGAATCTAGCATGCTTTAGTTTTGAAACGCATCATGTTTTAACTAAATTTGTCTTGTTGTGGTTACCAGAGCACAAATGGGAAAGCAGTTTTTGGTGAGTATACAGGTTTCATTTGTACAAAAAGATACAAACTTTTGTCTATATATTTAATATTGTGCATAACATGTGGAGGTACTTGGTATCAATATCATGCGAGAAACTCATGAAAGCTATGTGCTTGCAATATATCCACTGGCAGAAAGAGGAATTTTCTAGTATGGATGATTTTAAATAAAAAAAGTTTTTTTTTATGGAGACATTATATTTGATTAGCATAAGGGTGCATAGTACAACAATATAAAAAAAAATTCTCTACTTATGGCAAAGCCTTCTCTACTTTTTCAAGATCCAAAATTAATAAACAAAGATCATGTATAGCTCAACATTATTAGGGTTTTATCCGAAGTTAGATCCAAACAGAAGAAAAATGATCAAAATTTGCATCAGAAAATTCACAAAATTCATAATTAAGTCATATTAGTAAATCTAACATGTATCTCATCAACATAAAATAATCTGATTGATTAATTTAACATGGATCTCATCAACAAAAATTATTAAGCTACGTGGTTTTGGATGAATGCTATTGAATTCCATTTAAGTACTTAGATAATATCCAACTAATCAACCTCTAAGTTAGCAAATGACCTGCATACATATGGATAGGGACGATTTGTAGATGATTTGATCAAATCATATTAGTGATACCCTTGACTAGAAGGGTTTGGACTGTAATTTGAAGATACCTATACTAGGAGAGTCTAATTTGGATTTATAAGGGTACTAGAAATCAGCCCAACCTTGAACCCTTCTAACCAAAGTTTGGATGGTTTCGTATGGGCAATACCTGAATTATCTTTATATCTTTCTAGACTTTCTTCATGACCATTCTTCATTCGGTGCACCTACACACAAATGAAGATAAGGCCTACAGGTATAAGGAAACAATACATGCAACAATACATACTTAATAATGGGCAACTGATGCTGTTGTTTTTGGGTGTGGGAGCAATAGATAGTGAGTTCTTTTGTCGGAGTGGGAAAGCATATCTCAGCCGTCGATCTGGTCCTGATGAGAGACTAATTTGTGGTTGGATGTTGTGGATCTGGTGGTGGTTGATCGCTGCTGAACACCTGCAAAAAGCCTGAAACACTGAGAGTGGTCCCAGCAACAGGCCCTCCGACGATCAAGTTAGTAAACCTGAATTTAAAGTGGGATTAGGTGGTAAAATTGTGATTACCTGGTAACAATGGAGGTAGACCTGTATTTATAGGCTAGTGGGAATCTGCTAGGGAAAAATTCTCACCAACCTGATTAGATTATGCAGATTAGGGACTTGATGGGGTAGTAAATGCCATGATTTTAGGGGATTTGATTACTACCCATAAATGATTGGTCAACTGCCCCTTGTTGGGCTGAGCGGAAAATGGCTGGCTTGTAGAAGGCCCACGAACTATCCTCGGGATTGAGGTTATTCATGAAAATGTTATCTTGTCCTTGTCTGCCTTGTGATCCGTGTTGGGATCGAAAAGTGGGGATCGGCCACGATTCTTACTCGTATCACAAGCCGCCCACTCTCGGAGGTGAATTCTCGGTCATCTTCAAGAAGTAGGTAACTCGTAGGGGAAAAAGTGGGGCATAAGGACTTGTTCATTGCGACGGCATCAGGCTCCCTTCGAGGGCCAGAATTTGAGCTTGCCAAGATTGAGGCTCGAGCTATGAAGGATGAAGCATCGGCTGTAGTCGTCGAGGTTAAAGTACCTAGCCGATGGGTTAGGCCTGATGGGGGAGTCAAGGAGAGATGAGCGATAGGCTCGGATTCGAAGTGCCATTTTGAGCCGTCAAGATAAGGACCATGTTTGCGAGAAAACTGTGATGGCCTCAGAGTCAGAGCGCCATTTTGAGTTGCTAAAGCGAGAGCTACATTTGCGGAGACATCCGCAATGGCTTCGGAGTCAGAGTTCATTTTGAGACGTTAAGACGAGAGCCACGTTTGCGGAGAAATTCATGATGGCCTTAGAGTCAGAGCTCCATTTCAAGATGCTAAGACGAGAGCCCTATTTGCAGAGAAATCTGCGATGGCCTCGGATTCAGAGCGCCATTTTAAGATGATAAGTGTCACACCCCGCTTCCCCAAAAAATACGGAATACGGATACATAACATTAGCCCAGCAAATGATTTTCATTATCCATAAGTTGTTCAAGAAAATCTTAACAACATGCTCGAGAAACATCAGAGTCGGAAGCGAATTAATCAACCATATGCACATAATGAGTCAAAATACCAACAAGAATACTTGAAACCAAATACATAAATCTCAAATAGTCATGATCTGAATAAAACACAAGTCTTGGGTCACACTGCCCAAATACAAGAATAAATCCAAGTCTCACGAATACATTTATTGTTCAAGTAAATTACAAGAAATAATATAATAACAAGCAGCACTAATACTTCATGTCTCTGATACCATCTGGAACCTGTTTTCCAAAATCTATAATTCATCAATGCGGGAAAGAGAAAAAGAGAAAACACAAGTACCCGTCAATTGCAAGTCACGGGTCACTTATAATGTAGGATACAAGCACATGGGGAAACTAACTAGTACATGGTATAAGTGTAATGTCAAAGTAAACAACTAGCATGGTAAAAGTGATCAAGTGTATATGGCATAAATCAAGTGTCAAGTCATCAAGTATCATGTAAACATGCATCAAGTATTAAGTATCATGTAATCATGTATCAAGTTTTAAGCTTCATGTCTAATGTAATCAAGTCTCATGTATCATGTAGTCATGTATCAAGCAAGCATGTATCATGTTCAAGTATCATGTATCAAGTCTTGTAGTGAATTACTATCTAGGTAGCACTTCATGCAGCCGATACTACATGGTTGCTACAACAAAATAGTTTCGCTTTAGATTTGATAGTGGACCATAGAGGGACAGTATACTCGGAGACAAGCAAGTAATGGAGCTCTAAGCTCCAAGTATCATGTATCATGCAATCACGTGTCAAGTTGTGCAAGTGGCAAGTATCATGTCTTGCGTGCAAGTATCAAGTAATCATGTCAAGTAATCACGTAGGATCAGTGGATCTCCTTCCGAGTACACATTTCTAAATTATCCACTATTAAATCTGTCCCTTAAACCCCGGCTTGGTTATTTTATTATTAATGTCAAAAAAGCATGTATAGGTGCAAAATATATCAAAAATAGCATGGCATGATCATGTGACAAATGCAAGTAGCAAGATAAGCATGTACAAGTGCAGGATATCACATAAACGAATAAAGTAAACAAATTTCAAGTTCAGGATAGTAAGACCATGCTGTAGTAAAATAGTAATTCCAAGAGTTACAAACAAGCAAATCTAGATCTGTCAAAAGATCTGGAAAATAGACATCCACACGAATCCAGCGAGTATAATTAAGTCATATATTAATTCACAAAAACACAACTCAAAACTGATTTGAATACAGAAATTAGGTTCAGCCAGAAATCAAGAAAACGAATTCAAGAGTATGGAAACAGCATGAAAACGCATTAAATAAATCCATGAAAAATCTGGGGTATTCTCCTATATATCCAGAATCAAAATATTGAGTTTCAGAATTTTCTAGGAAAAATAGATAAGTCATCAAAAATAATACAGCATCACGAAAACATAGTTTGGCAAATCTGGAATTCCCAACACTGCTGTATGAAAACTAAGATATCTCGCAACCAGTGAAACGAAATCCAATTCTACCAAAGAGATATGAAAATAGATATAATTTACTAACTTTCACATTTCACAAACATTTTTCATTCAGTAAAAGGAATCATAGTGAAAATAGGGTTCTTTACAGAACAGCGAGCAAAATACAGCATGTATAGATTTTAGAAACGAGCATGAAACACTACATAAAACTTATCAATAAAATTCATCAAAATTCTGGGTAATCCCTAACTTAGTAAAGGAACACTGACCAAAATATTGGATCAAAATAATATGTATAGCATGGTTCTTGAAAATAGTTTGTTAACAAAATTAACGAAAAAAATAGAATCTGGAAAAGAGCGACACCTCTGTACTAAAACAGTCATAACTCAGTCATACGAAATCAAAATCAAGCAAGGTCAGAGGGTTTTGAAAATAGACAAAATTATCTAAAACTCATATTTTATACCGAAATCAAGATACTGACTGTAGCACAGTCGAAAACAGCAAACAAAACAGAACATCCAGAAAATACAGATTTCACCCTCAAGCACAAAAAACAACATAGATTCAAGAATATTGATCCAAACTCATCCAAACTTGAAATAAAGCCTACCAAGTGTTTAAACATCATGAACTAGGGTTATTAACATGTCCACACCTATTATTTCACATGGGTATCAACAAAATACGAATTTGCACACAAGTTTCACATACACGTCTAAAATCAAGAACAGACGATTCCTAGGTTATTTCATGTCAAGATTGATGTCGTGAGTCTTCTATGGTCAAAATATCACAATAGAGACAAAACCCATCAAGGAAAACACAATCAAAGGTTGTCTCTAGACCCAACTACACTATAGGTGAACTTTGGTACTTGTATCAAACAATGAATTGGAGTAAACGTTTTTGCCTTAGTTTGGAGATGAAGAACGATGCAAACAAGCCTAGAAGCAAAACCCACGAACAAAATCCGCTAAATTCGCAAATCCAAGCAAAACAAGCGAAATCTTCTCACGAACGAAACTTCCAATGCGCACGACGATCAAAGTGGCTAGAGACCACTTTGAGAACACCACAAAGAGAAGTACGGGGATTGTTGGTGCAAGATTTGATGTTGTTGATGGTGGTGTGGTGGTCGGCAAAGCAAGGGAGGAGAAAAAGGGGGCTCGGGTTTGATGGGGTTGCCGGAGTTGGGGAGATGGTGAGGTGCTGGTCGGGTGTGGGTGTAGCCGGGAGCAAGCAAGAGAGGATGGGGAGGCCGGGATGGAGTGGGAGAGGAAAAATATTAGGGTTAGGGTTAAGGTTTAGAATTAGGAGGGTTTATATATAGGATTAGAAGTGGGCTAATAGGTAATGGGTATTAGTAGCTAGTAATAGGTTTACAATGGGTTTTGGATTATGGGTCAAATAACAATAGGAATGCAAATAGGATAGGGAATTCTTTGGCTTTGAAAATCTTATTAGGGATCAAAAATAATGAGATTGGGAAAATACAACCAAAACACCACCACAACACCATGAAAAATAAAATAGAGATAACGAGACCAAACAAATGAGGAAAAGATCAACACGACGAAAAACGAGATAAAAGAGAATCAATCAAACACAAGGAGCTCAAAATGAAATAAAACGAATATATATTGAAAACAAATCCAATATACGGTTCAGAAAACAAAATACAAAAGAGAAAAATACACCAAAACGAAAAATACAGTCAAAAATACACAAAAATAAAAAATAGGGGTTACACTAAGATGAGGGCCACGTTTGCAGACAAATCCGTGATGACGACGCTAAGAAAAGGGCCATGTTTGTGGAGAAATCCGCGATGGCCTTGGAGTCGGAGCGTCACTTCGAGATGCTAAGACGAGGGCAATGTTTGCAGAGAAACCTGCGATGGCCTCAGAGTCGAGTGCCATTTTGAGATGCTAAGATGAGAGCCATGTTTGCGGAGAAAACTGCGATGGCCTCGGAGTCAGAGAGCTATTTCGAGATGCTAAGACGAGAGCTATGTTTGCGGAGAAATCTGTGATGGCCCCAGAGTCAGAGCACCATTTTGAGATGCTAAGATGAGGGCCTTGATTGCGGAGAAATCCACGATGACCTTAGAGTTGGAGTGCCATTTCGAGATGCTAAGACGAAAGCATTGTTTACGGAGAAACCCGCGATGGCTTCAGAGTCAGAGTGCAATTTTGAAATGCTAAGATGAGAGCCATATTTCTGGAGAAATATGCAATGACCTCGGAGTCGGCGCACCATTTCGAGATGCTAAGATGATGGCCATGTTTGTGGAGAAATCCACAATGTCCTCGGTGTCGGAGCATCATTTCGAGGCACTAGTCCCGAGGAGATGTACTTGTTTAGAATTCTGTGTAAATGGGTCGAGTGACAATGACCCATTGCACATGTGACTTCGCTGACCTTTGAGTAGCTTTTTCATAATTTTGCAGTTATCGAGGAGGGGGTATGTGATCGGGATCATGCGAGAAGTTTTGTTCCCTACTATAAGTTCAATTCCCCTTCTCATTTTATAGGGTTGCTCTCTCTCTCTCCACACCCAGAGTTTCTCTTTCTAGAATGACCTTCACTTTCAACATGTTTACCATTCATTCTCGTGGCTCGGCTTCATCCTCAGACCATGGCAATTCGTCTTTAGAGTCTTCCAATCAGTCTTCTGGTTAGTCAACCTCGTGGGAGGACGAAATCCCTCAGCCAAGGCCAGTGCGTGTTCCTTCTCCGGAAGAAGATGTTGATATCGAGTCGAGTTTGAGTCCCGAAAGGTAAGAGCTCGATCGTATCGAAGGGGAAGCCGAGATCAGAGAAGCTCAGGGGAGTCCCAAGATGGAAGAAGGTGAGCCCTCCACCATGCCAGATACCGAAAACAATTGGGAGAATCATAAGTGGGCGACAGAGGATAGTGATGAGGTCGAGCAGGAGGAAACTGAGGGGAGTCGTCAGGAGGCGACGGAGGAGGTCAGACAAGAGGGGATTCTTCATGTTCAGGAAGTAAGGTACCCCTCGCTTGGCGACATTCTAATAGTCCCTCCTCCTCGCAAGCCTCGGGCGGCGAAGAAGAAGAAGTCTCATCTTTCCCCTAACAGGGAGTACATGTAAATGGCATATGAGCACAAAGGAAGCTTAGCCCGGCCTTCCATGAGCACAAAACCCATCTGGATGTATCCGGATGATAGGATATTATGCTGCTTGTCGATTGAACGCCCTAATGCACTGCAGGTGGTCGACCACTTCGCCACTCCCCGCAATAGGAAGGCTATGGAAAAAAAAGTCAGAGGACGAGGTTTACACTCATTGGGCTCAGGCTTCTCTTCTGGTAAGGGACATATTCGTCGTCAGCTTCTTGACCCACATCGTTTTTACTTTACTAAATGTGTTCTCATTTTCTTATAGGCGACCATCTGTGGGGACGAACTGAGGTGGAGGCTTGATATGCTTCTCAGGCGCGCTTAGGTGGCCAAAGTGGGTGAGAAGGAGTTGTTGGGCTGTAACACTGGCCTCTGCCAGATAATAAAGGGGTTGAAGGAGGACCTGGCGAGTGAGAAGAAGGCTCAGCGGGAGCTGTTAGTAGAGAAAAAGAAGCTAGTTGAGGAGAAATTGGTGTGGTAGGCAAAGGAGAAAGAGATGACGAAGGACTACAAGACCGTGATGCGTGTGATCTAGGTCCAGGACGAAGGGTATTAGTGTGCCCTTGAGCATGTTAGAGATAGGTACGTGGACTTTAACCTCGGGGGCTTGTCTTTCTATACGAAGATAGAGGAGCTCACCCAATCTGTCGGGGGTAGGCCCTGACTAATGACGAGCCAACCAACATTGCACCTATGGTCAAAAAAGCTCCCTCCGCTCCTGCATTGGAGAAGGGGTCCTCTTCCAAGTAGTAGACTTAGGTTGTTTTTGTTTTTCGCCTTCCTGCGGATTGACCACCACTCTTGTACTTGATTTTTGTTATTGAATAAAACATGTTTGAACTCCTTTGCTTTTTGCCTTCTGACTTGGCATCATACACCTCGCCTCGAGCATCCGAGCCGAGGAGCCAATTACCTCGAACCTTCCTTTTGGAGATGCTGGTCCTGGGTATCAGTATTGCTCTTACTTTCTAACAATCACGTGGGTCACCACGTGGGCTTGCTTACGTCACCCTTCATGAGAATCGATGTGACTATAGATCTTGGAATGGTACATTGACAGTAATAAATGAGGAAGTTTGAAACAATCGAGGAGTACTCCTAAAAAATACCTATAAATTTTCCTCATTCTCAAGTAACTGGCTCACAAATCCTATTGCTTTACTCTTCTGATGACTCAAGTCCTAAGGGACTTCTTGCTGAGCATCTCGAATGGCAATCTGAGGTTCGATGCCGATGAGGGCAGTCATTCAGAGCATGTTCGGAGCATGCTCACCCTGCTATCCAAGTGTTCGACCCATAGGGGATCGGCATCCGGTCGCACCACTCCGGGTTGCTTGTCCGGGTTCCAAGATCTGAAGCTTTACCTCTCGAGTCCCGAGAGATGTGGTCTTACTTGACTGTGTCCTTTTAGGACTCGGGAACATTCGGCTTGGCTAGTGCTTATCGTGCTGATCGTGCTGACAACACTGACCTGAAGGGACCCGGAGAGGACTGGGGTATCCAAGATGAACATCTTGAATTTTTTCCTGGGTTCCAAGATCTGAGGCTTCTCCTCTAGTTCCAAGAACCGAGGATGAATAGTTTAGATTTTTTGGAGGTCGTTGGTCAGCTCAAGCGGGCTGATAATCTTCGTGCTTGGGTCAGCTGACCCTTACTTTGTCGCCGGAGATCGCCTATGATGCCTCTTCTGCACTTGAGGTGTCTGAAATGACTGGCATTCCGAGATACGAAGCGACTATAGAAGTGTTTTAAGGCATGTTATCTTTGTTTTGTGTTTGACTTGCCAACTGCGTTCTGGTCACCGCTATTCATGTAATTATCTTTCATTCAATAAAAAGTGCATTTCCTTGATAATCTGTTTACTGAATGAATAGACTTCTCGTAGAGCGGGTTGATCTGACCTATCGCGAGCAGAATGCATCTTGAGAGCCTGCGACAAGATCGAAGTCAGACAGCCTTGTCGAGAGGCGGGGCCAAGGGGATGGGGCCTGAAGTGCTGTCCTTGATGGGAATCTCCACAATCGAATTGGGGTCGGAACGATAGTTCAAGGCAATAAGATGAATGTCACATTGGGCTTGAAGTCGAAGTGTCATTTCGAGGTGCGAAAGTGAGTGCCATGTTTGCAGAAAAATTTGCGATGGTTTCAAAGTCGGAGCACCATTTTGAGACGTGAAGACGAGAGCCATGTTTGCAGAGAAATCCACTATGGTCTCGGAGTCAGAGCACCATTTTCAGGTGCGAAGATGAGAGCCATGTTTGCGTAGAAATCTGCGATGGTCTCGGAGTCGGAGTGCCATTTCGAGGCACGAAGATGAGAGCTATGTTTGCAAAGAAATCTGTGTTGGCCTCAGAGTCGAAGAACCATTTCGAAAGGAAAGCACGAGGCGTTAACCTTGCAAACTTTTCTTAATATGAAAAAGAAATTTAATTTTATTCATTGGTCGTTGAAAGGTGAGAACTTATTACATTTGCTGGCTTCTAGGGCCTCATTACAAGAACAGACCGCTAAGGGCCTTCATGGAACTTTATCAAGTGTTCTGCATTCCAAGTCCTCTTGACTACCATGCCCCCTAGGTCTTCAAGTCGGTACATGCCAGGGCGACCCACTTTGGAGACCCTATATGGGCCTTCCCAATTGGGAGCTAGCTTTCCCCTTTTGCTAGGTTCGGAGATGCCAAGCTTGCATAGCACTAGATCACCTTCTTTTATGTTGGTCAGTTAGACCTTTCTGTTGCAAAACCGTTCTAACCATTACTAGTAGACATTCCTTTTGATAACTAACCCTTTGCGAACTTCGTCAAAGAGGTCCAAGTTGGCCTTGAGGCCGTCCAAGTTCAACTCGTTAAAGCTCATAATCTGTGGAGAAGCAGTCCGACTTCTAGAAGAATTACAGCTTCGATAGTGAAGGTCGGGTTTAAGTGTGACTCGCCTATCGGAAACCTCTTGGTCGTTCAGTAGGACCACAACACACTGGGTAGCTCATCAACCCACAACCCCTTGGGGGACTTGTCCAATCTCTTCATGAGACCATCGAGGATTTGACGATTGGCATTCTCGGCTTGGCCATTAGACTAGAGGGCGAGATCAAGGAGAACCCCTTCTGAATTCCCAGGTCTTAACAGAACTTGCAGAAGTTTTTGCCAGCAAACTGGGTGCCATTGTCGGTGACGAGGATCTGAGATATCCCAAATGGGCAGACGATGTGTTTCCAAAAGAACTGTTGGACCTGATGCTCGGTGAAATTAGCCAAGGGTTTTGCTTCGACCCACTTCGTAAAGTAGTCGATGGCGATAATTAGGAAATGCCTTGGTCCTGTCGCTTTGGGAAACGGGTTGACCAGATCCATCCCTCACATGACAAAGGGGGCTGGACTAGCCAGCGATTTAAGCTTGGCCTGGGGAATGTGCTTGACTGAGGAGAACCTTTGGGAAGGCCTTTTGACGAGATCCTGAGTTTCCTGTAAGAGGGTCGATCAATAGTAATCGTGGTTGACTACTTTTCTTGCAAGCGATCTGCTACCTATGTGGCAACTTCCAATCCCCTCATGCATTTCTTCAAGGGAGTACTTGGCTTCCTTCGGGGTTAGGCATCGGAGGTAGGGTGTCCCATCAACTTTTATGTATGACCACTTGAAGAGCATATCATTGACGAGTATGAACCTCTCGACCCTGACCCGGACCTTTCATGCTTTGGAAGGATCATACAATAGTTCGCCATTTCTCAAGAAGTTCATGATTGAATCTATCCATGTTGCTGGAGGCATTGCGACTCAAGACAGAGGACTTCGGGGTCATCCTTGTGGATGCTTGGTGGATGCTCGGTCGAACAAGGACTTCTGCCAAGACCGTGTGATCAAGACCCTCGAAGGAGGAGGATGCCAACTTGGATAACGCGTCGGCCCGACTGTTTGCTTCATGCGGAATTCTGACGACCAAGGCTTCTTCAAAATCTTCCAAAAGGATTTGAACATGTGCCAAGTACTGGACCATTCAGGAGTGACGAGCCTCGTTGTCTCCCAAGACTTGATTGAACACAAGTTGGGAGTCATTGAAGGCTTTGATCCTTTTGGCCCCTATTTCGTGAGCAAGGAGGAGTCCGACAATTAGTGCCTCATACTCCGCTTCATTGTTGGTGGCTGGAAAGTTGAGGAGCAGAGAATATTAGAAGACGAAGTTCTCATATCAGCTCGTCCTCTTGAACCTCAGATGCCTCAGGGATGGTGCACTCGGTTATGAACTCAGCGAGAGCTTGCCCCTTGATGGCGGTCCTGGCTTATAGCTGATGTCATGTTGACTAAGCTCAATAGACCATTTGATCAGGTGGCCGGAGTTTTCCGGCTTGTCGATGACTTGCTTAAGAGGTTGGCCCGTGAGGACCTGAATAGAATGAGCTTGGAAATTACAGTGAAGCTTCATTGCGGCCATGACAAGGGCATATGCCACCTTCTCCATCTTAGCATAGCACAGTTCAGCATCGCAGAAAATTTTGCTAACATAGTAAATGGGTCACTATCCCTGTAACGCCCCTGCCCCAAGCTTAGATAATGTATACAATTTATAAGACAAATTATATATTATATAGTACAACTACCCACCACAGGCTGCCTCTCAAAAGTTGGTTAACCGATTAGGTGACTCTTGATCATAGGCTATTATATTTTAATATTATATTATTATGTTCTCTTACCGATATAGGATTATTACAACCAACCACTGCCTCAAATCCCATGTACAATGTACACGTCATCTCCTTCTATACAAAGACCAGCAACTTTTCTGTCATTCCAATAATTCCAACGGGTGGGCCCCAAGCCCAGCGATGACATCATCATCCATCCTCAAAGAACAGCACAAGTTTTTCTTTTTCACAATTCACGTGGGCCCCCCATCTTCATTTTTACTAATCTTTCAACATATTTTATCAAACAGCCCCTTTGTATATCACACACACACACACACACACACACACACACACACACACACACACACACACATATATATATATATATTATAGTTATTTTTTAACACAGGGTGTTACAGACATCCCCCCTTCAGAAATCAGCGTCCTCGCTGAGCACGGGCATGCACAATCTAGTGCAGGACCTACTTTCTAGCCATTGTGGAGCATATGCTCTCCTATCCGCACGATTATTCATGATCTCAGAATCCACCGTTCGATCAATCATAATCCCCAATTTAATTGAGCCACCCTCCTATCCGTCCGACTAATTATGATCCCGAAATCTACCATCCGATCAATAACAGTCCCGGATTTAATTGAGGGTTCACCACAGTTCTGGAGTACACAGCCCGACCGGGTCTATAATCTCGGAATCCTCCACCCGACTATATAAACATGCCCCACACCCGGTGTCGAAAGTCGGCTCTGATACCATTTGTAACGCCCCTGCCCCTAGCTTAGATAATTTATACAATTTATAAGACAAATTAGATACTATGTAGTACAACTACCCACCACAGGCTTCCTCTCAAAAGGTGGTTAACCGATTAGGTGACTCTTGATCATAGGCTATTATATTTTAATATTATATTATTATGTTCTCTTACCGATATGGGATTATTACAACCAACCACTGCCTCAAATCCCGTGTAGAATGTACACGTCATCTCCTTCTATACAAAGACCAGCAACTTTTTTTCATTCCAATAATTCCAACGGGTGGGCCCCAAGCCCAGGGATGACGTCATCATCCCTCTTCAAAGAACAGCACAAGTTGTTCTTTTTCACAATTCATGTGGGTCCCCCCATCTTCATTTTTACTAATCTTTCAACATATTTTATCAAACAGCCACTTTGTATATCACACACATATATATATTATACATTATTATAGTTATTTTTAACACGGGGTGTTACAGCCCCCCCCGCCCTCCCCAACACATACACACACCATCTTCTCTGATAAGGAAGGCACCAAGGGAATGCTCAGACGATGCCAGGTAAAGATATAGGACCTCACCCTGCTCGGGTTTGTTGAGTGCGTCAGCTAGTCAAAGAACTGCTATTGAGGCTCTCCCCACTCAAGGTTCTTCGCCCCCAGAGGGCCTTGAAGAAGGAGAGGGATTTTTTGCCCGACCTTGAGAGGAAACGCCCGATGGCCGCGAGCCGACTGATGAGTCAATGAAACTCCTTTACATTCTTTGGAAGGGCCATGTTCAGTAGGGCTCGGACATTTTTGGGGTTCCCTCTATTCCTCATTGGCTTACCGTGAAGCCGAGGAACTTCCCTGAAATTATGCCGAAGGTGTACTTAGATGGATTGAGCCTCATGTTTTGTGTTCTTAGGACTTCGAAGGCCTCCTCAAGGTCTTTAACGTGGTTCTTAAACCTGAGGCTTTTGATGAGCATATCTTCCACGTATACGTCCATTTTCCGGCCAATTTGCTATTGAAAGATCTAATTAATGAGTCTCTGGTATGTGGCAGGCTGAAATGCATGACACGATAGCAGTAGAGCCCTTGGTCTGTCATAATGTTCATTTTCGGGATATCCGGAGGGAACATCCGAAACTAATTGTACCCCGAAAATGCATCCATGAAGCTGAGGAGCTCATGCCTGGATGTCGCAACGATAAGGGCGTCAATGCTCGGGAGGGGAAATGGGTCATTTGGGCACGCCTTGTTGAAGTATGTGAAATCAATATACATCCTCCACTTGCCACTGGATTTCTTCACCATTACAACGTAGGCCAACCTGTAACGCCCCAGAATTTTAAATACTATATTTTGAATTAATAAATAAATTTTAAATAAATTTATTTAATTATTTCGGATTTTTGTAAAATTGACATTTTCACACGTGCAAATACTTTTGAGGTGCAAATTATCACTTTTAAATTTCTGAATAAATTCTCATATTTATAATTGAGTATATTCTAAATTTTGGGATTTTTTTGGATAAAGAAACTATTTTTGTAAATACCTTGAAAGAAAATGGTTTTTTGCAAAATGTCGTTTAGAGGCAAAAATTCAAATTAAATTTTTTTTTTCTATTTTGGTTGGCCGATCTGGCAGTGGAGGGATCACGGGGAGAGATTTATCCCTCTAATTTGATTTGACTTGATTTTATTGGGTAAATATAGTTATGCAATTTTGGGATTGTTGAGGACTTTATTGTAAAACTGAGATTAAAACTCTAATTTCCCAAAATATTACCTTCTTTAGGGCTTAAATATTTTTTTGGGAATTAATGAATAATTTGTGATGAAATTTTGTGATTTATTAAGCATTTTTCTGAAATTTATCATTTTTGCACGTGCAAATATTTTTATTTGGAGAATTTAATATTTTATATTGGTAATAATTCTAAATTTTTTGAATTTTTATGAATAAATTATAGCATGTTTGCAAATATTTCAAAGTGAATGACTTTTATGCAAAATTGCCACTTGGAGGCAAATTTTGAATTTTGAAAATTTTTTGCTGCATTGGGAGCCGGTCAACTAAGATTTTTTAGCAGAGATTAAATCTTACCCTAATTGATTTAATTAACTACTTGATTTGGAGTGTATATATATATATATATATATATATATATATATATATATAGGTAAATATTTGATTTTTGGAGGGGGATTTTGTAAAATCTTCGCAAAACCCTAGGATCTGGACCCCCGGCCTATATTAGAAATAGCAGCAGCTGCCCTCCTCTATTCACAACAAAATAATATATATTTTAATTATTTCTTGGAGTTTGGAGCTTGGATTTTGGATTTTCGCAAAGAGGATGAGGAGCTTTCTTTCTATTATTATTATTATTCAATTGATCTTCTTTGAGGTGGGTGGTACTTTTTGTCTCTTGATGCATTTTTATTATATTATTATGATGAATCTAGTAGAGATCATGCTCGGGCTTGTTGTGAATTTGTAGATCTATGTTTTGATAGTTTGATAATGATTTGAAAAATGAGTTCATGGTTGTTATGCATGATGAATAAACTTTTAGATGTTTATATGAAATAAAGATACAATTTTTATGAAAGATGATCATGTTTTATTAATCTTGAATGTTAGATATTAATGATGTATGATGGATAAAAAAATTTATCTATAGAATTGATTGATTATTCATAGGTTTAATGGTGGATGATTATAATCTATTATATGTTGTATGAGACTTGTATGAGTCGTTATCTAAATTGGAAAAAATCCAATTTGGGATTTATAAAATTTATTTGATGACCATAGATTTAATTGTAGATGGTGGAGATTTGTAGAGATATTAGAACTTGTTGTATGCTCTTAAATTCATGCTTGATTGATTTTGAAGTTGAAATTTTTCCATGTTTATTCTTTGTTTTTAATTATTAAAAATCCAAGCTTAATATTAGGGTTTGAATAATTGTTGTACGGATCAAAATTAATTTTTCTTCAACAAAAAAGTTGTTTATGCATGAAAGATTAATATTTTGTTTAAAGAAATAAATTTAATGAGAACATTTGTGATTGTAGATGTTGGATCATGGTGTTTAATTCAAGAGGCATGTTTTAAAAGATTAAAAGATGAGACTTTTAATGTTTATTTCGATGTGTTAATAAAAGTAAAATTCTTGATGATAAACCTTAATTGTTGTGCATGCAAAGTGTTTAAGGAAAGTAATTTATATGAAGAAAAAAAGAATAAAATCAAAAAAAATTGGAGGTTAGGGTTTTGAAATCAAAACCCCAGGATTAGGGTTTCGGGTGAACAGTTACCCGAGGTTACTTTTCAAACCCGAACAGTGCAGGTTTCGGGTGAATAGTAACCCTGGAATACTGTTCAAACCCGAACAGTAACCACAGCAGCAGCTTGCTGTTTTTTGGGTTTCAGTTGGATTTTTTTGATGTTTCGGGTGGGTTTTTGTGTGTGGCTTTGTGTGGTAAGATTGGAGGATTCTAGTACACATATAAATGAGTATATATGTGTTTAAACTAATATTTGTGTGAAGTTTAATGGATTTTTGATGGAGTTTAGAGTTGTTAAATTTCAGATTTTGTCGAAATCTAATTGCAAGTTTCTAATATATTCAAGTAACATTTTGAGGAAGTAAATCTATGTTTTTAGAGATTAAATTCTCAGTTTTGAGAGATTATATATTTCAGTTTTAAAGATGAAAGCCTTGAGTTCTAAAGGGGTGTTTTCAGATTCTAAAAAGGTAAATTTCAGATTTTTGGGGACGAGATCTCATATAATTAATAGGCTTGTTTCAGTTTGAACTGGTTGAACCCCTAGTTGAATAAATTGAACTTATGGATAATTGGGAAGTGAGATTTGAAAGTTGAATTTTTGAAAGAATTTTCGTAAAGTGATTAAGTTCCCATATTTGAAAGAGTCTTTTATGGTACTATGAGTTGATTAAAAGAAATGTGATTAATAAAGAGTTTTGTATATTAAACCAAGTTGGGTTTTGACTTGTGAGTTAGGGTTATGATGACAACCCTAGAAATATTATTGCGGATTTTGAGTTGTGAGACTAGAGGTTGAGTGGGACCCTAGTATGCCGGCAAATGAGATTTTGTGAAAATTGGCCAGTGGGGCTTTTGTTCTTGATTCAGTAAAGTTAAGTCCGGTAGGGTACACCAACTCTAGGAGGACTGTGATTTTTAATTGAACTTAATAAACATAATGACAGACATTAGTTGGAGTTGTGATGAAATAAGAGCAAACATGGGTAGAGGGGGCTCATATGATTCACGATGGGAGATAATCTCAAGAATGATTGGGGAGTAATCACTTGCGGTGTGAGTTTCAATTTCCAGAATTATCGGGGTGTGAAAGAGTGTACCCAAAATCACTTGCAGTAGGAAGTTGATTCTCAAGAATGATTGGGGTGTGATCGCTTGCGATGTGGGATGCATCTTCAGAATTATCAGGATCGAGGCGATGCTCATGGGATATTCGTGTGATGAGGTACCATTTGGCTTGCGGTGTGGGTTTCAATTTCCAGAATTATCGAGGTGTGAGGGAGTGTACCTAAAATCACTGCGCGGTGGGAAGTTGAGGGCATGACACTAGATACTCATAGAATAATCTAAATCTTAAAGTAATTACCATAGTAGGTTAGTTGCATAACGAGGGATTGAACCCTATAAAATGGAGGACGATAAGGGCTTGCACCGGAACTATGTAGTATGAGATGCATAGAATCCGACAAGTGTGCATTAGGAATCATTATGCATTTGTGTTTCTTGACTTGTTTTATACATGCTTGTTTTCTATTTTTATCTCATACACTTAACACTCAGCCTATCTTCACTTGTTATTTTACACTTCATTGAATGTTGTTTTATGTCTCATTTACTATTGCTATGTTATTATGCTTCACTTGTTGTTCTATGTTCTATTTATTATTTTTTATGCATCACTGATTATTGTTTTATTAATATGCATCAAGTTTGTGATTGTGAGATTTAGAAGTATCACTATTATTATAGTTGACGTCAGTTGCATTTAATTGACGTGCCCACTTTTCAATAGACTTTTGCAGGGTTTTCAATTATGTATTGCATCGATGTAAATTAAGCTTAGAGTATAAATACAAATTGAAGATTCTATGTGTTATAAAGATTTGTAATTAATGTGCTTAATTCTGCTGTGTTTTGTAAGAAGAGAAGATGTAATAAAAAGTTTTAATTTTCCCTATATTTGATACTGTGTTTATGATTGCAATTGAAGTTGATTCTGAAAATTGTGCCACTTATTTCTAATTTTATTTATTGAAAATTCGGGGCTCTACAGAGTTGGTTTCAGAGGCTGCTTCAATTAGTAATGTTAAACATGGTATAGGGAATGAACCTAGGTGGACACTAGAGCGTGAGTACCTAGGTGGACATTAGAGGTGTGTGTACCTAGGTGGACATTAGATGTGTGAGTTAGTTGTTTTATCATGAAAGCTTGTAGTAAAGTTTGAATTATTTGTATGTCTAGATTCGATTAAAAATTTCTTTTTCGTAAGTGGGTTGATTATTTTCGCGTAAATAGAAGATGAATGATTTGTTTCCTCTTGCTATTATAAATACTTTTAAATTATTTTTATTATTATTGACGTTTAATTGGGATAATTTTATTAGTTATTGACTTATCTATTTTAGTACAAATCTAATTATAATTGTTTAATTTTAAAGAATGTTTCGCTAGTTCTAGTCTATAAGTTTTGTGTTTGATAGAAACAAATTTTATTATTGAAGTTTGGAATGTAGCGAAGCTAGCTTTTTCTTTTTCTATTGGTGTTTGCAGTTTATAATTTTTAATAACGTAATGTTTGAATTTCGTTCATTTTTGTGTGACGGATACTAAAATAATTACATTATAATTAACAATTTTTACTTAAATCTTGTTTTCTTTTGGTTATTGCTTGGAATATATTATGTTTTTTTGTATGTGTTTATTCCGTAACACCTTGACCATAGGTATGCCTTTATTCCATAACACCTTCTCCCGCCGATCAACAATCTCCACAGGCTGCTCCTTATAGCTCAAGTTCAGTTGCAATCCATCGGGCACTTCCGTCAACTGATTACTCTGATGTGGAACATACTTCCTCAACATCGATACATTGAATACATCATGCACCCGTGCCAATTCTTCGGGCAATTCCAATTTGTACGCCGTCTTACCGATTTGCCTCAAAATTTTGTATGGCCCAATGTACCTCGGTACCAACTTGCCTTCTTTCCCAAATCTGATTACTCCCTTTGTCGGAAATACTTTGAGGAAAAATTTATCCCCAACCTCGAACTCCAAGTCCCTACACTGAGTATCTGCATAATTCTTCTGCCGGCTTTGAGCTTCGAATAATCTCTTCCGAATCAGCTCGATCTTTTCTAACGTCTGTTGCACAATCTCTGCCCCAAACATCTGCTTCTCTCCATCTCGTACCAACAGGCGGGTGTTCTGCACTTCCTCCCGTACAAAGCTTCATAAGGTGTCATACCGATACTAGCTTGGTAACTTTTGTTGTAAGCAAACTCAACCAATGCCAAGTACCTCTCCCAACTGCCACCAAAATCCATGACGCAAGATCTCAGCATATCTTCCAATACTCGATTCACCCTCTCAGTTTGACCATCGGTCTGTAGATGAAAAGCAGTACTGAAGTAAGTCCTGGTACCCAAGGTTGTTTGCAAACTCCTCCAAAATCTCGATGCGAACCTCGCATCCCTGTCGGAATCAATAGACACGGGAACTCCATGAAGTCTCACAACCTCTTTGATGTACAGCTCTGCCAGCTTCTCGAAAGATCATGAAATCTTCATATGTAAGAAATGACCCGACTTGGTCAAACGATCCACAATGACCCAAATCGAGTCGTTGCCCTTCGGACTCCTTGGCAAACCAGTGATAAAATTCATACTAATATTCTCCCACTTACATTCTGGTATAGGCAACGGCTGCAACAAGCCTCTAGGCTTCTGATTCTCTGCTTTGACTTGCTGGTAAGCCAAACATTTCACCACAAAGTTTGCAACATCCCTCTTCATTCCTGGCCACCAAAAGCGCTGCTTGATGTCCTTGTACATTTTTGTACTTCCAGGATGTACTGATAACAAGGTACTGTGTACTTCCTGCAAGATGCTTTCCCTCAAATCTGCACTCTCCGGTACACACTCTCTCGCCCATCCATAGAACTCCCTCTTGGATATGAAACTCTGATAGCTTGCCATTAGAAATCTGTTGTAATATTCTCTGAATTTTTGCATCTAATTTCTGGCCCTCCAAAATCTGTTTCATCAATGAAGGCTGAAGCCTCAAATGTGCCAATGAAACCCCCAATCCCTGCAGTACCACCCGATACCTGTCCGATCTAACTCTGCAGTCAACTCCTTCTGAGTCGTGATCAAACTTGACAGACTACTCTTCCGACTGAGCCTATCAGCCACTACATTCGCCTTTCCTGGATGATACATGATCTCACGATGAATGTCCTCCAATACTTCAAACCACCTTCTCTGCCAAAGATTTAGGTCCCTTTGCTGATAAATGTACTCAAGCTTTTGTGGCCAGTAAACATATTGACCTTCTTTCCATATACATAGTGCCTCCACTGCTTTAGAGCAAAGATAATAGCTGCAAGTTCCAGATCGTGCGTCAGATAGTTCTTCTCATAAGGACGCAACTGCCTTGATCCATAATAAATAACCTTCTCTTCTTTCATTAAGATGCAACCCAAATCTCTGTGCGACGCATCACTGTAAATATCATAGTCTTTCCCAGCTTGCGGCAAAGCTAGAATAGGTGTTGTCGTCAACCTCTCCTTCAACTCCAGAATACTCGCCGCACATTTATCAGTCCAAGTGAAATTCACATTCTTCCTGGTCAACCCTGTCAATGGAACCACAATCTGTGCTTAGTCTTGAATGAACTGCCTATAGTACCCTGCTACTAAGAAACTCGTGACCTCCTTCACAGTCGTCGGTCTAGGCCAACTCTTCACTGCTTCAATTTTCTGAGGATCAGTGGCCATTCCCTCCTTAGAAAGGATATGACCAAGGAATGTTACCTCTGACTTCCAAAATTTACACTTCGATAGTTTGGCATACAAATCCCGCTCCTGCAATTTCCTCAACACCTATGCTAAGTGCTCAGCATGCTCTTCCTCCGACTTTAAATAAACTTGTAACATCCTTGGTAAATTTTAAAATAAAAATCATTTTTCATTTTTGCACTGAAACACACGTGCAATTTTATCTCATTTTGTTCTACCTAAGATATGCATAAGTTTTCTTTTATTTATTTTGTCTCATTTTTCTTTCTTAATTAAAGTCCACAGGCCTACAAGACTAGTTTAAGCCCACTAGAAATAAAATAATAATGAAGCTCACAATGAGAAGCCCACTAATAAATTCTACATTTATTTTGTACACTTTTTATACACTTGTCTTGTAACAAACTAGTAGCTACTAACAATTAACAAAATGTAAAATAAATGAGAAAGAGTGTGCTCGTGTACTACACGTGCACGTGTGTGTGTGCATGCATAGTGTTTGGCCGGTTTTGGAGAAGTGGAAGAGTGGAGGAGTGAGGTGAGTTCATGGGTAGTTATTTAGGTAGGGGAGTTAATTCTAGCCACACAAATTCTCTATATAACCCCCCCCCCCCCCCCCCCCCCCCCCCCCCCCCCTATTGTATTTATTTGCACCTAATCTAAGAATCAAAGAAAGAGGAAAAGAAATAGAGCAAGAGGGTTTCGTATTTTCTCATTCTTCGAGCTTGGAGTTGCTTTTGCTAGGAGGAGAAGTGCTAGGCCATTGGAGTGGAGCTAGGAGCTTTCCTCTAGGAGATTTCAATTTGTGCAACAAAAAAGGTGGGTGTTTCTTGATTGGTTTCTAATTTAGTAGTATGATGCATGCTAGTTTGACATATAGGTAGTTGTAAAATTTTGATTAATATGATGAATGTAGATTGCACAATACTAGTATAATTATGTCATGGCTTGTGAAAATGTTGTTGTGTTTCAATTTAATGGTTAGAATTCATGTTAATTAGAAAGGAAAAGGATGTAGCAACTAGTAGGATGTGGAAATGGAAATATTCTAATTAGTAATTAATACACATTAGAATGCTCATATAGAAATCAAAATAATGCATCATGTATGAAAAGCTTTAAAATTCTATTATAGTCAAGAAATATGGAAATAGTCTCACTAGTGTGTACTTTTTATATTGGCATTTTTATAAAAATGTTTTAAAGAGGGACAATATTTTATACAAAATTAAAGTTTGATAGTAGGAGTACATTAATAAAATTTGGAGTTCTAATATATTATCATATATATATATATATATATATATATATATATATATATATATATATATATATATATATATATATATATATATATATAAGAGTTTTATAAGTTTAAATACGTACTAATATACAGTATTTTGGAAAGAATGTATTCTGGAAGAAATTAGATTTTAATGATACAAAACAATTGAGAAATCGAAATTTGTAAAAGGGTGTGATGAACAGAGAAGTATAATAAAACCATTTTAACTCCTATTCATATCAGAGATCGACTGTGGACTTACTGGTTCAAGAGTGGTTTTTAGAGCGCTGTGAACAGCGATCACAGGTCATGGGTTCGAGTCTTGAAAGGCTCTATTTTTATTTCAAATTAAATTTTGATTTCTTCTAAAACACAGTCTGCTAATATAGAAGGCATTGAAGGCCATCCTTTTCAGTTGCCGCAAGTGACCCACTGGTCCTTGGGCGCTAACTAGGGCGCTGTCTTGGATGACCTTGGTCATGGGTTCGAACCCGCCAGGCCCCTTTTTTTATAATTTTTTAGTTTTTTTTTTTTTTTTGATATATTTAAACTTTCATGAGCATAAAAATTGGGAAGAAATTCTATTATTCCTCGAAAAAATATCTAGACTTTATAAAAATATTCCCACGATATTTATGATATATTTGTGGGATTAGAAGTGGTATTTCACATTAAAACAATTTGTTTAGAGAACTTGATTTCGAAATTAAAGAAGAGATTTTTTTGTGGTTAAAGGAGATTAAAGTGGAATACGATTAGACTCATCTTGATTAAATTTTCATGGTTATAAATGTATTTGATTAAGAGAATATTTGGGTTGCATACGGGGGCTACAATTAATTAAATTGATCATGAAAGTTGAAGTGAGATAATTCATGTTATAAGACTACAATGAAAACGAATATGAAGAGATTGTAAATAAAGAAAGAAAATGTCCTGATAAGGTTAGATATAACCTTTATGATCTCTAAAGTGAGATGATCGTTGTAATCTAGAGGCTAGGCGAAACTCTTAGAAACCGGCAGTTATGATTAATGAAATTTGAGAACTAACTAGTGTGGGTTGAGTACCTCTTGATAAGTAGCCAGTTTAGGCTAACTATCTCTCGTGTTGGTTTATGTCCGGTAGGGTAACCTAGCTCTAGGTTGTGATAATTTCTTCCAAAACTAAACTTAAGGATAGGCACTAAAGGAAGACGTGATGAAGTATGGGCAAACATGGGTATGAGGGCCTCAGTTGGTCTGCGGTATAAGATGGTGTCCTCGGAATTATCGAGGTGTGATTGGGAGTTGTCTCCAGTTCATCGATGGTATGGGATTCATCTTCAGAATTATCGGGATGGAGGCGACGGCTATGGGGTGTTTTGGGACTATGGAAGCGCCATAGCTTGCGGTGTGAGATGATTTCTCCAGAATTATCGAGGTGTGATTGGGAGTTGTCCCCAACTCATCGACGGTGTGGGATTCGTCTCCGAAAATATCAGGGCATGGGCTTAATACTCCTACAACATCTAAACCTTACCTTAGTCACCGTAGTAGTAATTAATGACGAGGGATTCAACCCTTTAATGTGGAGTACGTAGGTGCTTGCCCTCGGACCTATGTTGTATGGGATGCATAGAATCCGAACAAGTATGCATTAGTATCATCATAGCGTGAACTTCTGCATTAGGCATTAAGGCATTGCATACACTGACATGCTTAGGGTAGTCACTCTTTTACACATGTGATGCATTCATGTTTGTGTTTGCTAAAGTATAAAGAATCGATATAGTACAGCATAGTGAGGATCACCGTTTATAATATTGCGTCGGTTGTAAGCAACTGACGTGCCCACAGTTTCACATGCCGGACTGTATTTCAAAAGAACACAAAGATTGATTTGGTGCTAAGGATTACTTGCATATTTTATTATTGTCATTCAAGATTTTATTTTCATGTTGTAATTATTTATTTTCTACTGCGTAAATGTAAGATAACAGTGTTGTATGAAAAGGTTTTAAATTCCTAGTAAAATTGTACGAAATGAAGTACAGGTCATGTTTATGCTACGAATTACCGTATTTTGGAATTTTGGGCATTACAAAACAAGTATATCATCAATGAACATCACCTCAAAAGAATCAATGAACAGCCGCAAAATTCGATTCATCATATCCATAAACATTGTCGGCGCATTCGTCACCCCGGATGGCATCAGCAAAAACTCATAAAGCCTATGCCGAGTTTTGAAAGTTGTCTTTCTCACATCCTCCTCCTTAACTCGGGCATGATGATATCCCGACCGCAGATCAATCTTCGAAAATATTGCCACCCCCGAAGCCTATCAAACAAATCATCAATCGACGGAAGTGGATACTTGTTCTGGATGGTCACCTTGTTCAATTTCCGATAGTCAATGCACATCCTCATTGACCCATCATTCTTCTTTACTAGCAATACTGGTGCACCCCATGGCAAAATACTCGGCCTGATGAACCCCTTACTCAACAATTCCTCAATCTACTTCTTTACCTCATCTTGCTCTACAGGTACCATCCTGTACGGAGCCTTAGATAATGTAGCACTTCCTGGCTGAACGTTGATGCAGAACTCAACATCTCGCTGTGGCGGTAACCCTGGTAGTTCCAAGAACACAGTAGGGAAATCTCTGACAACTAGAATCTCCCTTGCCTCATTTGGAATCATCAACTTCGATATAGCTACAAACACCTTCGAGTTTCCCTTCTTCTCTTGAAAAGTTACTGTGGGTCCTCTCGGTGCCTTCACTATAATTTCTTTAATCTTGCATTCAATTTTAGCATCATAAATTGTCATCCAATCAATGCCCACAGTCACATCCACTCCCAAGACCTGCAGTTCGATGAGATCGATTCTAAAAAGCCTCCCACCGACATCGATATCACAATCTTTGTAATACTGATCAGCAATCAGCTCCTCTCCTGATGGTGTTGCAACTGACAAGACCGTGCCTGGAAAAATCTTAGGCTCCACACCTAACACTTTAGCAAGTATCAAATAAAACCTTTGCTTTGTTCCATTGATCAAAACACATTTAGTTACATGAAAAATGATACTCAAAGCTTCATTTTATGCTTAACAAAGTCTTATTTAATACATCCAATAAATAAATCAAAATTCTTGCATACCCTGCATCACATCTTCTGAGTTACCAGCATCCTCCTCAGTCAATGCAAACACTCGCCCTTGCCCCTGAAATTTGCTTCCATTTGCACCATCCTTCTTAATCTGCGGGCAAAGCGGCTTAGTATGACCTCTCGCCCACACTGATAACAAGTCCGACCCTTAGCTGGTTTGGTGCATGCTGCCCTGTAATGACCCGCTTCTCCACAGTTATAGCAAATCACACCTTGAACTGCTGCTGCCTTCTATTCGGGCCCACTGAATCTGCCCTTCTTCTCCAGAAACTTCTTCCCACTCTGATTTATTGTTGTTGCCCTCTTATTTTTGTTCCAGGTTTCCTGCTTCTTCTGGAACTGATCCACATCCTCCTCTATCATGGCTGCCCTCCTGACAAGTTTATCGAACTTCCTGATCCCTAATGGTATCATTCGGGACCTCAAATTCGGCCTCAAGCCCTTCTCAAATTTCCTTGCCTTCTTTGCTTCATCAACTACTAGCTATGGTGCATACCTCGATAACTGCATGAACTTAGTCTCATACTCACACACCAGCATACTGCCCTACTGTAGGTTCAGAAACTCCATCGCTTTCTTCTCCTGAATGTCCAAGAGGAAAAAGTGATCCCTGAACTCACCAAGAAAAGCCTCCTAAGTCACCTGCTCTTCACCAAAAGTTCTCTTCACTAACTACCACCAGACACCAGCATCTTTTTCCAATTGCATCATGGCCAATTTCACTTTATTGGCTGCAAGGGTTTCCAGAACCTCGAAGACAACCTCCATATGCCTTATCCAATCATCAGCCGCATTAGGATCAACTTGCCCTTCGAAAACTGGGGACTTCATCCGCTTAAAAGATTCCACTTGCTTGATAGGATCTGGATTAATAAGTACAGGCCCTGCTCCCAATTTCGAGTCGCACTAGCTACCATAAATGCATTCAGAGTCTGATACACTCTGGCAATCTTTGTCTCTAAATCAAGTCTACCCCCATGGGAACCTTCATCCCCATCATCATTTCCCACCATTTCTCGTCCTGGGTCCTGCCATTTCACTGGATACTGCAAAACATGAGAAACTGTTAGAGCACCACAACATAAATCACATTCACACCAACTGACCACTGCAGAAATTTGTTCATACTCAAACCATTTCATTTAGTTTAGTTTCATGTTTAATACTCACACTCTAATGTCCACCTAGGTACTCACGCTCTAGTGTCCACCTAGATTCATTCCATGTACCATGTTTAACATTACTAATTGAAGCAGACTTTGATACCAACTCTGTAGCGCTTGAATTTCTAATAAATAAAATTAGAAATAAGTTGCACAATTTCAAGAATCAACTTCAATTGCAATCATAAACACAATATCAAATACAGGAAAAATTAAAACTTTTTATTACATCTTCTCTTTTTACAAAACACAGCGTAATTTAATACATTATTTATAAATCTTTACAACACATAGAATCTTCGGTTTGTAATTATACTCCAGGAATTATTTGCATCCATGTTATCCATAACTGAAAACCCTGCAAAAGTCAATTGGAAAGTGGCCACGTCAGTTAAATGTAACTGACGTCAATTATTGTATTAGTGATACTTCTAAATCTCTCAATCACAAATTTGATGCACATTAATAGAACAATAATAAAAATGATGCATAAATAATAATAAATAGAACATAGAACAACAAGTGAAGCTAGGGTAAGTATCAAGTGTATGAGATGAAAACAAAAGGCAAGCATGCATAACACAAGTCAAGAAGCACAAATGCATATGATGATTTCTAATGCATACTTATCGGATTCTATGCATCCCATACTAGATAGGTCCGGTGCAATCCCTCATCGTTCTCCACTTTTACACGGTTCAATGTCTCGTTATGCACTAACCTTGTAACACCCTCTTATTGTATAATTTTAAAATAATCATTTGTATTTCTTTTATTGTTATTAATATGCATAAATATGAAATTTTATTTTATTTTATTTTATTTATATATATATATATATATATATTCAGTTATTAATTTATTTATTTTGTGGAGGTTTTTTTTATATAAATTTATTATGAAAAGAGGGCTAGAAGGACCTAAAATAAATATTTGGTCTGGGAGGGGTTTATAATTAATTTTCCCCTTTTATTTATGTATTCATACATTTTCTTCTTCCCCTTCATTTCACTTTCCTTCTCTTTGTTTTCTACCAACCAACAGCACCGACCGAACCCATTTTCGCCCTCGACCAAAATCGAAACTCCATCCAATCTTCACTTATTCCCAAATTGAATTTAGGATTTTAGCTAATTGAAGGGTTCACTATATCATGGTGGCATCAATTTGAAGAAAAATCCACGGGAAGGTATACCCAACTTTATTTGGTTTGTATAAAATGATATGGTTTTACTTTCTATTGAATGGAAACATTGTAGTAGGGTAAATAGAAGGTGTATGGTATTATAGAAGCATAAATTTAATGAATGTTGGGAGGAAATGCAAGTTATAGGAGAATTAGGGTTTTGAATTTGGAAATGAAAAAAATCAAGTGGAGAATTTATTAGTAATGGATAGTAGAAATTGTAGGTGATTATGGAAAATAATTTAGAATATTTTTTGTTGAATTTTATATAGGCATAAGGTCTAGTTAAAAAAATTGGAATTGGTTTAAATATGCTTAGCATTTATTGGTTTTGAAATATGATAATAAGGAGTGGAGGCGACTTTAAGCGAGTAGCAAAGAAGCTGTGCATCGAGACTTCGCATTTCATCAGTTGAGTATGATTTCTTATATTTTATGTATATGTTGTGCTATGTAAAATTTTATATTATGATTTGCTTTGTGTGATGCGTTAAGTGCATCGTATATATAAATTCATAAGTATGATACGGAGTAAATTATGGGGTATAAGAAACTAATACACATGTATGGGAGTGTGTTGATGCTTGTAGATATATATATAATACGAGGTTGTAATATTTAGATTTGAGGAGCTATGCTGATATTGATATATGTAGGGGTATGTATGATATGTGATGAGATAATAAACATGGTGCGTATATGACGTGTGATTATGTGATGTGTTAACAGGAGGAAAATAATGGCGAGGTGTATATACGATACGTAATAATATGGTGTGATAATGTGATGTGATAATATGAAGAAATGAATGATAAGGTGTATGTGTGATGTGATAATATGATGAAATGGATGATATGGTGTATGTGTGATATGTCGGTGATAAAATGTAAATTTATGTTTGAATATGATGTGAAATCTGCTTGGTGTGTGTCTGACGTGTGGGTGATACATGAGAATTTTATTGGTACATGCATATTATGCGATAAAAGATAAGGTGAATAACATGGTGTATGTTGTTTATGTAATATGTATATTTTGAGATACAATGATTAGATGATATGTAAGGCGTAAGACCTATGTGGCAGTGATATGATGCGTAAGACATATATGGCATGTGATGTGTATTTGATGCGTAAGACCTATATGGCAGTGATGTGATGTGTATTTAATGCGTAAGATCCTTGGTGGGCAGCGGTGTTTTCTTTGCTGGCTTCGGCTGGGAGGAAGTACCCAAGTTCTACTTGGGGTGCGTGTTTCCCTCGCTGGCATAAGCTGGGAGGAAGACATAGCCTCGAACGCATAAAACTCGGGGGGGGTAGAGGTTCGCGTGTTTACTGGGCTGTCGGCTTTCAGTATATTGGGATACTGTGGCTCACTGGTCGACAAATTAATAAAATAAAAGAAAGTAATTGAGAATGAGATAGTAAAGAAAGCATGTGAAATGAAATGAGAATGAGATAGTAAAAAAAGTATATGATGTGAAATGAGAATGGGAAATTAAAGCAAGTGTTTTATGAGTTGAGAATAAAGAGTAAAATAAGTTATATTATAAGATAAGATCGAGAAAGTAAATAAAGTGAAGGATATGAAATGAATATGAAAAAGTATAGAAAGTTTACAATACGAAATGAGAATGAAAAAGTAAAGGAAGTATGTGTGTGAATGAATATGAATAAAATTAAGAAATTGTATTCTGGGAATGAATATGAGAAGTAAAAAAAATGTATGATACATTATATGAATGAAAGTGAGGAAGTATGTATTTGAATGAAAATGAAATGTGAAGAAGTTGTGTTATGTGAATATCTATCAAAAGAGAATAAAATATGTATGTAATAAACGAATGAAAAGTAAAGTCATACGTATTAGGAGTGTGAAGCATGAAGTAAAATATATTATGTGAAGAATAATATAAGTAAGTGGTATTAGGTGATGAGAATAAATTTATTAAAGTAAAATATGGTATGATATGAGTTGATGCACCTTGAAATTGTGTCGATGAACTATTTGCTTGCTATTTCCATGGAAATAGTGGAACCCACCTGCCTTGGCACAACTCCCAGGGTGAATTGATCGGTTGTTGATATAATAATTGTATTGAGAAATAGTAAATGAAAAGTAAAGTAAATTGTAAGATGAAAATGAAAATAAAGTAAAGAAATAACCGAGCTATCGGCTTGAGATGTGATGTGATATTACCCAAGTCCTACTTGGGGTGCGGTAATTATTACTCATCTTGCCTAGGATGTAGTGATTATTACCCAGGCTATCGGCTTTGGGATGCGGTGTTATATTATCCAAACTATGTTTGGGGTGCGAAGTATTATCTAATAAGAATGAAAATGAAGTAAACTGAAATATGAGATGTAAATGAGAATGGAAGTCATATACATTATCGATAAGAATGAGAAGCAACTAAAATTGTATGATGTGGTGAGAATGAATTATAAAGCAAAATATATGATAAACTGAGAATGAGCATTAAAATAATTTTTATGATGAAATCAGAATGAAAAAAAGATAAATTGTAACATATAATGAGAATGAAAGTTAATGTATTACAAGATGTTATGATATGTGTTATAAGATATGAATGAATGTGATATAATGAGATTGAATGCATATGAATAAGATGCAATGAAAATGGATGAATGTGATGATATGCAATAAAATAAATACATGTGATGCTATGCTATGAAAATGAACGGGATAATATATGACTGAATAAATGTGAAGTTATGTGATGAGTATATATAAGAAGATGTTATAAGATTGAATGAGTGTGATGTTATTCAATGAAAATGAATGGTGAATGAAGTGTGTGGTTAAATAAGTATGAAAAATGAGGTAATTACATTATGTAATTATATATGAAAGTAAAGTAATAGTGATATGAAGATATTCATGAAAAGAGGAACATTATGTATGTGATTTAATATGAAAAGTAAAAGAATTATATATGTGAATTAATAAAGTGTTAGAGTATCTGAGTATAAAGTGAAGAAATTATCAACATGAACTGATATGATGTGACATATATGAGAGTAATCATGAAGGAATTATGTATGTAAAATTAATGTGAATAACTCGAAAAAATTGTGGTATGGAAAAGAATATGAGGAGTAAAGAAAATTGTATGTCTGATATACTATTATATGAACGTAAAGTTATATTTTATATTAGTATGATGCATAAAGTGATGTGTGTTAAGTCATGAATATGTGAATAATTTTAAAACTAAAGATAAGTGTGATATGAGTTGATATAAGTTGATATGCCATGGAATTGTGTCGAGGAACTACTCGCCCTCTATTTCTATGGAAATGATGGGAACTACCTACTGAGGCACAACTTCAAGGTAGTGATAGTGGTTATGGATATGTAGATGGGGGCAGATTTAGAAGAGTACTTTGATATAAAGTCGCATTTATAATGTTTTTATGTTCATATTTCAGGTTGAATTTTATTATCTTGATATTCGTAAGTTCATTCTATTTTCTTTATACAGCTTAATTTACTGCTAAATTAGTAAATTATACTCACACCAGACATGGCTAATCCCTATTGTTTTCTGGGGGATTGGGGAGTCCCTCCGTGAAGGTGAATGACCCTAACTCCCCTACAGGTTTTGATAGCAGCCAGGAGAGATAGTTGTTGAGGTTTGGTAGTTATGCTTTGCTCGTAGTATACGAGATATATATATGTATGTATAATATGTGGATATGGGTACAGTATGATGTATTATTTTGTATTACGGGAGATTATGTGCATCACTGTAAGGTATAATGATATATATTATGCTGTGATGAATTCTAAAAGCCCGTACCCACCTCGTTGTGGAGTACCGGGGTCTGTGGTTGGTTGTTGAAAGGTTTTTCTAAAGTTTCACTGAAAATCATATATGTTTTCAAAAGAATTTTTTTGTTTTTAATTCATATCTTGCTTGTTATGAAGTATTATGCCCCCAGGGCCGTTTATATTATTGTCTGTGTGATGTTGAATGATTTGGTCTGGGGATGATTGAATTATATTACAGGTACCATGATTTTTGTAATTGTTTGCCGAATTCTGCGAAAGGGTCAATATTTCAGGGGAAACTCTACCGAAATTTTTAATAAAAATTTATGGGCATTTTTTAAAGTAAGAAATGATTTAGATGAGTAATAGGTTAAGTCGATGATCACTAGAATAAATTATAGTTATAAAAAAATTTGGGGTGTTACAGTTGGTATCAGAGCCTAGGTTAACTAGCTAGATGAGGTCTAGGATGACCAATATCTTAGTGATCCTGTACTAGGTGGGAGTGGGTTCATCTATGTTGGAATGAGTTTACCTGAGTCTAACGTATTTTGCTTGAATTCTAAATTAGAAATGTTCTAATTTTGAGGTGTGTATGCCCTAATAGCTTCTCTGCTATGTTGGGAATGGAAAGTGTCGAAAATTGACCTAACTTGTTTTCACTTGAAGAAATGTGTGCTTATGTGTTTGGTGCGATATAGTATTGCCTTGGTGGTTGTATGGACCGTGTCATTTTGCTTTTTGTTTTTGAACATATTTGTCTTGATTATGAACATATATTATGGAGAAAGCTTATCTTTTTGAAATACTATTAAGAGAACTTTCATAACTTAACTGATCTGAATTTAATTAGATTCTTTGTTAAAGCATCAAGTGTTTGATAATGGATACTTTTTCTTCAATATTTTGATATGTAAATGATCACTACGTGTTTTCTTACGAATATTGGTATTACAACTACGTAGATTTGTATTCCAACTACAGGTGTTTCTGTAATCATTTACAGTGTTTTATTGTTAAGTTTGTTATAATGACCATTTCTATTTGTAGAGATTTAGCTTTGGGAATCATTTTTTAAAATTTTATTTGTTTGAAGAGATTTTGAGAGGACCATTCGATGGTCTAGTATGATGAAGGATATCAATGAGTTGGTCGATAGGTGTTTGATTGGTTTTACTCGGTCCTCATAGCTCACGGAAGAGCTTCTTTTGAGGTGTGTATAATGTAACGCCCTTATTGTATAATTTTAAAATAATCATTTGTAATTATTTTATTGTTATTAGATATTATTATTGTTATTAATATGCATAAATATGCAATTTTATTTTATATATAAACATATTCCCTTATTAATTTATTTATTTGGTGGAGGGGTTTTTATTGAAATTTATTATGAAAAAGAGGGCTAGAAGGACCTAAAATAAATATTTGGTCTGGGAGGGGTTTATCATTAATTTCCCCCTTTTATAAATTTATTCATACATTTTATTCTTCCCCTTCATTTCACTTTCCTTCTCTTTCTTTTCTACCGACCAACAGCACCAACCGATCCCATTTCTGTTCTCGACCAAAATCAAAACTCCATCCAATCTTCACTTATTCCCAAATTGAATTTAGGGTTTTAGCTAATTGAAGGGTTCTCTACATCATGGTGGCGTCAATTTGAAGAAAAATCCACGGGAAGGTATACACCAATTTTATTTGGTTTATATAAAATGATATGCTTTTACTTTATATTGAATGGAAACATTGTAGTAGGGTAAATAGAAGGTGCATGGTATTATAGAAACAGAAATTTAATGAGATGTTGGGAGGAAATGCAAGTTATAGGAGAATTATGGTTTTGACTTTGGAATTGAAAGAAATCAAATGGAGAATTTATTAGTAATGGACAATAGAAATTGTAGGTGATTATGGAAAATAATTTAGAATAATTTCTGTTGTTTTTTATATAGGCATAAAGCTTAGTTAGACAACTTGGAATTGGTTTAGCTATCCTTAGAATTTATGGTTTTGAAATATGATAATAGGGAGTGGAGGTGACTTTAAGCGAGTAGCAGAGAAGTTGTGCATTGAGACTTCATATTTCATCAGGTGAGTATGATTTCTTATATTTTATGTATATGTTGTGCTATATAAAATTTTATATTATGATTTGCTTTGTGTGATGCGTTAAGTGCATCGTATATATAAGTTCATAAGCATGATACAGAGTAAATTAGGCATAAGAAACTAATACACATGTTTGGGAGTGTGTTGATGCTTGTAGATATATATATAATACGGGGTTGTAATATTTAGATTTGAGGAGCTATGCTAATATTGATAGATGTAGGAGTATGTATGATATGTGATGAGATAATAAACATGGTGTGTGTATGACGTGTGATTATGTGATGTGTTAATAGGAGGAAAATAATTGCGAGGTATATATATGATACGTAATAATATGGTGTGATAATGTAATGTGATAATATGATGAAATAAATGATAAGGTGTATGTGTGATGTAATAATATGATGAAATTGATGATATGGTGTATGTTAATATGCAGGTGATAAAATGAAAATTTATGTGAGAATATGATGTGAAATCTGCATGGTGTGTGTCTGACGTGTTGGTGATAAATGAGAATTTTATTGGTATAAGCATATTATGCGATAAAAGATAAGGTAATAACATGGTGTATGTCGGTTATGTGATATATATATTTTGAGATAAAATGATGAGATGATATGTGAGGCGTAAGTCCTATATGGCAGCGATATGCTGCGTAAGATCTATATGGCAGCGATGTGATGTATATTTGATGCATAAGACCTATATGGCAACGATGTGATGTGTATTTAATGCGTAAGACCTATATGGCAGCGATATGCTGCGTAAGATCTATATGGCAGCAATGTGATGTATATTTGATGCATAAGACCTATATGGCAGCGATGTGATGTGTATTTGATGCGTAAGACCAATATGGCAGCGATGTGATGTGTATTTGTTGCGTAAGACCTATATGGCAGCGATGTGATGTGTATTTGTTGCATAAGACCCTTGGTGGGAACTACCTACCTTGGCACAAGTCGTAGGGTGAATTGATGAGTTGTTGATATGATAATTGTATTAGGAAATAGTAAATGAATAGTAAAGTAACTTGTAAGATGAAAATTAAAATAAAGTAAAGTAATAATCGAGCTATCGGCTTGGGATTTGATGTGATATTACCCAAGTCCTACTTGGGGTGCGGTGATTATTACCCAGCTTGTCTGGGGTGTGGTGATTATTACCCAGGCTATCGGCTTTGGGGTGCGGTGTTATATTACCCAAACTATATTTGGGGTGCGAAGTATTATTTGATAAGAATGAAAGTGAAGTAAAATAAAATATGAGATGTAAATGAGAATGGAAGTCAGATACATTATCGATAAGAATGAGAAGCCACTAAAATTTTATGATGTGATGAGAATGATTATAAAGCAAATATATGATAAACTAAGAATGAGCATTAAAATAATGTTTATGATGAAATTAGAATGAAGAGAAGATAAATTGTAACATATAATGAGAATGAAAGTTAATGTATTACAAGATGTTATGATATGTGTTATAAGATATGAATGAATGTGATATAATGAGATTGGATGCCTATGAATAAGATGTGATGAAAACTGATGAATGTGATGATATGCAATAAAATAAATACATGTGATGCGATGTTATGAAAATGAATGCGATAATATATGATTGAATAAATGTGAAGTTATGTGATGAGTATATATAAGAAGATGTTATAAGATTGAATGAGTGTGATGTTATGCAATGAAAATGAAAGGTGAATGAAGTGTGTGGTTAAATAAGTATAAAAAATGAGGTAATTGCATTATGTGATTATATATGAAAGTAAAGTAATAGTGGTATGAAGATATTCATAAAAAGCGGAACATTGTGTATGTGATTAAATATGAAAAGTAAAAGAATTATATAAGTGAATTAATAGTGTTAGAGTATCTGAGTATAAAGTGAAGAAATTATCTACATGAATTGATATGATGTGGCATATATGATAGTAACCATGAAGGAATTATGCGTGTAAAATTAATGTAAATAATTCGAACAAATTGTGGTATGGAAAAGAATATGAGGAGTAAAGAAAGTTGTATGTCTGATATACTATTATATGAACGTAAAGTAAAGTTATATGTGATATTAGTATGATGCATGAAGTGATGTGTGTTAAGTGATGAATATGGATATAATTTTAAAACTAAAGATAAGTGTGATATGAGTTGATATAAGTTGATATACCTTGGAATTATGCCGAGGAACTACCCGCCAGCTATTTCCATGGAAATGGTGGGAACTACCTACCGAGGCACAACTTCAAGGTAGTAAGAGTGGTTATGGATATGTAGATGGGTGCAGATTTAGAAAAGTACTTTGATACAAAGTCGCATTTATGATGTTTTTATGTTCAGATTTCAGGTTGAATTTTATTATCTTAATATTCGTAAGTTCATTCTATTTTCTTTATACATTTTAATTTATTGCAAAACTAGTAAATTATACTCACACTAGACATGGCTAACTCATGTTGTAGTCTGGGGGTTAGGGGAGTCCCTCCCTGAGGGTGTTAACTCCTCTATAGGTTTGATAGCAGCGAGGTGAGATAGTTGTTGAGGTTTGGTAGTTATCCTTTGCTCGTAGTATATGGGATATATATATGTATGTATAATATGTGGATATGGGTACAGTATGATGTATTATTTTGTATTACGGGAGATTATGTGCATCACTGTAAGGTATAATGATATATATAGTGTTGTGATGAATTCTGAAAGCCCGGACCCACCTCGTTGTGGAGTACCGATGTCTGTGGTTGGTCATTGAAAGGTTTTTCTAAAGTTTCACTAAAAAATCATTGTAACCCGTGAGATCCATTATTATATTTTTGTTTGTATTTAATTAAATTCCTGATTATTTTATTTTATTTCCAATTGTATTTATTTTCGTCCCTTTTGAACCGTGTGCTGTTCTTTCTCTCTTTATAATTCATTTTGCTTTGATTCAGCCTTATTTCTCAATTTGATTGATCTAAATAATTGTTCTTCCAATTGTGTTTTGTCTAAACCAAATTCATGACCTATTTGATTAATATTTGACTATTTCTTTTCCTACTGGATACTACCTAATAAACCAAACCCGCTTTGACTTTATATAACCTAATTAACCACACCTTAACCCTAATTATCTAAACCCTAATTTCTATACCACTTCTTCTGCCGTCATCCTCCTTACCCCCAACCTCCCGACAACCCCCTCTCCCGTCTACACCCATCGCCCCTCAACCCCCGCTCCTTCCATCGTTGCCCAAACCCTCCACTGCACCCACAACAGCCGAGCCCCCTCGACTCCCTTCTGCCTCGCTATACACCCCCCGCAGCGATCACCCGTACTCCCCTCACCGCTGCCCTGATCCCTTCCTCCTTGTGCCATCACCGTCGTCAGCCAAGCGCCTCATCCATGTCCCCATCTTCTTCTTCGTCTGCTATCACTGCTGCCGTGGTCGACCACTATCCCCGATCCTCGCTGCCGTTGCTCTTCGCCGTCAGCCGAGCCGTCGCCGCCGCCTTGCTTGCTATCAAATCCGTTGCCGCCAGTACTGTTGTTGCTGCTGTCGCTTTGTGGTGGAGAGCACGTGCACCGCACATGTTTTTCTATTGGCACTTGTTCTCGTACATGCTGTCTCTTATGCACGTGTGGTTGTGTTCATTGTTCGGGATCCATTCCCATTATTATGTCCACATATTCACCGTCGTTCAGGAAAGTAGCTTGTATGTATTTGTTCTTCATACAAGTTAAATACCGTAAGTAGTCTTGCATGTGTTTGTTGCCATTCTCATGATGAAATCATATCTTGTTAGTTTATCCGTTCCTTCATCTCTTGATCATGACTGTTTCACAATAAGTTGTCACCTGTTGCATGAAAAATAAATTAGTTTAGATGGAATCTTGATTGTATGTTTGTTTGTGACACACCGTATGTTATAGATAATTGTTACATGGATGCTTTGTTAGATGTACTATCTCATTATAAACTGTTAATACACATGCCATGCTAATTTGAGTAACCTAGATACCATGCTTTGTATGACATCTTAGATTGGATCTATTGTAATTAAATTGTTTGATGAAATGCATGAAATAAGTTTTGTTTTATTGCTGCCCTATTTTAGTATAGTAATTTCGACCATGTTAACATGAGTAAAATAATCAAATTTGTGAATATGATTTGTAGGTTTTGTTTTCTAGTTTTCAGAAATTTCGACGGATCTGAATTCTGATTTTCGATGTATGAGTTATCGCTGTTTTACTACAATTGTATCGTAAACTCCAGATTCTGAATTATATGATTTCTGTTTGAATTATTATTTTAAAACTGATATTAAAAGTAGAATTTGGACTTGATATTTTTCTGGGAATGTTTAGTTATGACTGGGATCAACCCCTAATTTTTGCAGAATTATCTAATGACCTTTATAACTCATTTCATGCTTATGAAACCAATCACACAATTTCCAAACTGCATGTTATTCAGTAAAGAATTATGTTTTCAACCTGATTCTATTAATTTTTTATGAAAACATTGTGAATATGAACGGTAGCCTCAGTTGTCTATTTTACTACCTTTTTGACAGATCTGTATTTGAAATAGTATTTTGTGAATTATCTATGTTTTAGTACTGTTGTATCTGAACTTTCAGAATTACAATTTTGTTACACTACTCTGTTATCCCAATTATATTGACTATACTATTTGTAGTTTAATTTCATGATACTTTATATGTTGGGACTAGATATGCTAGGGACTTTCAGATTTTTCTCAGATTTAACTATGATGTTTTTAAACTTTTTTCATGCTTACAAACAAGATTTTGCATATTCTAGCTGAACGTAAATTCTGTATTAAATGCTGTTTTAGCCCTGTTACTGTAGCGATGTATGACTTGTATATATGCACTGGATTCGGCAAAGAGTCTAGTTTCTAGATTTTCTGACGGACCCAGATTTGCATTCCTGTGGTAACGGGAATCTCAGATTTGGTGCAGCAACGTCTTGCTGTCCAGAACTAATAGTTTCATTGTTTCAACTGTTATAGGTTGTTTTTGTCACCCGTTGTGTTCCTTATTCATCTTAGACTTGTCCTTTGTTCGTTCCATGTCTTTAGCCCTGTTTGTGTTTGTTCACATCTGTTTAATAATAATGAAAAATAATCAAGCCGGGGTTTAAGGAAAAGATCTAGTAGTGGACAATATAGAAATGTGTATTCAGAAGGGGACTCGTTTCTCCCAACTGTTTACTGTGGTACCAACTATTTTTTTTTATGGATGTATGAGGGAATACTGTTTGCTATTACTGTTACTGTTACTGTTTGTCTGAATATACGGCCCTATAGGTTCCACTACGAAATCTAAAACGAAACTGTTTGAATGTAGCAACCATGTTGTAAAAATTTGGGACACATGAAGTGCTGCCTAGATAGTAATGAACATTAGACATAAGAATAACTGTTTCTCTATCACATCCTGCTACTGTTACTGTTATCTTTACTGTTTACCTACTATTTTCTGTTATCTGTAGACTGTCACCTACTGTTGCTTTTCTCCATGTCAGTACTTCCTATTTTGTTTCATATTTTCCCTTTCCATTTTCCTGCTTGTACTACTTGCAGCCCGGAACTTGCAACTAACGGGCATCATGTCTTCCTGTCTTCCTATTTTCTTGTAATTATTATATGAGCAGGTTTTGGTTATCATTTGCCTACTGGAGTTGGTGAGCAAAAGTTTTGAGTTGTGCATTGGCAAATTCTTGCTTAATGTTTTGTTCTGAGCTTATTCATTCATGTTACTGTATTGAGACTTGTATTGGGCCTATAATCCCGGAGTTTTGTTTTGATTCAGATCTTGTATTTGTTTGGGATATTTATTACTGTTGCAAATAAATACTTTTGATTTATAAGTGTTCATGCATGCGTGGTTGAGTATATTGCTATATTTACTGTTGGGTTGAGTTAAGTAGATCCGTACAGCTTATGGATGGTGAAAACCATTAGCTGGGCTTAGTCGCGTAGCGTATTCCGTATTCCTTTTGGGAAGCGGGGCGTGACAAGGTTTTCGGTGGTATCAGAGCCTCAGGTTTGGCTAATGTATTAGTTTGACTAATACATTAAACAGGCTTGACTCAGTCAGGATTTACTCAACTGCTAACAGGTCATGCACTGCACGAAAAATTGATAATCACCTTGATCTGGATGCTAATTGTTTTGGGTTTTGTGCAGACTATGGCTCGTGGGAATGCTTCGTCTTCTCGCTCGCAAGAAGACCATCCTGAATTGGCAGCGGTTACTCTGGTGCTCCAGTAGATTGCTCAGATGCAGAAGGAGCACAACAAACTGGTTAAGGCCGCATTGGAGGCTGCTAACCGGAACGCTGCTGTCCCGACACCCGTTGTGCCTGCCCCAGTAGTTTTGCCCCCTCATCCGGGTACCATTGCAGACTTCATGCGGTTGCACCCTAATAAGTTCGCTGGTACTGAGATGCCACTTGAGGCTGAACAGTGGTTGATACGGACGAAGGGTCTGTTACAGGCAGCTAGGGTCGCAGATGTCAATCGTGTGGATATGGTGTGCGTCCAGTTGGTGGATTTGGCCCACATCTGGTGGAGGGTAGAATTCGAGAGGCTATAGCGGCTGATTTCTTGGGCCACTTTCACTCAGAACTTCCTAGAGAAATTCTTCCCTCGCATCACCCGGGAAGAAATGGAGCATCAGTTTCTTTCCCTGAAGCAGGTTGGTTGGTTGGTTGTGTGGTTGAATCATTAGTGTCGTGTTTTAAGATTTTGTTTCATGTTATATATGTAGTATTGTAACACCAAGATTTTCTTTGAGCAGGGCACTGGATCCGTGGATGAGTACGCCGTGGAGTTCACCAGACTGAGTCGCTTCGCTACAACCTTGGTGGCGAATGAGGAGGATCGTGCTCGGAAGTTCCTTTTGGGTCTTAACCAGGGGATTCAAGTGCACTTGAACGCCCATCGTCTCTGTACCTATGCAGATGCCTTGGAGGCAACTCTAGTGATAGAGCAGACTCGAGCTCGGGAGATCCCTTCTCAGCAGGTTCTGCAATACCCTACTGCTGTTGCTGCCAGGCCAACTGGAGGTCCGATTAGGAGGCCAACTCTGGTCCATGTCGTCAGGACAGCTCCATACCATCCTGCTCCTCCATGAAGGGATGTTGTTTGAAACTTTTGCCATATCCCTGGGCACTTGCGCAAGGATTGCTGGAAGGCCAACCGCCAGTGTCTCGGTTGTGGTGATACCGACCACTTGGTCCGAGATTATCCTTGGAGGAGGCACGACCAGGTTGCAGTCGCGCCAGTCCGTTGTCAGGTCAGGCCGCCACTTCCCCCTCAGCGTCAGATCGTCGGTAAGAAGACCACTGCTCCAAGGAGATGTCAGGCTTTCAACTTGACAGCGAAGTTGAGATCGCGGAAGAAGTTGTTACAGGTATTCTTTTGTATTTTCTTTTTTTTTCTATTATTTGTTCCTTGTTTTATTTATTTTCTCTTGTATCTTTCATTCATGTTGTCTTTCCTGCACCATTTTCATATTCCTTGGTTACCTGTCATCTGTTCATCTCTTTCCCTCGTTTTGACTGTATCTTAGGTGACATTCTTGTTCATTCCTTTCATGCTCGCGTTCTTTTTTATTTCAGGGCAACTCATTCTTTTGTCTCCTCCTGCTCGCGTGCTTTGCCGGTAGCTTGGAACATCACCACAGGTGGCGGTGTTTTCGTCTGTTCCCGGGAGTGCAAGAAGAGTCCCGTGGTGATTAGAGGTGCAGATTTCAGAGCAGATCTGATTGTGATATGAAGTTCAGGGTTTGATGTGATTCTCGGCATGAATTGGCCGGTGAGTCCCACGCTATCATTGATTGCCGATCGAAAAAGGTTGTTTTCAAGATGCCAGGCTGTGCAGAGTTCGAGTTCCATGCTGAGGAGTTTTCCCTTGGGCGTAGTAAGGAAGTGGTTGTCGATGCAGGTTGTGTAATGGAGTTGTACACAGGCTGTGAGGCTGCGCCTCTAGTAGTGCGGGAATTTCTGGATGTGTTTCCAGAGAAGTTTCCTGGACTACCCCCGGATAGGGATGTGGAATTCGGTATTGAGGTTCAGCCAGGTACTGCGTCGATATCAAAGAGTCCCTACCAGATGGCACCAGTTAAGCTAGCAGAGCTGAAGGTGCAGGTCAAAGGATTGCTAGATTTGGGTTTCATCAGGCCCAATGTTTTCCCATGGGGCGCTCCAGTCTTGTTTGTCAGCAAGAAGGACGGGAGTAGTCGACTGTGCATAGATTACCATGAGATGAATAGTGTTACAGTGAAGAACCGGTATCCGCTACCCAGGATCAATAAATTGTTTGACCAGCTGGGTGGAGCCGCTGTCTTTTCGAAGTTAGACCTTCGCTCTGGTTATCATCAAGTGAAGGTGAAGGCAGTTGATGTATAGAAGACTGCGTTTAGGATCAGATATGGGCACTACGAGTTCCTAGTGATACCTTTCGGAGTCACGAATGCGCCAGCAGTATTTATGAGTCTGATTAACAGAGTTTTCTCACCATTTCTGAACAGATTCGTTCATAGACGACATTCGGGTGTATTCTCGGAACTGGAAGGATCATGTTGATCATCTGAGGTTGGTTCTACAAACCTTAAGGGAGAATCAGCTCTAGGGGAAACTTAGCAAGTGTGAGTTCTGGCTTGATCGAGTTACCTTCTTGGGGCACATTATCTCAAAAAATGGTATCTCAGTTGATCCGTCCAAGATTTATGCGGTGAAGAATTGACCTGTCCCTAAGTCAGTTTTAGAGGTGAGAAGTTTCCTTGGTTTGGCTGGGTATTATCGGAAGTTTCTCCAAGACTTTTCAAAGATAGCTGAACCGTTGACTAAGCTGACAGGGAAGGATTAGAAGTTCGTCTGGGATGGAGCTTGTAGTGGAGCTTTTGCAGAGTTGAAGAGCCGGTTGACGTCAGCAGCCCGTGTTGACTATTCCGAATGGTTCTAGTGGTTTTGTGGTTCACCGTGATGCTTTTGGCAAGGGCCTAGGTGTAGTGTTGATGCAGAAGGGCCGAGTTGTTGCTTATGCATCCAGACAGTTAAGGCCGCACGAGAAGAACTACCCTACCCATGATTTGGAGTTGGTTGCAGTGATTTTTGCTTTGAAGTTGTGGAGACACTATCTACTTGGAGACCGAGTGGAAATCTTTACTGACCACAAAAGTCTCAAGTATGACTTCACTCGGAAGGAACTGAACATGAGGCAGAGGCGCTGGTTGGAGTTAATGGCTGACTATGACATCTTTTTGTAATACCATCTTGTGAACTTGGTGTCGGATGCTTTGAGTAGAAGACCAGTCGCCATGTTCCTGACTCAGCAGAGAGAGCTCGTTGAGCAGATGAGGAGGTTGGATTTGGATGTGATCTTGCCAGGTTCAGATCGGAATTGCATGATGTTTTAGTTGCAATCATCTCTTGTTGAGCAGATTAAAGAAGCTCAGGTAGGTGATGAGCAATTACAATGGTTCAGTTGCGAAGTTGAAGCAGGTACGAGGACCGATATGGTTGTTCACTCTGATGGATCGCTTCGTTTTGGGTCCAGATTGTGTGTTCCGAAGGGTGAGGTTTGTCAGAAGTTGCTTGAGGAAGCCCACCAGTCATCGTACTCTATTTATCCTGGAGGTACTAAGATGTACCGGAACTTGAAGCTTCACTTTTTGTGGCATGACATGAAGCGGGCTGTGGCGAGATTTGTGTCGCAGTGCTTGATCTGCAAGTAGGTGAAAGCAGAGCATCCGAGGACCACCGGACTTCTTCAGCCTCTTCCCATTCCGGAGTGGAAGTGGGAGCACATCACCATGAATTTTGTAACTGCTTTGCCGAGGAGTCCCAAGGGTCACAATGCCATTTGGGTGATTGTGGACAGGTGACGAAGAGTGCTCACTTCGTTCCCTTCAAAGTTGGATAGTCTACTGAGAGCCTAGCTGAGAACTACATGCAAGAGATCATCAGACTTCATGGAGTTCTAGTCAGTATTGTATCTGACAGGGATACGAGGGTCATGTCTCAGTTCTGGGAGAGTCTTCAGAGTAGTTTAGGGAGTAAGTTGAAGTACAGCACAGCTTTTCACCTTCAGACAGATGGACAGTCGGAGAGGACCATTCAGACTCTAGAGGACATGCTGAGGTCCTGTGTGCTATAATTTTGAGGTTCTTAGGAGGACCACTTGCATCTTGTAGAGTTCTCGTACAATAATAGCTTTCAGGCCAGTCTTAAAGCTGCTCCATTCCAGGCACTCGCCAGTGTGCTGGGACGACATTGGCGAGAGGAAGTTGTTGGGCCCGAAGTTGATCACTACGACGGTGGATGCTGTGACTCGGATCAGGAAGCATCTTCAAGCTGCGCAAGATAAATAGAAGAGATGGGCTGATGTCTAGGTGTCATTCGTTTTGGTGGCGGAGGCAAGTTGAGCCCTAGGTTCATCAGACCGTTTGACATCGTGGAACGAGTAGGCAATGTGGCCTATCGTCTTGCATTGCAACTCGCTTTATCTGGAGTGCACGACATCTTCCATGTCTCGCAACTGAGGAAGTATGTCCGTGATGAGAGCCACGTGATTGACTACTCAGAGTTATCCGTGAGTCTGGATCTGTCTTGTGAAATTCCGCCACTAGCTATCTTGGACTAGCGGGAGAAGGTGTTGAAGAACAAGGTGATCAAGCTGGTTCGAGTTTCTTGGAATCCTCACTCGCCGGGTGAGTCGATTTGCGAGTGGGAGGATGATATCCGACGGAGGTTTTCTCATTTGTTTGTGTAGTTCTTGTTTTGTTGTTCTTGCTTTTGTTGTTGTTTTCTCCTCTTTTGGGGTTACCCTATGTACTTCTTGTTGAATTTCGAGCAAGAAATTCTTTTTGTTACGTGGGTAGGATCTGTAACACATGTGATTCGTTATTGTATTTTTGTTTGCATTTAATTAAATTAATGGTTATTCTATTTTATTTCCGATTGTATTTATTTTCGTCCCTTTTGAATCGTGTGTTGTTCTTTCTCTCTTTATAATTCATTTTGCTTTGATTCAGCCTTTATTTCTCAATTTGATTGATCTAAATAATTGTTTTTCCCAATGTGTTTTGTCTAAACCTAATTCATGGCCTATTTGATTAATATTTGACTATTTCGCTTCCTACTGGATAGTACTCAATAACCCAAACCCGCTTTGACTCTATATAACCTAATTAACCACACCCTAACCCAAATTATCTAAACCCTAATTCCTATACCACTTCTTCACCCGTCATCGTCCTTACCCCCTACCTCCCGACTACCCCCTCTCCCGTCTGCACCCATCGCCCCTCAACCTCCACTCCTTCCCTCATCGCCCAAACCCTCCACCACACCCACAACATTCGAGCCACCTCGACCCCCTCCTGCCTCGTTGTACACCCCCCGCAACGACCACCCGTACTCCCCTCACCGCTGTCCCGATCCCTTGCTCCATGTGCTGTCGCCGTCATCAGCTGAGCGCCTTATCCCTGTCCCCATCTTCTTCTTCGTCTATTATCGTTGCTGCCATGGTCGACCGCTTTCCTCGATCCCCACTACCATTGCTCCTCGCCGTCAGCCGAGTCGTTACCACTGCCTTGCTTACTGTCGAAGCCGTCGCCACTGCTACTGTTGTTGCTGTCGTCGCTGTGTGGTGGAGAGCACGTGCACCGCACGTGTTTTGCTGTTGGCTCTTGTTCTCGTACGTGCTGTCTCTTGTGCATGTGTGGTTGTGTTTGTTGTTGGGGATCCGTTCCCATTATTCTGTCGTCAACTTCGTCGTCGTTATCAGGCAAGTAGCTTGTATGTATTTGTTCTTCATACTAGTTAAATACCGTAAGTAGTCTTGCATGGGTTTGTTGCCACTCTCATGATGAAATCATATCTTGTTAGTTTATCTGTTCCTTCATCTCTTGATCATGATTGTTTCACAATAAGTTGTCACCCGTTGCATGAAAAATGAATTGGTTTAGATGGAATCTTGATTGTATGCATGTTTGTGACACACCGTGTGTTGTAGATACTTGTTACATGGATGCTTTGTTAGATGTACTATCACATTATAGATTGTTAATACACATGCCATGCTGATTTGAGTAACCTAGATACCATGCTTGTATGACATCTTAGATTGGATCTATTGTAATTAAATTGTTTGATGAAAAGCATGAAATAAGTTTTGTTTTACTGTTGCCCTATTTTAGTACAGTAATTTCGATCCTGTTAACATCAGTAAAATAAATAAATTTGTGAATATGATTTGTAGGCTTTGTTTTCTAGATTTCAGAAATTTCGACTGATCTGAATTCTGATTTTCGATGCATGAGTTATCGCAGTTTTACTGCAATTGTATCGTAAATTCTAGTATCTGAATTATATGATTTCAGTATGATTATAATTTTAAAACTGATATTAAAAGTAGAATTTGGACTTGATATTTTTCTGGGTATGTTTAGTTATGAGCCCCTAATTTTTGCAAAATTATCTAATGACCTTTATAACTCATTTCATGCTTATGAAACCAATCACAAAATTTCTAAACTGCATGCTGTTCAGTAAAGAATTATATTTACAACCTGATTCTATTCATTTTTTTATGAAAACTTTGTGAATATGAATGGTAGCCTCAGTTGTCTATTTTACTAATCTTTTGACGGATCTGGATTTCGAATTTTATTTTGTGAATTATCTCTGTTTTGGTACTGTTGTGTCTGAACTTTCAGAATTACAATTTTGTTACACTACTCTACTTTCCCAATTATATTTACTGTACTATCTGTAGTATAATTTCATGATATTTTATATGTTGATACTAGATATGCTAGGGAATCTTCCAGATTTTTATCAGATTTAACTATGATGCTTTTAAACCTTTTTCATGCTTACAAACAAGATTTTGCATATTCTGGCTGAACATAAATTCTGTATTAAACGCTATTTTAGACCATGTTAATGTGGCTGATGTATGACTTGTATATATGCGCTGGATTTGGCAAAAGGCTATTTTCTAGATTTTCTAACAAATTCAGATTTGCATTCCTGTGGCAACGGGAATCTCAGATTTGGTGCATCAACGTCTTGCTGTCCAAAACTGAAAGTTTCGTTGTTTCAACTGTTATAGGTTGTTTTTGTCACCCGTTGTGTTCCCTATTCATCTTAGACTTGTCCTTTGTTCGTGCCATGTCTTTATCCCTGTTTGTGTTCATTGAAATCTGTTTAATTAAAAAAAAAAAAATCAAGTCGGGGTTTAAGGGAAAGATCTAATAGTGGACTATATAGAAATGTGTATTCAGAAGGGGACTTCGTTTTTCCCAACTATTTACTGTGGTACCAACTGTTTTTTTTTCTAGATGCATGAGGGAATGATCCATGACACCATTACTATTTGCTATTACTATTACTGTTACTGATTGCCTGAATATACGACCCTATAGGTTCCACTACGAAATCTAAAACAAAACTGTTTGAATGTAGCAACCATGTGGTAAAAATTTGGGATGCATGAAGTGCTACCTAGATAGTAATGAACATTAGACATAAAAATAACTGTTTCTCTGTCACATCATGTTACTGTTACTGTTGTCCCTTACTGTTACTGTTACTGTTATCTTTACTGTTTACCTACTGTTTTATTGTTATCTGTAGACTGTCACCTACTGTTTCTTTTCTCCATGTCAGTACTTCCTGTTTTGTTTCATATTTTTCCCTTTTCCATTTTCCTGCTTGTTGTACTTGCGGCCCGGAACTTGCAACTAACGGGCATCATGTCTTCCTGTCTTCCTATTTCCCTGTAATTGTTATATGAGCAGGTTTTGGTGATCATTTGCCTACTGAAGTTGGTGAGCTAAAGTTTTGAGCTGCGCATTGGAAAAATCTTGCTTAATGTTTTGTTCTGAGCTATTTCATTCATGCTACTGTACTAAGACTTGTATTCGACTTGTAGTCCCGGAGTTTTGTTTTGATTCAGATCTTGTATTTGTTTGGGATATTTATTACTGTTACAAATAAATACTGTTGATTTATAATTGTCATGCATGTGTGGTTGAGTATATGGCTATATTTACTGTTGGGCTGAGTTAAGTAGATCTGTACAGATTATGGATGGTGAAAACCATTCGCTTGGCTTAATCGCATACCGTATTCCGTATTCCTTTTGGGAAGCGGGGCGTGACAATCATATATGTTTTCAAAAGAATTTTTGGTTTTTAATTCATATCTTGCTTGTTATGAAGTATTATGCCCTCAAACCATTTATATTATTGCCTGTGTGATATAAAATGATTTGGCCTGGGGATGATTGAATTATATTACAAGTACCATGATTTTTGTAATTGTTTGCAGAATTCCGTAAGGAATTGCTGCGAAAGGGCTAATATTTCAGGAGAAACTCTGCCGAAATTTTTCATAAAAATTTATGAGTATTTTTCTAAGTAAGAAAAGATGTAGATGAGTAATAGGTTAAGTCGATGATCATTAGAATAAATTATAGTTAAAAAATAAAATTGGGTGTTACAAACCTACTACGGTAATTACTTTAAGATTTTGATTATTTTGTGAGTATCTAGTGTCATGCCCCGATAATTCTTGAGAATCAACTTCCCACCGCAAGTGATTTTGGTTACACTCCTTCACACCCCCAATAATTCTGGAAATTGAAACCCACACCGCAAGCCAAATGATACCTCATCACACGAACATCTTATGAGCGTCGCCTCGATCCTGATAATTTTGAAGATGCCACACCGCAAATGATTACACCCTGATCATTTTTGAGATCATCTCCCACCACGAATCAAATGAGGCCCCCTACCCATGTCTGCTCTTATTTCATCATAACTCCAACTAGTGCATGTCCTTATGTATATTATTTCACAGCCCCCCCCCTAGAGTTGATGTACCCAACTGGACTTAACTCTACAAAACCTGGAACGAAGGCCCCACAAGCCCATTTCCTCAAAATCTCAATTTGCCAACACGCTAGGGTCCCATTCATCCTCTAAAGTCTCACAACTCAAGATACCATCTCAATCATTTCTTTTAATCATATAAATTCAAAATTGACTAACTTACAATGATAATTTCCCTCAAACCAATAGTCAACCAAAATACCTCCATGTACATACCATATCCACATAATTAGTTAAGAAACTGAAACTAAGCATCAATTAAACTGGGATTTTGCATCTTCGAAACAGTAGAAAAAATCTTAAATGTGATACTCTTAAAATTCGAGAATATTTACTTTCTAAAACCACAAAAATCTAAGCTAAATTCTATTAAAATAGAAAGTACACACTCTCTGGAAGTAGTAAAGCCTGAAACTAATTACTTTGGAAAACTGAAAATCATCGTTTGCAAATTCGAAGAAACATTCGTTCCAAGAAAAGGAAAATGCAGCAAAACAGATAGTGAACAACTCAGCAATGGCAGTCGACCGACTACAGCAGTACAAAAGGCTGCGGTCGACCGACTACAGTCGAATGGTAGATAGCCAGTCGCTGCAATCGACCGACAGGCCAGTAATGCAACGCTGCAGTCGACCGGCTGCAGTCGAATGCGGGGTCGACAGACATGTAGTCTGCAGGAGCCAGTCAATTAGTGCACGACTGTAAGTAAATGATACAACTCCAAGCAAATGCATATATATGTGTGCACTGTATTACTTCTTCAAAACACTGAGAAATCCATGCATATACATATAGATTGAAACCTGAAATCATAATATTGACTAGTGAGATTATAAAGAAAACTCTTCATATGAACACTGTAAATATTAACAAAAATGCAGTTATGATTCTTTCACATACAGAGTATTGGGTATATATATGTCAATACTGAAATCTATCATACAATGGCCATACATTAGTCGATATATTCCAATTCAAACCTTAACTAAACTTAAAATCTTCCATTACTTATTAAATCCAACCCCAAGTCGATGATCAATCTTCTCATTCAAACCAAATAGTGTACAATATTAGGAAAACAGTAACCACTAATTCTTTACACATTCTTGTGCATATGCGAACCCATTACTTAGTCACATCCTAGTTCACACATGATATAATTGCAATAAAGCAAGCAACTTTCATAAAAACAAGGTTTAAATCTTTTCCAATTTAGACAACGACTCATACAACTCTCATATAAATTAGGGGAAATATTCACGCAAAATGTTGTAGCGCCCCGAATTTCCAATATAATAAACTCAGAAATACGTGGCACAATTCCCAGCATCTACCTCAATGTAATAGTAAACATAGTCAAACACAGATAATTTTTTCAACTTTTATTGCATCAATTCTTTACATAGCACAGCGGAAAAATTAAACACCTTGAATTACAATATATTTCTTTTACAACACATTCTTTTACAATTTGCATAAACCATATTATCATTCTACCGCATGCATCCAAATCCCAAGATATAGGTACCTACCTGAAAAACATGAGGTTAGAGATAACCCTAATCCCCAAAACTACAGGGGTCAGCCATAACGGTGTGAGTGACATCAAAGAAATACAATATAAATGAAACATAAAGAATAAAGTCATAATCAACACATTCCCACAGTAGTAACACATGGATAATGAAATGATGATAAATAAAGCATGAAAACATCAAGTGAAACTAGACTAAGTGTCAAGTGTAGGAAAACAGGAAAACATCATGCATAATACCAAGTTAAGAAAACATAAATGCAATATGATGACTCTGTAATGCATACTTATCAAATTCTATGCATTTCATACTACATAGGTCCGGTGCAAGCCTTTATCGTTCTCCACTTTATAGGATTAAGTCCCTCGTTATGCAACTAATCCTACTACGGTAATAGAAGCAATATCTAGATTACTTCGCGAATAGGCCTTACAACTCTCGACGCGCAAGCATCATGTAAGCATAGCTCAAAAATAGGAGAATCACCTCCCAGATGTGTACCCCATGAATAGACTTACCGACCCTCAACGATCAGATACACAGTACATCCCGTGAATAGGCCCGCCGACCCTGGACACGCGAATGCACCGTATGTTCCGTGAATAGGCCTGCCGACCCTCGACATGCGAACATACCAACTGTCCTCTTGGGACACAACAACACACAGTCCTAGAACGCATTCGTCGAACTAACAACAGTGCATATACTTACGTTTCCCAAGTTCTATCAAATTTCCACTAGTGCATGTCCTTAGGTTGGTTATTATTAACAAAAAAACACAATTTCCCCTCTCTAGAGTTGGTGTACCATGTCGGACTTAATTCCATCAAGACAACCCCAAGACCCAAACTGGTCAAGATCCACAAAATCTCATCTGCTGGTTTACAGGAATCCCACTCAACTTCTAGAAACTCACAAATCGAATATCAACACAAACCTTTTGTTAAAGACTCTTAATTCTCTCACCAAATCGTTTATATCAAGAAAACTTCTTTAAATTAAACAAATCTAAATTTATCCAAATACTTCACAAATTTCCACAAATAGAATCTGAAATTAAATCTCTTTAAACAACTGAGTTTCCCATTTTGAAATCATAGAAAATCACAAAAACAACAACTCCTTTGATAGCCATATATATTTCACCTTTTAGAGTCGTAGAAACAAAAATTAAATTCTATTAAAATCAAATTATAACCCTTTATAAAATACAGTAATTTGTAGTAAAAACATTATCTAAAATAGTATATCAATACTCCATAAGTTCGAAGAAATAGTCATTCGAGAAAACAGCAGGAAACTCAAGAAAAGCAATCAGCACAGCAGCTAACGGTCGACTGTCAAAATAGTTCAAAAAAGTGACGGTCGACTGTCATGCTAAATTTCCAAAACCTAAGAACTGACAGTCGACCAACATTTCATGCGTAATTTCATGCGGTCGACTGACATGTTCGAAAATTAACAACTTTAATATTTGTGCACTTTTCAACTGATACATGGTTTTAACTCTTTAAAAGCATAAATTTGTAACATAAAAATCTTGAGGTGATCAAATACAACTTTTCTAACATACACGAGTTTATAAATCAAATCACCTCTCATCAAATTCATAAAAGATCAATTTTTCGACAAAACTTATTCAAAACAGGAAATATATATTCGTATGTGTGTATATGGGTATAAGCATCAACTAAAGCATCAAGAAAATCACTAAATATGAGTAGTATATTGTCTAAATCAACCTCAGTATCAATATAAATCAAGATCTAATCGAAAACTTCACAAACTTCAAAAAAACAATTCTAGCTGAACACAATCAGACCTGAAGCCAAAGTTTAATGAAACACTTCAAAACTCGATTCTTTGATCCAAAAAAAGCTCCTCTTGAAATTTTTTAAACATACATACAACTACTCACATCAGTTTGCCCATGATTATAAGTATCTACAACATTCATTCATCAAGTTTTCTTCATTAAAACCCTTCAAACAGATCACGCATATCCTTAATAGTAAAGTGTTCATCCTTATTAAATTTTTGTGCATCTCAGTCATGTAATCTCGTCACATACAATCAAAATAGCAAGAATAGGAAAGAAAACATCATACCCATGATTTCTATTAGGTTCTTAGTATTCTGAAGTCATCTATATATAATTTCTATTCATCAATTGCATAGTTTCAGGAAAAGTTCTATTTTTATTCATTCATCCATAAATAACTTCACTATATCATCATACCATCATCTATCATGCATTGTAATAGACAAATCATCACAGACAACATGCATAGAACAATCAGAAATCAAAACATGTCACTCACCTTATTGAAGAATCAACCGAAATAATAAAAAACAAGAAAAGCTCATCCTTTCGCAAAAAATCCAAGATCCTCGCTTCGAAACTCCAAGAAAATCAATAATAAAATAGTTTTTTGTTTGTGCAGCAAGGAGACGGCTGCTACTGCTCTTTTAATAGGCCGAAATCTGGGTAATAAGGGTTTTGAGAAGATTTTGCAAATTATCCCTTTAGAATATATTTTTACATATATATATCCTTTATACTAGGTAATTAGATTAACCAATTTAATTGAGATTCAAAATAAAAAATAACCACTTAGATCTGGCCGCCATCAGTTACAAATCCTAAAAATTAATTTTGTAATTTTTGCCTCTAAGTGGCAATTTTGCAAAAAGGTCATTCTTTAACAAATTAGCGAAATAAACCAAATCTATGAATGAAAGAATCTTTGTGCATATGTGATTACTCAAGCATAATATAGGAAAAGTAAGAATCTTTGTGCATTCTCTAACATTCTTCAACCATCTATGAATGAAAGGTCACTCGTCAATTTATGTTCTTATTCATGAAAGATGTTATTTTGACTACTTATTCATTGAAATGCATTCTCTAATAAATCTACATCAAGTTTTATAATCATACAAAATCCTAACATATGTCCTACTTAATCAATCATCATATTCTACAAGTATATAACAAATTAAGAGATCAGAAGTACCACCCACCTCAAAGAAGACCAATTGAAGGATAATAATAATAATAAAGAAAAGCTCCTCCTCCTTGTGAAAACTCGAAAGATCCAGGCCTCCAAAACTCCAAGAAATAGTAAATGATATAATATTTTGTGAACAGAGGAAAAGAACGAATGCTGTTGTTCTAATATAGGCTGGGGTCTGGCATTTAAGGATTCTTGAAGAATTTTAAACCCCCCCCCCCCCCCCCCCCCCCCCCCCCCCCCAAAAAAAAAAAAAAAAAAAAATCAAATCTTTACGAATATGTAGATCTACCAAATAACTAGTTAATGAAACCAATTAAGGTAAGATTCTATACCCCCTAATCTCTCCTGATTTGGCTGGTCCTTATGCGCAGCCAAGGGGTTTTAAATTTCAAATCTTTCCTCAAGTGGTAATTTTACATAAAAGTCATTCACTTTGAAATATTTACAAACATACCATAAATTATTCATAAAAATCCAGAAAAATTAGAATTATTATCTAATAATAAAGGTTAGATTTTCCAAATAAATTTTCTGACTTTTTATTTTCCAAGAAAATATTTGCACGTATTTTGCACGTGCAAAATGATAAACTTCAAAAAAATGCTTAATAAATCACAAAAATTTATACAAATCATTTATTAATTTCAAAAACATATTTAAAATTTCTAGGATGTTAGACGTCCTCTTTGAGGCCAGGGGGGAAAGACTTGCTCACATGGAACCATTTAGGCGAGTTTGCTTTGAAGAAGGGGACATCCTCCAACTCGTCCACCAGCTCGGAGCCGATGAAACTCCGATAAGAAGGGAATTCGACTGCATCGAAAGGGAGGACTGAGCCCCCCACTGTGGCCGTATAGCAAGCCTGTGCGGCCTCTTGGTTGCCCTTGACGACCCTGACCCCAGACGTAGTGGGGGACTTCATCCTTATATGGTATGCCGAGGGCACTACTTGGAGGGAAGCGAGATAGGGATGTTCGAGGATGTCATTATAAGCAGCTTTGTCATTGACTACCATAAAATCTATCACCTCGGTTCGGGAAGTCGGGGATTTGCCAGCTGTGACGTCCTGGATGATGATCCTCTCGATTTGAACCGGGTGCCCGAGAAGTCGTAAAGGGTGTACCCTACAGACTTTAACCTCTCCCGAGAGAGTTTCAACATCTCGAAGGCTGTAAGAAATAGGATATTAACCGAACTTTCATTGCCTACAGCTATACAGTGAACCTTGTGGTTTTCCATGCTGAGGCTAATGACCATGGCATCACTGTAACATCCCAGAGAAAAATTAATTTTTATTATTTTTCTTTTGCACATGCATTGCACATAAAATTTTATGCACATTTTAGTTACTAAAATTTTTCTTGAGTGATGGGACTTTTTCTTCTCATTTTTTAAGTCAAAATTTTGTCATTTGTTTTAATTAGATCCATTCAGCCTAAATCCACTTTTTAGCCCACTAAAAATTAATTACAAATTTAAAGCCCATGATTATTTTTACATTTAAATGCACATTTGAAATCTAGTACACTTGTCATGTGTAACACACACATACATCAAACTTAATAAAAATTAATAATAGAATTTTTATGAAAGAGTATGCACATATGGTGCACGTGCACGTGCTTGAGCACACAAAGAGATTGTTCGGCCTATAGTTGGGAGTGAGGAGAGAGTTGGGTGAGTTGTGTGAGAGTGGGGAGTTATTTTGGTTAGTTGGAAGTTATTTTTACCACACAATTTATCTATAAATAGCCCCTACTTTTTGTCATGAACAACACAACTCATATAAAAAAAAAAAAAAAGGCTTGCGGATTGAGGCTTAGGAGAAGCTTGGCTAGGATTCTTTGCTTGGAGCTTTGGAGCATTTTCTTTTAGGAGTTCTACTTTATAAGGAATTCTACATTTGAGGTGGGTGTTTCTTCAACTTTCTAATATAGTTTTTATTAGTAGAATGCTTGATATGTGTGAATGTTAGATGCTTGGTAACTTATATAGATTGGGTATTCATGTTTAGATTATTTGTTGTTGATTGAATATGTGAAATTATGATATGATTGATTTGGGGACATTTTTAAGTTGTTGTTTTAAGTTTTAGTTGCACTTCGAAAAATTATAACTATTAAACTATATGGAATCTAAAACTAAAATCTTTATAGAAGCATCTCATGTCAAGAACATCTCAAAAATTCATAATATTTGGATGTTATTTACTATTTTAATAAAATCCAAACTTAGGACTGGTTGGCAGTTGGTTAGTTGCAGGAAATTTGTGCACATTTCGGGTTTTGATCATTTTGGCATCTTAGATGTAGTACTTCGAGAAAAGTCAAAACTAAGAACTTGAAGTAGTCTCGTTAAACTTTCTTTAAAGTCTAAGAAATCAATTTTTCATAAATAATTGAATTTATAATGAATTTTACAAGTTTGGACAGTGGCAGTACTTTAACATTTTGACCCTACAATAGATTTCGAAGAATTCAGGGTTATAGACACAACATTTTGAAAAAACTTATAACTAAAAAGTTATAGTAGACTTGTATACTTTAATTTCATTTTAAAAAAACACAAAGTTTCATGAAGTATATAATTTTCAATTATTTTTACAAGTTGCATGAGCTGCAGTTTTCGGATTTTGAACCTACTATTTTGCAAATGACATAATTGAGGATAATTTTAGATGATCTTAACTGCAAAGTTTTAGTAGACTCATTTATGTTTCCTATGAAACTATTAAATCTACTTTTGGAGTAATATTGGAATTTATATGACTTTTTCAATACCATTGGGTTGATATTTTTTATCTAGTTTCCCTAAAACTTTTACAACGTATAAAATTGGATTTAAAATTGGAATGTTAGTAAGATGTACCTTATAAAGAATTAAGAGGTAATTAAAGGATGGATTTGGGATATTAATCATGTGATGTTTATAAGGATTTTAACTTATCAAGTGTTATTGAATGTTGCTATAGGAAGTTGGTTACTTTATGACTGATAATAAACATAAAGAGAATGGATAAAAGAAGTTAAAAGATGTTTAATGAATGAAATTTTTTATATGAGGTTAGATATAACCTATGTGATTTCTTTTGAGATGGTTACTTGTTCTAGAGTGAGCAGGACCCCGAATTCCGATAGTTGTGATAAATGAAATTTGAGAAGTAGCCTGTGTGGGTTAACTTTCTTTTTGAGAAGTAGCCAGTGTGGGCTAGTATTCTCAGTGTTTTGGTTTAAGTCCGGTAGGCAAAGCTAAACTTTAGGTCTTAATAACTATGACTTAAACTTAAGGTCAGACACTAGTTGGAGATATGACAAAATAAAAGCAAACGAGAGTTATGGACTCTAAGATAACTCGCGGAGTGAGACAATCCCCAGTATTCCGGGACGATGAATGAAATAGGCCACAGAATGACCCGCAGAGTGAGATTGATCTCCAGTATTCCGGGACGAGAGCGACGCTCACGGGGTATTTGTGCAATAAGGGTTCCAGCGGAGTGAGACAATCCTCAGTATTCCGGGACGATGGATGAAATAGGCTACAAAATGATCCACAGAGTGGGATTGATCTCCTGTATTCCAGGGCGAGAACCAATACTTGCAAAGTATCTAACTCCTGTAGTAATTATAGTAGTAGGTTGCATGGCAAGAGACTGAACCCTATAATGAGAAGTAAGATAAGGGTTTGCCCTCAGACCTATGTAGTATGAGATGCATAGAATCCAAACAAGTATGCATTAATGTCATCGTAGTGTAATGTCGGCATTAGGCATTAGGTCATATCATACATTGACATGTTTGGGATAGTCAGTTTTCACATTTTGTTTTTGCATTCAAGTTTGTGAAATGCTAAAATAGAAGAATTGCTGTATTATAGCCCACAATTTCCTAAGTGCAGGATTGGGCTTAGCATGGACTTGAAGTCACTATGATGAGTTGTCACAAGATTGACGGATTTTCATTATTGTAGATTTTATTGTATTCATTCAATTCCGCTGTGCTGTTGTAAAGAACATTTTTGTAAATAAAAAGTTTTAAATTCCTTTGTAAATTTGTAAGAATTTGAAGTAAAATATTCTGTTTGTGTTATAAATTACATGTGTTTGGAATTCGGGGCGTTACAATCACAATGAGGAACCTTGATGCCATCGAGGTCCTTATCCGAGAATGAGACCGACAGCCCATGACCTCGAGGGGGAGGGTATTTGCGGACCGAATTGACTTTCCGGGCAAAGGCCTAGTGGCAGGAGTTTGAGTCTCCCACCACGGGTCCTCCGTGAATGCAGTGGAGGATGGCCATCTTTTCAAAGTCCTGGGATTCAGACTCCACTTCCGATCACTTGTTCACACCTCGGGGTAGGGAGGCTCTTGGACCGTCCCGAGTGAACTTAGACAAGTACCCTCTCCGGATGAGGGTCTCAATTTCATCTTTTAGACCCAGACAGTTATCAGTCTCATGGCTGCGATCTCGATGGAAATTGCAGTAGAACCTTCTGTCCATTTTCTTGTTGTTATTGGACCGAGGGGGTGTCAGATCAACCCCTCTTCCCCACCTCCATCAGGATGGCGGAGGCTTTTGCATTAAGCGGAGTGAAATTCTCAAAGTGAGGGACCGGAGGGGGCACCTCTGTAACACCCCGTAGTTTTCAAACGACTATAAAATAGTTTATAAATATATATATATATATATATATATATATATATATATATATATATATATATATATATATATATATAGTTTGAAAGTGGCTGTAGCATAATATGCATGGATACATATTGTAAGTGTGCTGAATAATGCATGGTAAATGAATGGGGTGGCCCACGGTAATGGAATGAAAGCATTTGTATGCTGTTCATGTTCGGTTGACTGCGGTCAAAGATGCCTGGGTGATGTGGCAGCTTGGTTGGGGGCCCACCCGATAGGTAATTGAGGGAATGTACAGTGCTTCGGCTTGTGCATTCGGGAGAAGATATGCGATCAAAATCCCATATAGGGTATAAATGTTAATATAATAATAATAAATAATAAATGCCAAGGATCAAGAGTCACCAATCCGGTTAACCACCTTTTGAGAGGCAGCCTGTGGTGGGCAGTTGTACTACATAGTATCTAATTTGTCTTATAAATTGTATAAAATTGTCTGAGCTAGGGGCAGGGGTGTTACAACCTCTGCCCGGAGGCGTCCCTCTGGACCTTCTTCGGGACATTAGAACTGTCCATATTCCTCTTCCCCTTGGCCGAGGATTCTTTCTGACCTCCTGGGTGGATAGCTTATTCAGCCCAGATATACTTCTCGATCCGCAGAACGAGGTCGGGGAAATCAGTGGGTGGCTTCTTAGCCAGAGAGGCCTTCAGCAGGTCATGTCGAATGTTGTGCCGAAAAGCAGCGGTAGCAACCCAACATCGAGGGAGGAGATAGATCAGACCTTAGCCGTGAATATTCGGACGTAGTCCCGAAGGGACTTGTCATGCCCCGATTCCCAAAAATATGGAATACGAGCACGTAACATTGGCCCAGCGAATAATTTTCATCATCCATAAACTGTTCAGGAATCTTAAAAATATCTCACAAAATAATCAGAGTCGGAAGCCAGAAAAGTCAACCACATGCACATATGAACCAAATACCAACAAGAATACTTGAAATAAAATATATTATTCTCAAATATTCATGATCTGAATAACACAAATAATCCTGGGTCATATTGCCCAAATACAAGAATAAATCCAAATACAAGAATACAATATTGTTCAAAGCAAGAAAACAAAAAATAATGATAACAAGACTCCAGCAACTAGTACTTCATGTCACCAATACCATCTGGAACCTGTTCTCCAAAATCTGCAATTCAACAATTACAGGGAAGAGGAAAAGAGAAAAAAATAAGTAATCATGAATCATGAGACATGACAGTATATAGTATAACAAGCATGAATTATGTAATCATGAATCATGGCACAAGTAATGGGAAACACAGGCTCCCTTCCGAGTACACGTTTCTGAATTATTCACTATTCGATCTTTCCCTTAAACCCCGACTTGATTATTTATTACTAATGTCAAACAAGCATGTAGGTGTGTCACGAACAGAGCAATTATATCAAGATTAACATGGCATGATCATGCGACAAGTGCAAGTCGCAAGATAAATATGTACGAGTGCAAGATATCTCATAAAAGAATAAAATAGACAAATCTCAAGTTTAGGGCAGCAAGACCACACTGCAGTAAAATAGCGATTCCCAGTGTTCCAAAAGTGCAAATCTGAATCCGTAGAAACGTATAGAAAATAGACTTCCAACCGAATCTAGCGAGTATAAATAAGTTATATAGTATTTCAGAAAAACTTAACTCAAAACCTGATTTGAATACCGAAATTAGGTTCAGCCAGAAATCAGGAAAACGAATTCAAGAGCAGGAAAACAACATGAAAACTCAGTAAATAAATCCACGAAAAATCTGGGGTATTCCCCTATATGTCCAGTATCTAAATATAAAGTTTCATAATTTTCCAGCAAAATTAGATCATTCATCAAAAATCGGAAAACATCAATAAATAGTAGTTTGGCAAATCTGGAAATCTTAACACTGCTGTACAAAAATCATAATATCTCGCAACCAGTGAAACTAAATCCAAATCCGCCAAAGGGAGATGAAAATAGACAAAATATATTAACTTTTATATTTCACAAATATTTTTCATACAGTAAAAGAAATCAGGGTGAAAATACAATTCTTTACAGAACAACGAGTAAAATACAGCAGTAATAGTTTTCATAAACGAGTATGAAACGGCAGAAAAAACTCATCAATAAAATCTACCAAAATTCTGGGTCATCCCTAACTAGATGAAAAATCACTGACCAAAGTTTTGGATCAAAATAATTTATGTAGCATCAGTATCAATATTATTTAGTCATCAAAATCATCGAAAAATAAAATCTGGAAAAGATCGACACCTCTGTAGTAAAACAGTCATAACTCACTCATAAAAAAACGAAATCGAGCAAGGTCAGAGGGGTTGGAAAATAGATGAAATTATCTAAAACTCATGTTTTATACCGAAATTAAGTTACTGACTTCAAGACAGTCCAAAACAGCAAACAAAACAGATCAGCGACAAAATACAGATTTTTCCCTTTAACAACAACTTAACATATATCATACAAAACTTGTTCAAAACACAACCAAATATGAAATTGAGTCTACCAAGTATCTAAACATCATAAATTAAGGTATCTAGCATGTCCACACCAAATACATCACATGGATCTCAACCAAAACACGAGTTCTCACAAAAGTCTCATATACATGATCAAAATCAAGAACGGGTTAAACCTAAGTTAATTCATATCCATATTGTGTCGTGAGTCATCTATGGTCAAATTTTCACAATAGAGACAAAATCCATCAATGATAACACAAACAAGAGTCATCTCTAGACCGAACTACACTATAGGTGGTATTTTTGATTTGTATCAAACAAATGAATTGGAGTACAAGTTACTTGCCTGCGAGATGACGAAAACGACGATCCAACAAACAAGAATAATGGGAATAGATTCCCGAGGCACAAGCACGATCGAACAATCACGAGCCAAGAACGAACGATGGAATAACCAAAACTCCACGTGCACGAGACACACGTGCACCAAGAATCAAACGAACAAGAACCCAACAATGAACACGAATGAGCGAACAACGAAACCACGAACCAACTCAAGAACACACGAACCAAGAACGGTACTTACGCACCACCACGAACCAACCAACGAACAATGAACCAACACATCGAACAAAGAGACCTAACAACCAACTCAGCACATGCAAACCACGTACGTGCAAGGAAGAACGAGCGGGGAGACGACGGACGAACGGGGAGTGCCGGGGGCGTCAGGGGGTTGCCGCAGGTGGCTGTAGGCGAGGAGTAGGGCAGAAGAGCACCGGGTGCAGCACTGGTGGACGGCAACCAACCGAGGAGATGCTGCTACACTGGTTGCGGCAGTCGCACGGCAGGGCACGCTCAACGGGAGCACAGGGCGGCCAAGCAGGATGGCGGGGCTGCGGCTGCTGCAGTCATCGCGACTGGCCAGGGGCTGTCGAGGGAGCAACTCGGCTGTCGCGCGACGGGATGGAGCGGGAGCAGTCGCTTGCGCGCTGGCTGGATGCGCGTGCACGACGAGATGAGGGAGACAGGCAAGGGGATGAGAGGGTCGGGGAATCAAGGAGATCAGGATGAGGGTTTGGAAGAAGGCGGCTAGGTGTTGAAGATGAACAAGCGTGAAGAAGAGTTGCGGCTGATGGGTTAATATGGAGAAGAAGATTAGGGTTTAGGTGTTATCGGGTCTGGGTTGGGTAATAAAGGGTAGTAACGGGTTTGGTAAGTCAGTGGGTTTGGGGTTATATAAAATAGATATGGGTTAGGTAAAAGGGAAACAGGGTATAGGATTGGGTAAATGGGTTATTGGTTAATGGATAATCGGGTTTGGTTAGTTTATAGTATTAGGGTTTTAAAAATTAAATAGGAAAATTAAATAACAAATAAAAATATTGTTTACCAAAAAAAAATGTAATTTGCATTACAAAATAGTATTTATTTAAAATAGATACAATATAATTAGCACATAGAAATGGATTTTCAATAACCCGCCAAAATTAGTAATAATAATAACAATAATAACAATAATAATAATAAGAGAAATAATAACGAAACTAAGAATTGTATTTCAATATAAAATCATAGAAAATAGTTACAATTTAAAATTATTGATCGAAAACAGATTTTAAAATAGAAGATCCAAAAAAATACATTTTGACAAAAGAATTTGAAAACCGGAAAAATAATTTGCGAAAATTTTTAAAATACAGAAAATACACAAAAATATATTTTGGGAAAAACATGGGTTACAGGACTCCCCATCCTTCTGTTTGAGGTTAAGCAGGGAAGCACTCATCTTCTCAGCCTTATGGCTGGTCACAAAGTTAGCGAGGAATCTCTCCTCAAACTAGTCGAATAAGAATATGGAGTTAAGGGCAAGTCGTGAGTACCTTCCCTAGTGGGGGCCCGCAGTGTAGCAGGGAATACACGACAGAGGATGACATCTGATGCGCTATGAATCATCAGTAAGAAGGAGGAATTCGTAGATCCTCCAGACGTAGAGTGAGCGTTTTGAACTCCTCCATGTGATCAGCTGGATTCGACTCGCCGTTGTAGGTCTCGAAGGTAGGAGGCTTAAAGCTCTTCGGGACCAGGGCTTCGAGGATGTAGGAGAATAATTGAGGTTGGACTGGACGATATCCTCTGACTGAATGCCTATCACCGTCTTCTATTCAGGCAAACCGATCTTCCATCTCCTGCAGTCACTTAAGGACCGCACCTTCACGTCCCTCGGTTGGGTCAACCCATAGGACTCTTCATTCTCCATGCCCGCGGTGCGGGGATTGTCGGTGTGATGGTCGTTCCGCACTTCAGAGGACTTGGAGTACCTCGTTCCGAAACTCTTGGAACTTGGTCAGTGTCACATGGCCTCCATCTTCGTGACTGCTTGGGGGTCGGTGGTCCCTCGGGGAGTGGCTGCACTTCTTTTCCCAAACCTGGGAGAAGTGGCAGCTTTGGCTCGGAGGATGATTCAAGGGTCCTTCGTCTCTTGAGCAGTTTAGGCGATGGCGAAGGTCCTTGTTCTATCGATTGCTGAGGACGTTTTAGAGGATTGAAACTGTTGGACCGTCGGCCCGTCGTGCGACCGAGAGAGAGGCGGTCAAAACCGGCCTCCGCTGATGCTTGTCCCGCGACTGTTGCAAAGCCTGGGTGGCCGAACGACTACGAGACGGACGAGGAGAAGGAGGTGGAGGGGGGTCGACATGACGCCTCGCGATTGTAGTCTTCTTAGACTTGGGGCCATGGGAGAAGATGGCCATAGCATTGGATCGGAGTTAGAGGGTGGATCTGATGTTTCCCACAGACAACGCCATTCTGATGTTGCTATTTTTGGGTGTGGGAGTAACAAATAGTGAGTTCATTTGTTAGAGAGGGAAAGCAGATCTCAGCTGTCGATCTGGTCCTGATGAGAGGCTAATATGTGGTTGGATGTTGTGAATCTGGTGGTGGTTGATCGACATTGAACACTTGCGAAAAACATAAAACACTGGGAGTATTCCCACCGATAGGCCCTCCGACAATCAAGTCAGTAAAACTGAGTTTAAAGTGGGATTATGTGGTAAAATTTTGATTACCTAGTAACAATGGAGGTAGGCTTGTATTTATAGGCTAGTGAAAATCTGTTAGGGAAAGATTCCCAACTACCTAATTAGATTCCGCAGAGTAGGAATTTGACGGGGGCAATTAATCCCTTTATTTTAGGATATTTGGTTACTGGCCATAAATGATTGGTCAATTGCCCCCTGGTGGGCTGAGCGGAAATGACGGGCCTGTGGAAGACCCACGAACTGTCCTCGGGCTTGAGGTTATTCATAGAAACGTTATCTTGTCCCTGTCTGTCTCGTGATCCGCACTGGGATCGAACGATGGGCATCAGCCACGATTTTTACCCATATCAGCAACAAAATTTAGGTTGGAGATTATAATGATAAATAAAATCTTTCAACTGACGTAAGTTCAAACTCCTCTTTTTGAAGGAACAAACAATATTATTGTCATTTAAAATCTGTAATGTGCATTAGTGAATTTTCTGTGAAAATTTTCTGTGAGAATTTTATGCGATGTAGAAATACTTCTTTTCCTACTTATGCAAGATTGCTAGAGAATAGTGCATGCTGAAAAATTTGAAGTCAATTTTTTTTTTTTTTGAAGAAAAGTTGGAATCTGGCCACCTTGTTTCATTAATAAGGGATTAATAAAACAAACTCAGAGTACTGAGCCCATTACAAAGTCCTACAATCAAAACAAAAGTACATAAACTCCACCCGGAACATGGTGGGTGGGACAAAAGAAACATAGAGTAACCGTAAAGAAATACATCATATCCCCCCAACAAACCTTGGGGTGGTGGGTACCTATGATCATAGTAAGCCGTGCAGGCTATCAATCGATTGTCGACTCGATCTCGATCTCCTCATCATCAAACTCTTGGACCTGGAATACGCACGCAATCCTTTCTCTGGGACTTGCTGCGGCCACAGTAGCCCAAAATGAAATGAAATGCATAATGTGAGTCAAATTGCCAGAAACACTATTGCAAGTTCTACGAAAGTAAAGATTGTTTCTGTCTAGCCAAAGAACCCATGTCATTGCGGCGATAGCAATATACCACGCTTCTCTCATAGAACCCCTCTCCGATGCGAACTTTGGACCTACCCATAGGTCCTCGTATGTACTAGGATATTGAGTTGTTCCTACGGTGCTGAGAACCTCTATGAGCACCGCTTTGCTCCTAGGACACTGTAGAAAAAGATGGTCACTAGTCTCCAGGGCAGCGTGGCAGAACCCGCATTGAGAGTCCACACTCGTTTGGCGCTTAGCTAGGTTTTCCCTAGTCAGGATCGCATCATTTAATACCAACAATAAAAAAGCTTTGATCTTTAGTGGGGCTTTCGTTCTCCAGTCCTAAGCAACACCCTCATCCAGACATTGGTCTCAGTCTTGCACATTATTAAATGTTGTTTAGTACATAGTTGTTCATCATGCATCATCTATTACTATTAATGGGAGAGTTTGTCACTTTATCGCTTTGAGTTTGTAGCTAAACAAACATTTTTTAAATATTTTTTTGCCACAAATAAAACATATACGTTGCACGTGTAACTCCCGCTCTATTTATTAACACGTGCATCACGCATGTAAATCAAAGCTTTTTTCCTTCACCAAACAAATAATTTTTAAAATTTTTTGTCACAAAGCAAATACGTACGTCGCACGTGCAACTCCAAATCTATTTCGTAACACATCATCGTACGTACAATTCAAGGTTTTTTCTTCAAAAAATTTAAAAAATTGCGTGCAGTGCCCATTCAACTCCAATTTTTTTTAAAGTTTAAGGCATTCATCACAAGTGCTGATTACTACCGACTTACATGTATCGTACGTTCAACTCCAACTTTTTATCAAATCGTGCATCGCATGTGAAAATTACTAGTTATAATAGGAGAAAGTCTTAGGTAGTGTTTGGCCCAGCTTAAAATTAGCTTAGCTTCTCCTTTAGAAGGAGAAGCTGGGCCAAACACATATTTTGAAAAGCTCTTATGAAGGAGAAGTAGCTTATTTTTTATTAAGAAAAGGAGCTCCAAAAGAAGCCCCCCAGATCTACTTCTAGCTTCTGGCTTCTCCTTTTCTTCTTGTTTTTACCCAAAACCAAAGATCAAAAAAATTCCCCTTCCCCTTCCCCTTCCCCTTCCTCCATTCCCTCGTCGAACCTCGCCGCCGCCGTCGTCGAACCTCGCCGCCGCCGTCGAACCACGCCGCCGTCGTCGAACCTTGCCGCCGCCGTCGAACCACGGTTCTTCATGACAGGAGCTGACCAAAACAAGAACAAGACCTCCATTGATGCTTCTGTTAGTAGTTTCGGCCTTGAGAAATCAAGTATCTTGGAGAGAGTGAACCTTGCTTTGGATGAGTTGAAGAAAATGGCAACTGCCAATGAACCACTGTGGGTTAACAGCCTTGAAAGTGGCCGTGAGATACTAAATCACGATGAATACCTAAGGGCATTTCCAAAGCATCGGTCTTGGATGTCATCTCTGATGGGGAAAGTGATGGATTGAGGGTTGCTTCTAATTAAAAGTAGCTTTTAATTAATATCTTATGCCAAACAACTTGTAACTTAAAAGTAGCTTTAAAGTTAAAAAAAAAGCTGACTATCCAAACAGCTTCAGCTTTTAATTTCAAAGCTGTACTTTCTAGCTTCTCCTTCTGAAGTAGCTTTAAAGCTAAAAAAAGCTAGGCCAAACGCACCCTTAGTGTCATTTGTAAATCTATCAACGCGTGCAACACACGTGCAAAGCTAAGAGGTCTTAAATTCAAACCCTAACTACGTCTAAATTTTTATTTTAAAAAACAATATTTATTAAGATATGCATCGCATGTGTAAATTACTAGTTATAGGATAATCACACATTGGCTAAATTACTCTAATAATAAAACATACATTTCATCAGTTATCCAATACAAGTCTAGACTGCATTTTCAGCAAACAAAATTAACAACCATATCCTATATTAATGTTTCAAAAAATATGCTGACAACCATGAAATTCACTCAAATTAATTAACGCAACAAACAATCATTCATAGTAAATAGCACAATATCCTTTCAATCAGAAAATTAATAAGCAATAACTTAACAATTAACAAAGTAAGAAGAATCAAAGAAAAGACTTTATTATACCGCTTCACTGACTTTATTAAGAAAAATGATCAAAATAAATAAACCAACGGTCATATTCACAATCAAAATAAATAAATGAGTAATGCTTTAGCCACTACCAATTTCACTACCATTTCCTTCACTACCTTAGGTGGCATACTCTTATTGGAGAGTTCTCCCACCTACTCTATCATCCCCTACCTATTGGAGTGTGCCACCTAAGGTAGTGAAGAGAAATGTAGTGAAATTGGTAGTGGCTCTAGCATTACTCTAAATAAATATACCTTAGATTTCGGTCCAAATCGTTTTTTAATCAAACATGGTACTTGGATCTTTATATATATAAAAGAGATGGAAAGGTATAGCTGAAATCCAAGTATTTTGGCTCTTTATTCATAACATATATATATCTCTAATCTCTAATCTTTATCTTTAATCTTTAATATTATAATGGGAGAAGACCATAGTGTCATTTGTAAATCTATCAACGCGTGCAACATACGTGCATAACTATTATAAAGGATATCTTAGGTTTAAACACAGACAACGTCGGAATTTTTACTTAAAAAAAATATCTTTATCTTTAATATTATAATGGAAGAAGACCTTAGTGTCATTTGTAAATCTATCAACGCGTGCAACACACGTGCATAACTATTATAAAGGAGGTCTTAGATTTAAATCCAAACAACGTCATAATTTTTACTTTAAAAATATATATTTATTAAGACATGCATCGCACGTGTAAATTACTAGCATATATAAAGGAAGTTAGGGTTATGATTTGATAGTATGATAGAGATGTCGCCTAAATAGGTGGGCTTAGGCTACCATCCATCTATTAGTTACCACTTCACAACAATATAATGATTTTCAGGTGGACAATCATCTATTAGCGAGGAGAAGGCAGAGATCGTAAAATCCTGCCAGACTAGTTTTAGGTGGGTGTACATGTTGTTAATACTGATTTGGGGAAATTAGGGTTAGGGTTAATCTCTAGCCGGTTAAGATATTATACCCTGCTTATCAGTATTGGAATATCACAGAGCACTACCTCTAGACCAGCTTATATAGAGATTAGACTGGGTTTAGGGTACTGGGCTTTTAGCCCACTCAACCCGTTCCAATAATTAATACATAACACGTGTAAACCCGTGTTGCCCCATAGAATAATATACACAATATTATCCTATTATATTGAGAATATACATATACATCCAACAATCTCCTCCTATATTCTCAATATATTAGGTTAAGCAATGTTATAATATTGGATCACAAAAATTCAAACATTATTGAATCATAAAGAACATGGATAATAGACTAAATCAATTATAACTTGAATAGTTCAAATATGACTAAACCAAAATAATCAAATAGTTCTAAAATCATACATGAATAGTTCACAAAGACTAAACCAACTAGAGAAACCTGTCATAGTTTCAAAATCAACCAAAGCAAATAAACTTCAAGAATAAAATATGAGTTTTAAGCTCATTAACACAAGAGTCTTAAACTCAACAGAAGTTTTAGCAGGCAAGTGACAAAGTTATTCCTCAGAGAAATAAACCAAAACTATATCCTTACAAACTGCTTTATGTTTACTCCTCCATTTTGAGCAAATCATTATTTTGAAATCTATATTGACAGATTCAACTCCTCCATCTTTGCTAGCTTATTGAAAACAAGAATATCAAGAGACATATCTCTAAGAATTCTAGCAAATTTCATAAAGTATCTGGTTCTACTAAAGAACTTAGTACAATTCAATGATAGCTTAGCAAAATGTAACGCAAGCATCACAATCAAGTTTCTTTAACAAAATAAAGAACAAGAACTATTATAGTTTCTACACAAGAACTATACTATGTTTCATATTGGAATGATAGAATAGTCAAATCAATTATGGTTAATTCTAAATCATCAAAATTGGAATGAAACATGAATCCATAAAAGAGTTATATCATCAGAATTGGAATGATATAATAACTATTCTAAACATCGGAAACACATCGACAAGTTTTCATGCTTTCTTTTGGAATAATGAGATGATTCTAAGTAAATTATGAAAATATATAGCATCAACAAAATTGGAATGAAATTATATATTAACAGAATTTACATAGAACTTTTCAAATTATCTAAAGCATGTCAACTGCCTAAAATTGATGCTTCAGTTTGAACTTCTCTATGGCTCCAATTGGATTCTAAATTTCAAAACAACTTGGATGTTAAAGCTTTTGACTCAATAGCTTTTAACTCCATTTCCCCCATAGTTTTGATAATTAGATCACTTTCAAATCTCGTAGCAAGAGCATTAGCCATTCTTGTCACAATTGCACTTTATCTATGAGAAAGTTCAACTAGGCTTCTTTCAGCCTTAATATACTCCTCTTACTATTATAGAGTAAGTTATGAGCTACAGTGCATTATAGCTTGATAGTCGCATAACAGAATTGAGAATTTACATTAAACTTCTCAAATGGATGATTAGCAATAAGTTATTCAATCCACTCAGCCTCTTCCCCTGCAGAGGATAACACATAGAGATCTGATTTCTTGGATGAGAACGCAACACTTGTTTGCCTATTAATCTCCATAATTTTCTGCTCCTCCTAGTGTGAACACATATCCACTAGTTGTCGACTTTCACTAAACTTTGAGTAGCACAAAGCAAACTCTTGATTACCACTCAGGTATCTCATTAGCCTGTTAAGGGCATTCAAATGTGTATGGGATTATTAGTAAGTCTGCAGATCATACCTACCTCAAAGGCTATGTCTTTTCAACATGTCTCATAGTTGCACCATCATTAGGTGTCAACCTTTTTATCATAATCATAAGGTGTTTCAAAACACACTTTCAATCACTATATCCCCACTTTTGAAACACATTATTGATTTATCGAGTTTGACTAAGGGTTATCCCTTGCCAACCAAAACTCACCCTTATACATAATATGGTGACTACAACACTTAGGTGTTTCTGCTAAATTTATTTGGATAGCACAATTTTAACTCGATTTATAATAGAGATGTCACTTCCAATCAACAAGCATGTCAATAAAACCAAGTAAATAATAGCCATTATATTTGACACACCACAAAGCTAAAGGCACTGATCTGAATTACTTAATTCATATACTAGGCTCTTTGAGAAATTTGTCAAAATATTTATACGCTAGCTATATTACATGTTTTAAAGCATACGATGATTTTACTAAATTGTAAATCTTGTTCACTAAACATATTAGTTCAAAACTTTCCAGTACAAAACTGTTCAGTACAAAATATCAAGTACCAAACCTTTTAAATATTCTTTATGAATGACAAAATTTCCAATAGATATAAGGGTAAGAAGAATACTTATTGTAGCAATATGACAAACATGTGAGTAAACATCAAATAAATCTACCCCATTTTCTCAGTCAATTTGTTTGCTACTAAAAAGCATTAAAATTGCCACTGAACAATCAAAAATAAGTTTCTTCTACAAAACCCAACTTACTATAGTTTTAGCCTCTTTTGGCAGATCAACTAAATTGAAGTATTATTGTATGACACAAAATCATCTCATTGTCCACTAAAGACTTTTCTTAGCTCATTTGTCATTCAGGTTTTCAATTGTCAGTAAGGCTGGTTCTTGATTCCAACTGTGAATCATTGAACGTGTTTGTAGGACTAGATTATTTCATATATTTATCTTTGATGAACATATCCTCAAAGAACTTTGCAAATCTAGATTCTTCTAACACAAATTAGATAGATCCAACATCTGTCCACAGAGCTACATTCTGCACTTTCTAAACACACAAATATTTGTTGTAGGTCCTACTTTAGGCCTTCTAGGGTCATGTACTCTAACAAATGTATCACAACACAAATTTTCACGTTAACAAAATTATTTGTGTTTTCATAGTATGATTTACAAGGTGTATTCAATTTAAGGTGTAGTAACACATTAGAGATATGATTAACAATACAACATCACTCATTATTACACAAGACAAACAACAGTCAATAATATAGAATTCAACATTTCACTAAGAGTTTGATTCTAACTTTTATCGATACTGTTTGATTGTTGTAAGTAGAGTACAGTGGAGATTATGCCCAATGCAAACTTCTCTAAAGTTATTAAACATATTCACCACCTCCATCAACACTGAACCCTTGATTTTTAGCATTTAACTAGATTTTAATTTATCACAATAACGAGTGTTATAGCCTCCATATATGTATGACAAACATTCAATAATCATCTACATAGGTGATTAAATACTTCTGACCAACAATCGTCTCATATAGTCACAAAGCTATTGAGATCACAAATTTCAGAATGTATTGACTCAAGAAGTTGTGTGCTCCTAGAGACCATACTAAATGATTTTCTAGTAATCATAATCTGAGCACAACTTTTATATTTGTCATATTTAATGAAGTGTCATTTGGCAGAATTATGAGTTTTAACAAGAACAAACAAATTAATATATAGTTCACAGTGATTCTAAATTTCAAAACAACTTGGATGTTAAAGCTTTTGACTCAATAGCCTTTTAACTCCGTTTCCCCACAGTTTTGATAATTAGATCACATTTCCTCACAGACAATTAAATATATCTTTCTCAAATCCTAGCCAATTATGCTAGGTTCAAGAACATAATTCGAACTATTATTATTAATTGTTTCATTTATTAAACTCAACTTATACATGCGATTGACAATGTAAGCACATTATAAGAGCTAATACAAGATTACTCTATCATATTTTACAAAGTTGTTTGCTTTCTCTAGTGATTCTAACAATGTCCACGTGCTCAAACAAATTGAGCTATAATTTTCTTTATTCGTTCTTCATCATCTTCAAAACACTAAGCGAGATAATGACCCATATTTTATAATTCAATTTTGCACACACAGTATAATGAACGATAAAGAACAAAACGTAAATAATGGAGTCATATTCTGCATTACAGGATGCTCCTATCTAAGTTACGGACATTTGTCATAGATTTTATACAAAAAATTTTAATTATTAGAGAAGCAAATATATAATCTCACACAAACTGCAAATAATGGATTTGTCAAAATATCTATACACATAGTATGATAAAATACTTAACAACCCTAAACATGCTAGTTTTTAAAGCGAGAATAACTATGATCTAAAACTCTCAATCATGTGATCAAACGTACAAAACGTTAACACATTCATCACATAAAAATACTAAGAGGTTAAAGTAGATCATACCGACACTTCAAGTTAGAAGTGTTTTTCCAAATTCGATGGAGAAGCCTGCGTAATGCAGACTTATCATGCCATGATGCAAATTCATCGTCTCCAACACACACAATTTGTAAGTAACTTTGGAGTTCCTACATTCATCAAATTGTTAAAGATTAGCCAATTAAACGACTTATTAGCACTATCTAATTCACAACAATTTAATTGGAGATACAAATTTATAGTCAACATCTATAATTTAACTTATCAAAAATGGATATTTGATTTTTAGCACATAGCTAAAACAATTGTTCAAATTTGCATTTAATTAACCAATGCTTAATACGAACAAATAATTAAATAACAATTTAAATTTGGTGAAGAACTTATCTTTAATTTAGATCTATCCAGGTCTAATTCCTTTTGACTGGATCTGAAAATGGATCTGATCCAACAGTCCAAACACCAAACAGCAGTCACCAACCAATAGAGAAGCTGTTGGACTGGATCTGAATCTGGATCTGCTCCAACCATCCGAACACAGAACACCATAATCCACCAATTGAAAAAATCAAAATTTTGGATCTGAGTAGTCTCCTTCTTCTCCTTCAATCTCACACAAAGACCAATGGACATAATGGTGGAGGAAGAGGCAGCACGGACTATAGTCTCCATAGGGTGGTTCAGCGACCTCCGTGACCTCTGGCGGCTCTCGCCCAGCGACGGCGGCTCGCTGCACGCGCCCCCGCGACGGCAGCGTTGGCGGCTCGGGCCCCCTGCGATGGCAGCGACGGCGGCTCGCTGCTCGTGCCCCGGCGACGGCAGCGATGGCTGCTCGCGCCCCCTGCGACGGCAGCGACGGCCGGGGTGCACTCTCTCGATCCCTTTCACTCTCTCTGTTGGGTGCTCAGGAAGAGAGAGATGAAGTGTGTGGGCTGGCGACTGGCCGTGAGGCGGCGTGGGTTGCGTCGACGTCGGCGACACCAGCGAAGGTTCTGCCCAGCGGCAGGTGGCGACCTTGATCGGGATCCGCGACGATGACTCCGTTCGTGATCTGCGACGACGACTAGATCTGGATCTGCAAAGTCGACGGCGAAGCTGATCTGTGATGACGCCGTCGGCGTCTCTTCTGATTGGAGATCGCAGCAGTGCCCACCGTGGTCGGAGGATGCAGCGACGGCTGCTACGGTCCAAGGTAATTGAGTTTATAATATCTTAAGATTGTTAATACTGATTTGGGGAAATCAGGGTTAGGGTTAATCTCTAGCCGCTTAAGATATTATACCCTGCTTATCAGTATTGGAATATCACAGAGCACTACCTCTAGACCAGCTTATATAGAGATTAGACTGGGTTTAGGGTACTGGGCTTTTAGCCCACTCAACCCGTTCCAATAATTAATACATAACACGTGTAAACCCGTGTTTCCCCATAGAATAATATACACAATATTATCCTATTATATTGAGAATATACATATACATCCAACACATGTGCCATGGAGGTAGTGTACGAAGCTAAACTGACGTACATACAATTTTGCTGGACCGAGCTAGTTTGTCGGCCCACCCTGCAGGGTTATTGGAGGGATTTGTTGTTTGTGTTAGGTTTTGTGAGAAATTAACAATTGGGAATTAGGGTTTTCCTCTAGATCTAAGTTGCTTGAGATATTCATATCAAGATTGGAATACCTAGACTGCTATCACAAACCAGTATTTATCTCTAAATACTGGTTTGGGTATCGGGTTATAAGCCCACAAACCCGCATTCCAATATCCATTCAATTGTACGTTCAATACACGTGTTACTCATATGCACATGCAATATTTATATAGAGAGAATATACCAATATATCCAACTATCTCCTCCTATATTCTCAATATATAAAGTACAGAATTATCTCATCAGTTCAGTATAAAACTGACTGGCTGATAGCAGTCCATAAAAGAAAAGCATCATAAAGGTATAGTTTTATGAGAACCAATAGAATTATAAACTGAATAGTTCAATCATGACTTAACCAATATAATTAAATAGTTCCAAACCATATCCAATTCAGAATAGTTCACACAGACAAAACCAACTGGAATAATCTGTCATAGTTTCAAAATCAAACAAAGCAAATAAACTTCAAGAACAAAATATGAGTTTTAAGCTCATGAACACAAGAGTCTTAAACTCAACAGAAGTTTTACCAAGCAAGTGACTAATTTATTCTCGAAAGAAATAAACTGAAATTCTATCATTGCACACTACTTTATGTTTACTCATCCATTTCGAGCAAATCATTATTTTTGAAATCTATGTTGACAGATTCAACTCCTTCATCTTTGCTAGCTTATAGAAAACAAGAATATCAAGAGACACATCTTTAAGAATTCCAACGAATTTCACAAAGTATATAGTTCCACAAAAGAACTTAGTACAATTCATAATTAGCTTAGCAAAAATGTAACGCAAGCATCACAATCAAGTATCTTTAATAAGTAAAGTATATGAACATTATAGTTTCTACACAAGAACCATAATATGTTTCACATTGAAATAAAAAGACTGTCGTTTCAATCATGGTTTAACATTGAATCATCAAAATTGGAATGAAACATGTATCCATAAAAGACATATCATCAAAATTGGAATGATATTTAGGACAATTTAATCATCGGAAACACATCGATAAGTTTTCATGTTTCGTATTGGAATAATATGATTATTCTAAGTAAATTCCCTAAATATATAATACCATCAAAATTGGAATGACATTATATATTTGTAGAACTTATGTGGAATCATCAAAATTATCTAAAACATGTCAACTGCCTAAAATTGATGCTTAAGTTTGAACTTCTCTATGGCTCCAATTGGATTCTAAATTTCAAAACAATTAGGATGTTAAAGCTTTGACTCAATAGATTTCAACTCCATTTCCTCCACAGTTTTGATAATTAGATTATTTTCAAGTCTCTTAGAAAGAGCATTAGCCATACTTGTCGCAATTGCACTTTATCTATGAGAAAGTTCAACTAGGCTTTTTTCAGCCTTAATGTACTCCTCTTACTATTATAGAGTGAGTTATGAGCTACAATGCATTGTAGCTTGATAGTCGCATAACAGAATTAGAGTTACTTAAACTTCTTAATGGATAACTAGCAACAATTTTTTCAATCTACTCAACCTTTTCCCCTGCAGGGGATAACACATAGAGGTCTAATTTTATGGATGATAACACAATGCCTATTTGTTTTTTATTTCCATAACATTTCTGTTTCTCCTAGTGTAAACACATATCTACTAGTTATCGACTTTCACTGAATTCTGAGCAACAAAATGCATCAGATTAGCCATTCATTCGAAGAATGACTAGAGTAGCACAAAGCAAACTCTAGAATACCACTCAGGTATCTCATTAGCCTCTTAAGGGTACTCAAATGTGTATGAGATTATTAGTGAATTTGCTGATCATACCTACCTCAAAGGCTATGTCTATTCTAGTGCAGATCTTTGTATACATGAGATTGTCAATTCCTTTAGAATGATCTACATGCCTCATAGTTGCACCATCATTAGGTGTCAATCTTTTATCATAATCATAAGGTATTTCAAAACACACTTTCAATCACTATATCCCTACTTTTGAAACACATTTTGATCTGATGAGTTTGACTAAGAGTTATCCCTTGCCAACTGAAAACTCACCCTTATACCTATGGTGTCCACAGTACCTAGGTTTTCATGTTGAATTCTTTGGAAAGCACAATTTTAACTTCATTTGTAATAGAGAGGTCACTTCCAAGAACATGCATATTAACAGAACAAGTAAATAATAGCCACTATATTTGACACACCACAAAGTTGAAGGCACTGATCTGAATTACTTGATTCATATACTAGGATCTTTCAAAAATTTGTCAAATTATTCATTCGTTGGCTATAATATTTTAAGAACATACAATGATTTTACTAAATTATAAATCTTGTTCACTAAACATATTAGTTTAAAACTTTCCAGTACAAAACTGTTCAGTACAAAACATCAAGTACAAAGCTTTTTAAATATCCTTGATGAATGACAAAATTTTCAATAGATGTAAGGGTAAGAAGAATACTTATTTTAGCAATATGACAAACATGCGAGTAGACATCAAATAAATCTACCCCATTTTTCTCAGTCAATCTGTTAGCTACTAAAAAGCATTGAAATTACTACTGAACACTCAAAATTAAGTTTCTTCTACAAAACCCAACTTACTTACTATAGTTTTAGCCCATTTCGGCAGATCAACTAAATTAAAGTATTATTGTATGACACAAAATCATCTCATTGTCTACTAAAGACTTTTCTTAGCTCATTTGTCATTCAGGTTTTTAAGTGTCAGTAAGGCTGGTTCTTGATTCCAACTGTGAATCATTGAACATGTCTGTAAGACTAGATTATTTCATACATTTATCTTTAATGAACACATCCTCAAAGAACTCTGCAGGTCTAGACTCTTCTAACACAAATTAGATAGATCCAACATCTGTCCACAGAACTACATTCTGCACTTTCTAAACACACACAAATATTTGTTCTAGGTCCTACTTTAGGCCTTCTAGGGTCATATACTCTAACAAATGTATCACAGCACAATTTTTTCTTTAACAAAATTATTTGTGTTTTCATGTCATGATTTACAAGGTGTATTCAATTTAGAGTGTAGTAACACATTAGAGATATAATTAACAACACAACATCACTCACAATTACACAAGACAAACAACAGTCAATAATATAGAATTCAACATTTCACTCAGTGTTTGATTCTAACTTTTATCAATATCGTTTAACTATTGTAAGTAGAGTGCAGTAGAGATTATGCCAAATGCAAACTTCTCTTAAATTATTAAAACATATTCACCACCTTTATCAAAACTGAACCCTTGATTTTTAGCATTTAACTATAATTTTTAATTCATTAAGAATAACAAGTGCTTCATTCTTCATATATATGACAGACTTATATTAATCATCTACAAAAGCGATTAAATACTTCTGACCAACAATCGTCTCATCTAGTCAGAAAGCTACTGAGATCACAAATATTAGAATGTATTGACTCAAGAAGTTGTGTGCTCCTAGAGACCATACTAAATGATTTTCAAGTGATCATAATCTGAGCACAACTTTCATATTTGTCATATTTAATGGAGTGTCATTTAGTAGAGTTATGAGTTTTAATAAGAACAAACAATTTAATATATAGTTCGTAGTGATTCTAAATTTCAAAACAACTTCGATGTTAAAGCTTTTTACTCAATAGCTTTTAACTTCATTTCTCCCACAGTTTTGATAATTAGATTACATTTCCTCATAGACAATTGAATATATATAGTTCTCAAAACCTAGCCAATTATGTTATGTTCAAGAACACAATTAGAACTATTATTATTAATTGTCTCATTTGTTAAACTCAACTTATACATGCGATTGACAATATATGCACTTTATAAGAGTTAATACAAAATTACTCTATCACATTTTACAAAATTATTTGCTTTCTCTAGTGATTCTAACAATGTCCACTTGCTCCAACACACTGAGCAAAGAGTTCTTTTCTCTATTCGTTCTTCATCATCTTCATGACGCTAAATGAGATAATGACTAACATGCAACAATTCAACTTTGCACACACAGTACAATAAACGAGTAAGAACAAAACATAACTAATGGAGTCATATCGTACATTAAGAGATGCTCTCTCCTAAGTTACAGACATTTGTTATACATCTTATACATCAAAAATTTATATTTATTTTATTTGAGAAGCAAATATATAATCCCATACAAACTGCAAACAATTGATTTGTCAAAATATCTATACACATAGTATGATAAAACACTTAACAACCCTAAACATGCTAGTTTTCAAAGCGAGAATAACTATGATCTAAAATTCTCAATCATGTAATCAAACGCACAAAACATTAACACATTCATCACATGAAAGTACTAAGCAAGATTAGAGTAGATCATACCGACACTTCAAGTTAGAAGTATTTTCCAAATTCGATGAAGAAGCCTGCGTGGTGCAGACTTATTCAACCGTGATGCATATCCATCGTCTCCAACATACACAATTTGTAGGTAACATTAAAGTTCCTACATTCATCAAATTGTTAAAAATTAGCCAATTAAACAAATTATTAGCACTATCTAATTATAGCAACAATTTAATTGGAGATCCGAATTTTATAGTCAACATACAGTTTAATTTATCAAAAATTGATATTTGATTTTAGCACATAGCCAAAACAACTGTTCAACTTGTATTTAATTAAACAAGTGATTAATACACCCTTTAACTTAACCACTTAACATCATAGTAATTCTATAATTCAAAACATAATCTTAGAACGAGTGTTTTGAACTTCCAGCACATAGCAAAATATTTAACAGAAATTTAATATGAGGAAAGTAAAGAACTTATCTTTCACCATCTCTTCCCCTTCAATTGATTAGACTCATGTCTGTTGGGGAACAAATCTAAACAACAATCCATTCTGCGCCGAAGAGACCCAGCATCGAACACCTTGTGTGCGTCTAAACTGCAAGCTCCTTAACTGCAGTAGAAGGCATAGTCGCAAACAAATCCCTTAACAAATTCAACCAATTCGGCGATCTCTCTACAACAAACCATGCATGAAGCTCGAAGTTGGGGACCACACAAAAGTACTCCTTTCCCATCTTCTTCGCCAGAATTCTTAATGGATTGTGTTCGGATCCGATAATACAAAAGAACAAATCTTTCCAGATCAAAACCAAAATGTATTTGGATTCTTGAGTTCGGATCTACACAGCAAAGAGGGATAGGAGGAGCAAGACGACGGATCTAGGCATTTGAGAGAGGGCGTCGGCATCGACGAATGACCACGACGTCGGAGGGAGGGCGGCGTGGCTACCGCAGTCGACGTCGCAGGTGGTCGAAGGTTCGGATCAGGACGACGTCTCGATAGGAGGTCGAAGGCCTCGTACAAGGTGGGCTTCGACTGACGGAGAACGACAGAGGAAAGGCGACAGGCGGCGAGCGACTCCGACCACGATATTGATGGTCGGCGACGGTGGCTCCGAAGGCTTTGACAAGATCCGACGGCTTCAACAGGTTCCGACGAGATCCAACAAAGGTCTGTTTTCCCTCTTGATTAATCTCACGAATTGATTAAGAATATCTCAAGATTGTTAGGTTTTGTGAGAAATTAACAATTGGGAATTAGGGTTTTCCTCTAGATCTAAGTTGCTTGAGATATTCATATCAAGATTGGAATACCTAGACTGCTATCACAAGCCAGTATTTATCACTAAATACTGGTTTGGGTATAGGGTTATAAGTCCACAAACCCGCATTCCAATATCCATTCAATTGTACGTTCAATACACGTGTTACTCATATGCACATGCAATATTTATATAGAGAGAATATACCAATATATCCAATAGTTTGTACGGGTCATGTTGCTTCATGTATGTTTTATTTCCTGTCTATAGTTTATAATCTGGCCCAGTTTTCTGGGTTTGTATTATTAATTTCTTATTAATGAAACATGGTGGTTACTATCTACCTTTTCTAAAAAAAAGAAAAAAAAAAAAAAGAAAAAAAAAGACAATGTAATGATTTTACAACTACATTTCCTCCTTTTCAAAACCACACCCACTGCACGTGCCAAACATTCTAGTCTAAGTCCGCCACTATCCAAAACCCAGAAGCATACCCCAAAAGGCATAGGTTGGCGGCGGCCGTCGTCTCAGACGCCCAACAAACCACCACCAATGTCCATAAGCACCACCATCTCCTCCTCATTCGTGGGCCCCACCTACCTCTTTCTTCCCCAAACCCGCCCCTCCTCCATTTCTCGCACTAACAGCCTTCTCCATCTTCATCCTCATTCTCTCAATTTCACATGCTTATCGACTAAAAAAAACCCCTTCAATCATTTTCTCGATTTCCCCAACAACAACAACAACAACAACAACGGAAACAACGGGAACAACAACAACAACGACGGTTGGTGGTGGGACCCAGGCGACGACGATCATGACGACCGCCAGTGGAGTTTTCTTTTGCTCCTCTTCTCTTCGTTGCTCTCTTGTTGTTTCTTGATTCCGCTTTTGTCGGCGCCTGCGCTGGCCCTAGGGGTGTGGGAGGTGAGGGGAGGGAAGCGGACGAGACTGAAAGACTCCTATACGGATTCGGATTCATTTGTTGTTGTGGGTAATGAGAGTGACGGTGAGGATGATAAGTTTAGTGGATTGGAATCTTGTTGGAGGCAGTGCAGGGACCTGTTCTTGAATTTGATGTTGCCGGAGGGGTATCCGGAGAGTGTTAGCAGCGATTATCTGGAGTATTCGCTGTGGAGAGCTGTGCAGGGGATTGCAAGCCAGATAAGTGGCGTTTTATCTACGCAGGTAATTTGTTGACCGAAAATCAATCAATTGGAGAGGCGAATATTGTGAAAAATGACACATTACACTGGTGTTGGATAATTCTTGCGGAGATTGTTAACTCCACTATTATAACTATGAGAGTTGGGGTTTATGTGTTTTGTTATTGAATCATTGTGTTATGCATCTTAAACCACACATTTTAAAGTCAAGGTTATTATATTAACCATCCACTCAAAAACAATCATGCTATTGTTAAATCTCAACTACACTTGGGTCTTCCACGTGCATTGCAGTCTACATGTTAGTTTGTTGCCCGTCATAATTAGCTAATGGCTAACATCCAACTCACCTACATATCTATGATATGAATGGTAAAAAGAAACAAGATTCGTGTGGCAACCTCGAATATTTGGGATGAAGAACATATTTTGAGTGTATGACATAACACACATAGTGGGACCATTGCTATAATGTCAAAGTTAGTTACAAATTAATTTTATTTCACTTTATTGTGATGATCTAGTCATGCATTATAGCTGGAGTCACTTAGAATACTGTCACAAAGTTTGTGTTCTTTGATTAAGGATATTCTTGTAAAGCCCTTAAATCTATTGGACACTTCTATTTGGTATCCATGTGGTGCCCGACACTTGTGCCAAACACACGAATCTGACAAGGCATTTGCTAATTTAGTCAGTGTATCTTAATAGCATATGTACAAGAGTTGTGTCTCCAAGGCGATGCACCTTGGTGTCTCCGATCCATTCTACTGTACAGATGACATGAGGTTCTAATTTTATTTATTATTTTTTTTTGCAAGAAAAATGATCCATTTGATGATGAAAATTTGTATTTTCTCCCAACAAAAGCAAGTTCTGTTAGTTTAAGAGTAATACTGTTTTTGTATTTTGGTATCAGCTTCACATTTGGTATTAAATGAGCAGCTTATGATTCCAGTATATTTTGTCAGAATTCAGTATGTCTTAATATGGCCTGTTTTTACTAGGAATAGTGTCAAGAGTTTTAACCATTGAAATAAAGGATCAAGGGATTGTACTTTGTCCTTCCGGCTTCTAGATCCTATAGCTTCGTTCTTGGTACCCCTTGAAGGGGCACTACTCATTAGCAAGTTTCCTTGCATCGAGTATCCATTTCTGTTATGTACTTGTGGTGTAACGCATGGTATACTAGTAATAAACTTTTAAGCTGTATAATGAGGATATTTTTTGTTGTCAATTAGATTTTGTTTTCCTCATGTTTTGTGTTGTTACAATTAATTCGTTTGTCTTCTATAATGTTTTCATTCCTTTCCAGTCATTACTTTATGCAGTTGGATTGGGAAAAGGTGCAATTCCCACTGCAGCTGCTGTGAATTGGGTGCTTAAGGATGGACTCGGATACCTCAGCAAAATATTGTTGTCAAAATTTGGTCGTCATTTCGATGTCAATCCCAAGGGGTGGAGGCTATTTGCAGATCTTTTGGAAAATGCAGCATATGGATTGGAGATTATGACTCCTTCTTTTCCTCAGTTTTTTGTTTTAATTGGTGCAGCTGCTGGGGCTGGTCGTTCTGCTGCTGCATTGATACAGGTAACATTAATTGTGTACTTAATATATTTGCCTGTTTAAATATGATATGTTCTTTGATATATATATTTAATGTACCTGCCTGCTTGAGACTGCGGCAAGTAACGGTGTATTTAGTACCTAGAATCTCTTTAAAATTTTCTTTCTTAAATGTATTCGATTTCTGTCTGTTTGATTTATCATCTGGTGAATGCAAACCACTTTTCCCCCGTTTGCTCTATTCCAAACTAATCTTTTCTCTAATTTTCTGCCCAGTCCATGCCTTTATGTGTCTCAAACTGGCCTTCTAAATAACAATTTTGCAATCTCCTCCTACATGCATTGAATTCCTGAAACCATATGACTTTTGTACTTCATTTTTAGATATTTAAAGACTAGTAGCTTGTATTAGTTAGAGTAGATTAGTACTAGGTTGATCAATTGTGCACTTTGTTAGGCACAGATGACTCAAGCTTGGTAATGCTTGGGACAACAGAGTATCTCCTTAAGCATTCTTAGAATCATAAATGATTGAGTCAATCATACTCCTCTTTTTGTCAAAAGATCTAAGTCCGACCCCGTTCACACAGTCCACTATCCTTGAGTTTGACAACCTATTAGGTTATCTTGTTAATGAATTCAAAAAAATTAATTATCTTAATGATCCTTCTTGAATCACATCTGATACTCTTAATTTTCATTTCAGAATATTAAAATATATTGGAGAATTAAGTTAGGCAGGTAAGAAATTATCACTTAGTTTTTATTGTAATATATTGGAGAATCAAGACCTGTATCGAGCTTTTCAACACTTCAATTCTGGTTTCTGATAGATCAGTTATTGCCACACTGATGAGGATATCGGTTCCAGACGATTTGGGCGTTTCTATCAGCGCAGGCGTCGTCTTCATCAGCTGTTTTATTTAGTTTAGGATTTTTATTTCATTACCATTTTTGTTTCTGGCAATTATAGCCATATGTAATCTTTTTGTATTTTTTTAGATTTTAAGAATATTTTGGAGATGTGTTTCAAGATGTATTTGAGCATATTTAAAGGCCTTGAGATTAATGAGAAAATATGCCATTATTGATTAAAAAAATTTGTGTTGAGTTTTTGCTCTTCCTCCTTCTCCTTTGTGTGATACAACTGAGATCTAAATTAGGGTTTGTGATAAATCCTAATCCAATTTTAGAATTAGTGATTAATTCTAAAATCTACCCCAAAATTAAAATTCCCAAATAAAACCAATTTCAAAACCCTAATTTTCCTAATCCCAAATACAAACCCTAATCACAGAAAAAAAAACCCTACTTCATCGTCCTCTTCCTATACCCCAAATCCCCTCTCCATCAGAACCCAACTCCTTCCCGCACCCAATAGCCGACATCACCCCCCACCTCTCGCTCACGTCACCTCTTCTTCTCCATCTCCTCTTTCTTCTACCTCAGATATCGACCAAGGAAAGAAACCCACCCTTTTTTCTTCCCTCCTTCCCAAACTCGATCCCGGCCTCCTTGCAACTCGGCCCCTCACCACTCTCCCTTCAACCCATCACCACAACCCAAGTCCCACCGCCTTCGCCTCCTTCCTCCTCCCCTCCCGACCTCCTTGCAACCAACGCCCTCTCCTCGTCCTCCCCAGTTCTTCACCATCGAGAACCCATCGAAACTCCAACTCGATCACCCTCACCACAACCCCGTCAGCCCCCATCATCCTCTCCTTCTTCTCCCGACCCAACAACCTCCCTCACTCCTTAACTCCGACGTCGACTTCGAACCCTTGCATCCAATCGACGCTCAAACTCAACCTCCCTGCACCCATCAACAACCAACGTCGAATTCCTACACCAGCCAGCCACCCTCATCGCACCATCGGCAAGATCTGTGGCCTTTCTTCACCGTTGCTGCTGAGCTTCTTTCCCTTGCTGTCGTTTCCGCTCCGATTGCGATCCTAGTTGCTGCCCAATTCCAAAATCTGCGCTGGTTTTCTTCGCATTCAGTATACTCTTTCCGTTATTAAATATTTGTGTTTTGCTGTCCTATTATCTAGTATATTATCTAATTTGTCTGTCGACCACAAAATAACTGAGATCGAGTGATCCACATGCTAGAGTAGAGTACGAATCAGTGTTGAACTTATTACTTACTAAAACACGTAGCATTTACTTATTGATTATAAGGTTGAATTATTAATTGGGACTGTTATACTTATTCAATTCTTGAAAACCCATCGAACCTGTTAACTGTTAAAATTTTCCAACTTAGATCTGCACTTTCATGTTGGTAAAATTAACCCATTAAAATTCTTGGAAATTCTCTATTTTAGGGTTGGTTTTACATCATTTTGGTATTAGAGCGAAGGTTCTTAAAACCCTAAAACCCTAGTTCTTGCATCGTAGGCATTATTTTTGCATTCATTTAGGATTGTTTAGTCTTTTATTTTATTTTTTGTCTTTCTTTTATTTTAGGTCATTTCAGATTAAAAAAAAAATAATTAGGACACACGACCCCTAGTTTCCACTTTTGGTGAATGCGTCTTCGCAGCACCATCAAAGATCCTGAAGAGCCTTTCCTATCCCTTCCCAATCACCCAATTAGGAACTCTAGACTATCCAGACCTGAAATGGACAACCCTGTTATCTCCGCTACCCTAGCTGCCATCCAAGCAACTCTTGCCAATATCAATCAGAGGCTTGAGAAAGTGGAGCTAAATCAAACCATTGTCCCTGAGCTTCATGCCCATCGTCAGATCCCTCAAGGGAATGTTCATGACGATCGACGTCAAGAACGTGACCCTGACGAACAATATAAAAAGAACGTTAAGGCTGACGTTCCCCAGTTTGAAGGCCACATGGAACCCCAAGCTTACCTCGATTGGATCCGTGCCATGGACCACTACTTTGTGTGGTTCGACATGAGTGAAGCCCTTAAAGTTAAATTTGCCACTATGAAATTAACGGATAAAACTCAACAACATTGGACCAATCTTGAACATGCCCGCAGAGGTCGAGGCCTGGCACCCATAGCCACTTGGGGGGCCATGAAAATGAAGCTCACTGAGAGATATGTACCGTTATCGTTCCACACCCGATTGCTAGATTCGTGGAACCTACTATATCAAGGAAGTAAATCCACACAAGAATATGTTGATAAATTTGATGACTTCCTTATTTGGTGCAATGCTTTAGGTAAAGAGAGTGAAGAACGAACTCTCTCTAGGTTCAGAGCTGGACTACGAGCTGACCTTAGGAACGAGCTAATCTATAGAAACGTGGACTCAATAGCGGCAGCCTACGCCCTAGTCCTCGACATGGATTCCCTTAAAGCTAGTTCTCATTCTAGGTCTAGTGACTCGAGTGATCATTCCTCTAGAATGACCTCTACTGACCCACCTAGACCTAAGCCTCCCTCTCAGCATCCCAACAAATCTTACCCCAGCAAACCTAATTCAAATTTTAATTCACATAGAGATGAACATAAGGGTAAGAACACCAAAAGATTACAGTAAGATTGACCCTCTCACTAAGTGCTATAAATGTAAGAGATATGGTCATGTTGCTAGCAATTGTTCCAGTCCCAGTAGGATTAATATAGTAGAGGGTACCGCTGTCATTGCTGACGACTCTGACAATGAGTTTTCTTATAAGCCTATTGAAGGCGATGACTTCGGTGAAGAAGAGGATGACCAGTATCTCCACTGTATTTGGTCTATCCAATCACCTCACTTGAATGTAGTCAGATGTGCTTTGTCCCAACCAAAATAGGAAGATGATTGGAAGCACACTGCTATATTCCACACCTTTACGACTATAGGTGGCAAAAACTGCAAGGTGATTGTTCACAGTGGGAGCTGCGTCAATGCTATCTCTTCTGCGGTCTTAGCGAAGACCGGACTTAAAGCTGAACCCCATCCACGCCCATACAAAGTATCTTGGATTGATGCAACAGCACTCCAAGTAACACATCGATGCTTAGTCCCTGTGGACTTCAAAGCTTACAAAGAGAAAATTTGGTGTGATGTGCTCAAAATGGATGTGGGTCAAGTCATTTTAGGGAGACCTTGGTTATACAATCACGATGTGACCATATATGGTCGATCCAACCAATGTGTGTTCCAGCACGATGGACTAAAAATAAAGCTCATACCCGTGAGACCACGAACTAGTCCGGCTGAAACAACACAGACTCCCTCGAGAAAGGGCAAGGAGGTAACGTATATGGGTGAAAAGGAACTTACAAAAGAAATTGAAAAAGGGGTTACCATTCTTTTACTCACAGCGAGAGAAGTCCCTAAAGATCCTAAGTCACTCATCCCGTCCTAAGTTACTCCTGTCCTACAGGAATTTGCAGATGTGTTTCCTGCTGACCTTCCCAACCAGTTGCCCCCATTGCGTGACATCCAACACGCTATTGATCTGATTCTGGGAGCGAGTCTTCCTAACTTGCCACATTATCGGATGAATCCGACAGAGCATGCTGAGTTGAAAAGGCAAGTTGATGAGTTATTGGCAAAAGGCTTCATCAGAGAAAGCTTAAGTCCTTGTGCTGTTCCTGCTCTATTGACGCCAAAGAAAGATGGAACCTGGCGTATGTGTGTGGACAGCCGTGCCATAAACAAGATCACGGTGAAATACCGTTTTCCCATTCCTCGTTTGGATGACTTGTTGGACATGATGTCTGGTGCCACAATCTTCTCCAAGATTGATCTTAAAAGTGGCTACCACCAAATACGTGTTCGTCTTGGTGATGAGTGGAAGACCGCCTTCAAGACAAAGGATGGCCTGTACGAATGGATGGTCATGCCATTTGGAATGACAAATGCCCCGAGCACGTTTATGAGAATCATGACGCAAGTACTCCGTCCCTTTATGGGCAAGTTCCTTGTGGTGTACTTTGATGATATTCTCATTTACAGCCGATCCGTTGGGCAACATCTTGACCATTTGAGACAGGTCTGCGGTGTTTTGAGGAAGGAACAACTTTATGCTAATCCTACCAAATGTACCTTCCTCTCCGATCAAACTATCTTTCTGGAATTTATTGTGTCTGCCAGAGGAGTATCTGCTGACCCAGAAAAGATACGAGCTAATTACAGAGTGGCCTGAGCCCCGCAATATTCGTGATGTGCAGAGTTTTCATGGCCTTGCCACCTTTTATCGTCGGTTTGTGCAAGGATTTAGCACGATCATGGCTTCGATAACCGACTGTTTGAAGAAAGGTGAGTTTGTCTGGTCGAAAGAAGCCACGAAAGCCTTCGAAGAGAATAAGAAGAGAATGACTCAGACACCTGTATGAGGTTGCCTGATTTCACGAAAGTCTTCGAAGTAACGTGTGATGCTTCTGGTATTGGTATAGGTGGAGTCCTCAGTCAAGAGAGTCATCCTGTTGCTTATTTCAGTGAAAAGCTGAACGAAGCAAGACAAAAATACTCCACCTATGACAAGGAGTTCTATGCGGTCATTCAGTCACTTCGCTATTGACGACATTATCTCCTGCCGTAAGAATTCGTTATCTTCTCAGACCATGAGGCCTTAAGATTTCTTAATTCTCAACAAAAGTTAAATCCGAGACATGCTAGATGGGTAGAGTTCTTACAGGAATATTCATATACCATTAGGCACACAAAAGGGATTGATAATAAGGCCGCGGATGCGCTAAGTCGTTGTCACATGATCTTATCTGCACTGCGCACCGAAATTATTGGTTTTGAGAGATTGAGAGATGAGTATGCCTCCTGCCCAGATTTTCACGAGATCTACACTTCTTTGAAGGAGGGCATAACTCGAGTGATAGATGATTATTTCTTGAAAGATGGTTATCTATTCTATCGCTCCAAACTGTGCATTCCTAGTACATCTTTACGAGAGTATCTTGTTTGGGAATTGCACGCTGGTGGCCTTGCTGGACATTTTGGGCATAGCAAGACCATTGATGCTGTGGAATATAGGTTTTACTGGTCGAAGCTAAAGAGAGACGTTGTGAGACTTGTTAACAGATGTCACACCTGTCAACTTGCCAAGCAACAAAAACAGAACTCAGACCTATATACTCCATTACCTGTTCCTAGCCACCCTTGGGAAGACGTGAGTATGAATTTCGTGTTAGAATTACCGAAAACACAAAAGAAACACGACTCCATTTTTGTCGTCGTGAACCGTTTTTCTAAAATGGCCCACTTCCTCTCATGTTCGAAAACTTTTGATGCATCCCGCGTGGCTCAGATCTTCTTTGATAATATTGTGAAGCTACATGGCTTGTCAAAAACCATTGTGTCTGATAGGGATGTGAAATTCACCGAGTTATTTTGGGAAGACCCTATGGCACAAGTTGGGTACAAAATTGAAGTTTTCGTCAGCGTTCCACCCACAGACAGATGGACAGACTGAGGTTGTCAATCGGAGTCTTGGCAATCTCTTACGTACTCTTGTGGGAGAGAACTTGGGAACATGGGATTTAAAATTAACGGTTGCTGAATTTGCTTATAACACATCTAGGAATAGAACCACTGGCATGAGTCTACACGAAGTTGTACACGGTTATCGTCCTAGGTAGCCTACAGATCTTGCCCCCATGTTAGAACATCACCGAGTCTCTGAGTCTGCATCTGCATTTGCATCCGCATTCATGACTTACATAGAGAAATTTCCAAGAAAATTAATGAAAATAATTTTCACTACAAGTTAAGAGCTGATATTAGAAGGAAGTTTAAAACTTTTAATGTGGGTGACGAAGTGATGGTTCGGATTCGTCCGGAACGGTTCCCAGCAGGATCCGTTAAGAAATTGAATGCACGTGCTGCAGGTCCATTTAAAATTCTTCATAAAATCAATGATAATGCCTATGTTGTTGACCTCCCCGAAGGCTTTGGCATTAGTAAAACTTTCAATATTGAGGATCTAGTACCCTATGAAGGCCCAAAATTTAACCCTAAAAATTCTCTTATAGATGAGCCTACCCTGCAGCCTACTGGTGAGATTTCCCCATTACCCCCATTACCAGATACTACTACCCATCGACAGAAGAGTTGGATAATATTTTAGATGATCAGATAATCTCTACTAGAGATGGTGGTATTCATAGATATTTAGTAAGTTGGAAAAACAAGTCGGAGTCGGAGAATACTTGGATAGATCGTGGAGAGCTCCAGCGCTTGGATCCAGACCTCTTGGAGCACTATGACAGGAGGACTGGTTTTGACTCGACTGGATCGAGCTCTCTCCCACTCGGGGAGAATGATGAGGACATCGGTTCCAGATGATTTGGGCGTTTCTATCAGCGCAGGCGTCGTCTTCATTAGCTGTTTTATTTAGTTTAGGATTTTTATTTCATTACCATTTTTGTTTCTGGCAATTATAGCCATATGTAATCTTTTTGTATTTTTTTAGATTTTGAGAATATTTTGGAGATGTGTTTCAAGATGTATTTGAGCCTATTTAAAGGCCTTGAGATTAACGAGAAAATATGCCATTATTGATTAAAAAAATTTGTGTTGAGTTTTTGCTCTTCCTCCTCTTTTGTGTGATACAACTGAGATCTAAATTAGGGTTTGTGATAAATCCTAATCCAATTTTAGAATTAGTGATTAATTCTAAAATCTACCCCCCAAATTAAAATCCCCAAATAAAACCAATTTCAAAACCCTAATTTTCCTAATCCCAAATACAAACCCTAATCACAAAAAAAAACCTTCATCGTCCTCTTCCTATACCCCAAATCCCCTCTCCATCAGAACCCAACTCCTTCCCGCACCCAATAGCCGACATCACCCCCCACCTCTCGCTCACGTCACCTCTTCTTCTCCATCTCCTTTTTCTTCTACCTCAGATATCGACCAAGGAAAGAAACCCACCCTTTTTTCTTCCCTCCTTCCCAAACCCGATCCCGGCCTCCTTGCAACCCGGCCCCTCACCACTCTCCCTTCAACCCATCACCACAACCCAAGTCCCACCGCCTTCGCCTCCTTCCTCCTCCCTTCCCGACCTCCTTGCAACCAACACCCTCTCCTCGTCCTCCCCAGTTCTTCACTCTTGAGAACCCATCGAAACTCCAACTCGACCACCCTCACCACAACCCCGTCAGCCCCCATCATCCTCTCCTTCTCCCGACCCAACAACCTCTCTCACTCCTTAACTCCGACGTCGACTTCGAACCCTTGCATCCAATCGATGCCCGAACTCAACCTCCCTGCACCCATCGACAACCAACGTCGAACTCCTACACCAGCCAGCCACCCTCACCGCACCATCGGCAAGATCTGTGGCCCTTCTTCACCGTTGCTGCCGAGCTTCTCTCCCTTGCTGCCGTTTCCGCTCCGATTGCGATCCTAGTTGCTGCCCAATTCCAAGATCTGCACTGGTTTTCTTCTCACTCGGTATACTCTTTCCTTTATTAAATATTTGTGTTTTACTGCCCTATTATCAAGTATATTATCTAATTTGCCTGTCGACCACAAAATAACTGAGATTGAGTGATCCACATGCCAGAGTAGAGTACGAATCAGTATTGAACTTTTAACTTGCTAAAACACGTAGCATTTACTTATTGATTATAAGGATGAATTATTAATTGGGACTGTTACACTTATTCAATTCTTGAAAACCCATCGAACCTGTTAACTGTTAAAATTTTCCAACTTAGATCCGCACTTCCATGTTGGTAAAATTAACCCATTAAAATTCTTGGAAATTCTCTATTTTAGAGTTGGTTTTACATCACACACCTTATACAAAATTTATAAAAACTATATGAAATTTTTGTTGGTATACTATTGATGGATGCCTGATTTTCTGTAAGTGTTCTAAAATTCGGCTATGGGCGTGTGAAAAAATTGGTATGGCTGCCTGGGCAAGTCTAGGCGGGTTAGGTGGGTCTGCCTTTTCCTTATTATGGGACAACCAAGAGACAGAAATTAATCCTGTCCTGTTTGGTATGCTAAAAAAAACTACAAATATATGTTGAGTGAGCCTTCCGTGGTTCAAAGGAGTCACTATCTCAAAACCCACGTGCTGCTGCTGTTTCCTCTCTCTATCTCTCTCTCTCCCCTAAAAAAGCCCAAATCGATACAACCTAAAGTTCTAAACCATATCCCCCTCAAATCGCTATTGTTCTCCTTCTCTTCTCACATCCTCAAATCTTGAAATCGACCGCCTCCCTCTCAATCGCCGATTCGCCTCTCCATGAATCGTTCGCCTCTCGTCAAATCCTCGAAACTCTAGCTTTTCTCGCATCTCAATTTGAGGTACTCTCTCGCCCTCGTTTTTTCTTTTGTTTTATGTTCGGATTTGTTTGATTATATTACGAGTCTGGGATGATGTGGATTTGGTTATTTTGTTATGATTGTTTGATGGTATTACGAGTTCGGGTTTAAAAGTCCTCATGTCTCTAGACTAGTCTACCTGTCGATCAGAACCAATTTCATATCTTATATCTTCCTTGTACTCAACGACATAAATCCACTTAAACAATCCTAGTAATTTTTGGTTTTAGATGCTCATTTGATTTACTTATAAAAAGGAAATTATATGTGTCGAAAGTAATTTTCTATGGAAACATTATCTTATTAAAAGTTCTTTACAATATATGTGCTACTAATAACATCGAATCTTAATCAGAACATGTCACAATTTTTATATGCAACACTTTATTCATCTTCTCATACTATGATTTCTGAAATTCAGTTCTCATACTGCCATAGTTGGCATACTTTTGAGTTTATTTCTTCTTAACTTATGATGCCAATAGTTGGCATATTTTTGAAGTTTATTGAACTTATAAAAATTACTGTTCGTATGCTTTTGAAACTTGGGTTTATTTGTTAAGTTTAACGCTATGATGCTTTTGTGTACTGTCTTGTTCCCAATTTTTTTTAAAAAAAGTGTCTAGCCATCTAGGCCCTGCTTACAAGGTCTAGGCGCTAGGCTCTCATTAGTCGTCTGACTACTGCATGGTGAATTTTAGAACACTGTTTTCTTATGAAGCTTTGCAACATTTTATATGCAGTTATGCAATAGTTTGCAAATGAAATGAATATATCTTAAGACAATTACGTTGATGCAACTGCCACCAACTGGCAAGGATAATAATAGTAGAACAAATGAACTAGTTATTTCTTCTTCACTTCTTTTACCTTAGGGAAAGGGCTGATTCTTGTATTGGTGCACATTTATGTAGCATTGACACTTCCTTCATGGAGCCGTACCTGTGTCGGACACCGACACTCCACGTACCCTTGTTGAACATGTGCCACTCACTATTATTCACTTCTTACACTTGTCCAAAATTTATAATATATCTTTTGTGTTGGACCTTTGTCAATCACTTTGTTAAACACAAGTAATAGCTTTCAAAAATCTTTCCACATTTTTTATGCTAGTTAACCACTATTATTTGCTTATGGACTGGATCATCTCTAATCTTGTATTGGACTAGGAGGTATTATTGCTTATGTAAGGGTGATGCAGTTTGTTTTTGGGGGGTGGCTGCACTAGGTGTGAGTTCTTCTCGATTTGTATTTTTGCGGAAGCTTCGGTACTGGATGGTACGCCCGATCCCCAGCCGAGGGAGCCGATCGGGAGTAGAGGCGGGAGCGAGGTGGAGGTCGGATGCTCGGCTCGGATCTGGAAGCTCGGATCCGGGAGTCTCGTGTACCTGCACTCGGCCTAGAAACATCGGGGTTGAACCCGGTGGCAGGCCCTCCGACGGTCTAGTTAGTCACTGAAGAAGAGTAACAGTAACTAGGGTTTGAGAGGGGAAAGATTGATTACCTTTTGAAGGGGTAGGGGGCCTGGTATTTATAGAAAAGCTAACCGGGTCTGGACCCATTTAGGGCTGGGTCTAGACCCGGTTGCCCGTGGGCCTGACGTGGCGGAAGCCCAAGTGGTATAAGGTTGACGTGGCACGGGCCCTGGGTAGTTTAGGGCTGACGTGGTAGATCTGGATGATCCGGTCATGAACGCCTTTTGAGGGGATCTTGTGGCTCAGGAGGGGCCACGTCATCTGACCCATATCAGGAGCTCCCACTCTTGAAGGGCTGGGTGACCCAGCCGTGTAGGAGTGATTTTTTGCCTCTGTAGGAAGAGCGAGGCGGTGTGTACGGCGAGGAATGGGATCTGTATCTTTCAGAAGAGATCAGTGGGTTAGGGTGAAGGGATCGCCTATTGGAGTCATGCAGAGTGCCAGGCGCAGAAGAGTCGGAGCTCGGTTTGCTGAGCGTCGGGGGTCGGCAGACGAGCCCCCTCGCTTGTTGGAAAAGCAAGGGGACGCCGGGATCTGTGAAGTAGATCTTCTTGCCGAGCGTTTAGGGTCGGTAGGCGAGCCCCTCACTGGTTAGGAAAGTAAGGGGACGCTAGGATTTGTGGAGTAGGGGGTCTTCTTGCCGAGTATTTAGGGTCGGTAGGTGAGCCCCCTCACTGGTTGGAAAAGTAAGGGGACGCCAGGATCTGTGGAGTAGGGGGTCTTTTTGCCGAGCGTCGAGGGTCGGTAGACGAGCCCCCTCACTTGTTGGAAAAGTAAGGGGACACCGAGATCTGTGGAGTAGGGGGTTTTCTTGCCAAGCGTCGAGGGTCGGTAGACGAGCCCCCTTGTTGGAAAAGCAAGGGGACGCCGAGATTCGTGGAGTAGAGGGTCAGTAGGCGAGCCTCCTTACTTGTTGGAAAAGCAAGGGGGCACAGGAGTCTGGACCGAGGGTCCTTGCCGAGGGTCTGGGGTCGGCAGTCGAGCCCCCATTGTTAGGGGGACAGTTTTGCGGCTCGCGGTGATATCCGAGCGTCGACCCTGAAGCCGTTTGGCCGAGCGAGTAGGGGGTCGGTAGGCGAGCCTCCTTACTTGTTAGAAAAGCAAGGGGGCGCAGGAGTCTGGATCGAGGGTCCTTGCCGAGCGTCTGGGGTCGGCAGCCGAGCCCCCATTGTTAGGGGACAATTTTGGGGCTCGCGGTGATATCCAAGCATTGACCCTGAGAAGTCGTTTGGCCGAGCTAGTAGGGGGTCGGTAGGCGAGCCTCCTTGTTGGAAAAACAAGGGGGCACAGGAGTTAGGAGCGAGGGTCCTTCTTGCCGAGCGTGAGGGGTCAGGCAGCCGAGCCCCTCACTTGTTGAAAAAGCAAAGGGGCTCATAGCGGCTCACGGTACCATTCGAGCGTCGAGCCTCCTGTTTGAACAGAGGAGAATTTTGGGGCTTGCGGTACCATTCGAGCGTCGAGCTCCTGTCGAATAAAGGAGGATTTTGGGGCTCGCGGTATCATCCGAGCGTCGACCCTGAAGCCGTTTGGCCGAGCGAGTAGGGGGTCGAAGGCGAGCCTCCTTGCTTGTTGGAAAAGGAAGGGGATGCAGGAGTCAGGAGCTAGGCACCTTCTTGCCGAGCGTTAAGGGTCGGCGGACGAGCCTCTCACTTGTTGAAAAACCAAGGGGGATCATAGCGGCTTGCCGAGCACCAAGTGGATTTGAGGAGATTTTTGGGGCTCGCGGTTTCATTTGAGCATCGAGCCTCAAGTGGATTTTGAGGAGATTTTTGTGGCTCACGGTTCCATCCGAGTGCCGAGCCTCAAGTGGATAAGGGAGAATTTTGGGGCTCGCGGTGCTATCTGAGCACCGACCCTCAAAGTGAATGGAGATTTTTGTGGCTCGCGGTTCCATCCGAGCGCCGAGCCTCAAGTGGATTTGAGGAGATTTTTGGGGCTTGCGGTTCTATCCGAGCGCCGAGCCTAAGTGGATTTGAGGATATTTTTGGGGCTCGCGGTTCCATCCGAGCACCGAGCCTCAAGTGAATGGAGGAGATTTTTATGGCTCGCGGTTCCATTCGAGCGCCGAGCCTTAAGTGGATTTGAAGAGATTTTTGGGGCTCGCAGGTTCCATCCGAGCGCCGGGCTTCAAGTGGATTTGAGGAGATTTTTGGGGCTCGCGGTTCCATCCGAGCGCCGAGCCTTAAGTGGATTTGAGGAGATTTTTGGGGCTCGCGGTGCCATCCGAGCGCCGAGCCTTATGTTGAATAAAGGAGAATTTTGGGGCTCGCGATGTCATCCGAGCGCCGAGCCTCCTGACTTGTTGGAAAAGCTTGGTGTCGCTTATGAGCGACTGGCCACGCGTTTCGAGCTGTTTTGTCGGCTGAGAGGCTGAGGGTAATTGAGACAAACTGGTCGATTTCGGATGCCTCGAGTGGGCGGTCAGCTTCGGAGTCTTTCCTTCATGAGGCTGTTGTTGAGAAAGAGTTGGAGATCCGCAGGTTGAAGCTGGTGCTAGGTGTCGGTTTAATCGAGGAGGCGAGCAATTCCGTATTAGGACCTTCTGCGACCTTTTTCTTGGAGTGCCCCAGCCTGACGATGCGGAAAGCTCAGTTGTTGGGGAGCCTTCCCCGGTTGGGCCGGCCGAACGTGAGACGGAACCTGAGGGAAGCGCCGAATTTGAGTTTTAAGCCGAGCGATGAGTGATTTGTAAGCTTTTCATTGTATTGGTGCTGCCGTTACTGGTGCTCAATGAGTAGTAATAAAGAAAATTCCCGACCTCTTTAACTTTGACGATTCATTGAGTGAGGATCGTTGTCGAGCTCGGCCTTGTAAGGGGTCGCCGCCGAGGCAAAAAGGCCACACGGTAGCTTCTTGTAGGCAACACATAATTAGTGGCGTTTCGCCTTGCGATAAGCATTAATGGCGACGTTTCGCCTTCGTCTTTTGGACTTTCCAATGCAATAAATGCGCTTCTCAGGGGGCTATATAACCCCCATCCCCTTATTGTTTTTTATCAGGAATTGAGATTGACTCATCTGCCATAAGATTCGGGTGCCTGCCGAAGGGCGTCCTAGAGAGAACTTTGGTTCGAAAGTTCCGGATTGGTGGCGCACCAATCACCTTCGAACAATTCGGGGTTTTGGCTTTGAGGGCCGTAGACCCCGGGTTGTTCGTTGGTGAGTGGTGGGCCGATCAATTGGTTCGGAGGCTCGGAGAGAGTCATGGGTCGGTGGCTCCCCTGCCGCCCTCGAACAATTCGGGGTTTTGGCTCTTGAAAGCCACAAACCCCGAGTTGCTCGTGGGTGAGAGGAGGGTCAACCAACGATCCGAAGCTCGGGGCGTTTGTCGAAGGTGGGCGCCCTAAACCTTAATAAAAACTTTCTGAAACGGTCGTGGCTGAAGGTAGTCACTGGGCGTATGGCTTGAAGGAGCCGAGGCCTTGCCCGAGGGTGACACCGATCCCGCGTTTGCACGTCTTGATGGATGGTATGGGTGTGGTCAGATGTTATCGCCGAGCGAATAGGCTGGTGGGTCTGAAAAGGTCCCAAGCCATGCTCGAGGCCGATGCCGAGCCCCCATTCCTTAGAAAAGCCAGCGATGGGCGTGGTTGAAGGTCGTCACCGAGCGTAAAGGTCGCGGCTTTGGAAAAAGCCAACTCCTTGCTCGAGGCTGACGACGAGCCCCCATACCTGTTCTTGGGCAGATGGCATGGGTGTAGCTGGCGGTTGCCACCGAGCACATAGGTTGATGGTCTTGAAAAAGCCCAAACCATGCTCAGGGCAGATGTCGAGCCCCTTACCATTGAGAAAGCCAATAATGGACGTAGTTGAAGGTCGCCGCAGAGCGTAAAGGTCGCGTGGCTTTGAAGAAAACCAAGGCCTTACTCGAGGTCGACGACGAGCCCCCACACCTTTTCTTAGGTAGACGGTACGAATGTAGCTGGCGGTTGCCGCCGTTCGCGTAGGTTGATGGGCTTGAAGAAGCCCAAACCATGCTAAGGGCAGATGCCGAGCCCCCACACAAGGGAGAAAGTCGGTAATCGGCGTAGCTGAAGGTCGTCGCCGAACGTAAAGGTCGCATGGCTTTGAAGAAAGCCAAGGCCTTGCTCGAGGTCGACGACGAGTCCCCCACACCTGTTCTCAGGTAGACGGTACGGGTGTAGCTGGCGGTTGTCGCCGTACGCATAGATTGATGGTCTTGAAAAAGCCCAAACCATGCTCAGGGCAGATGCCGAGCCCCCATACCATGGAGAAAGCCAGTAATGGGCATAGCTGAAGGTCGCCGCTGAGCGTAAAGGTTGCATGGCTTTGAAGAAAACCAAGGCCTTGCTCGAGGTCGACGATGAGCCCCCATACCTGTTCTCAGGTAGACGGTACTGGTGTAGCTGGCGGTTGCCGCCGTTCGCGAAGGTTGATGGGCTTGAAAAAGCCCAAACCATGCTAGGGCCAGATGTCGAGCCTCCACACCGGGGAGAAAGCCGTAATGGGCGTAGCTGAAGGTTGTCGCCGAGCTTAAAGGTCGCATGACTTTGAAGAAAGCCAAGGCCTTGCTCGAGGTCGACGACGAGTCCCCACACCTGTTCTCAGGTAGACGGTACTGGTGTAGCTGGCGGTTGCCGCCGTGGGCATAGGTTGATGGGCTTGAAAAAGCCCAAACCATGCTAGGGGCAGATGCCGAGCCCTCCCACCGGGGAGAAAGCTGGAAATGGGCGTAGCTGAAGGTCGTCGCCGAGCGTAAAGGTCGCATGGCTTTGAAGAAAGCCAAGGCCTTGCTCGAGGTCGACGACGAGTACCCACACCAGTTCTCAGGTAGACGGTACGGGTGTAGCTGGCGGTTGTCACCGTGTGCATAGGTTGATGGGCTTGAAGAAGCCCAAACCATGCTACGGGGCAGATGCCGAGCCCCCCACACCTTGAAGGTGACTCTGTCTTTGCACGAGGTACCTGTCTGGGCACTGAGCCCCAGGTTCATATGAGAGGTTTTTGTGGCTCACGATTTCTTCCGAGTGTCGAGCCCTACACTTGTAAGGAAAGCTTTTTATGGCTCGCGGTTTCTTCCGAGTGCCGAGCCCGAGACATGTTTTTAATGAGAACTAATACGAAGCCAAAGTTGTTTTAAGAAAGCTGGCATAATTACAACATATTTGAACTTTACAAAAAATAAGGCACGACGTGCCAATTACATCTCTCATAATTTACATGGAGGCTGTAGAGGCTAACCCTCCCTTTTTAGGAATTTGATGAGGTGCTCCGTTCCATGGCCTCTTGACAGTCTTGCCCTTCGGATCGGTTAGGCGGTACGTGCCCGGGCATACGACTCCAGATACCTTGTATGGGCCTACCCAGTTTGGGGCCAGTTTTTTTTTTGGCCGGGGTTGGATACCGCCAGTTTTCGGAGGACGAGGTCTCCGAGCATGATGTCGGTGGGACACACTTTTTTGTTGTAGAACCTTTCGATCCTTTGTTGGTAGGTGTTCCTTCTAATGGCGGACTTCTCCCTGACCTCGTCTAGGAGATCTAGGTCGGCACGTAGCTGTGCCGAGTTGCTTGCTTCGTCGAAGGCCATGATCCGGGGCGAAGGGAGCCCGATCTCCAGGGGGATCACAGCCTCCGCACTGCATGTGAGATTAAAAGGCGACTCCCGTGGAGATTCTCTTTGTCATTCGATGGGCCCAGAGAACGCTCGGCAGCTCGTCGACCTATAATCCCGTGGAAGAGTTATCAAGTCGTTTCTTGAGACCGTCAAAGGATCTGGCGGTTCGCATTCTCGGCTTGGCCGTTTGACTGCGGGTGGCACACCGAAGAAAAACGCTGCTGGATCCCGAGATCTTCGTAGAGCTTTTGGAAATGCTTACCCGTGAATTGGGTCCCATTGTCTGTAATGAGCGCTTGGGAAATCCCGAATCGGCAGACGATGTGCTTCCAGAAAAATTGTTGGGTCTGCTTTTCGGTAATTGTGGCCAGAGGCTCGGCCTCGATCCACTTTGTGAAGTAGTCGATAGCCACTATGAGAAATTTTCGTTGGCCCGTTGCCTTCGGAAATGGACCTACCAAATCCATCCCCCATATTGCAAAGGGGGTCGGACTGGCCAGAGAACGGAGGTTCGCTTGCGGAGCCCTTTTCACAGGGGAGAACCGTTGACAGGGGCCACATTTCTTGACGAGGGCGAGGGCATCTTGTAGCATCGTGGGCCAGTAGTACCCGTGATTCAGAGCTTTTTGCGCGAGTGAGCGGCTTCCTATATGGCACCCGCCAATTCCTTCATGGAGCTCCTTGAGAGCGTACTTTGCTGCATCGGGAGTTAAGCAGCGGAGGTAGGGTCTTCCGTCTGTTGTTGTGTATGACCTTTTGAAGAGGGTCTCGTTGATCATGGTGAACCTTTCCGAACAGACCCTGACCCGCCTTGCTTCAGCTCGGTTTTCAGGGAGCTCTCCTTTGATTAGAAACCTCCTGAAGGGAGTGGTCCAATCGTCGGGATGAGCTTCGCCCTCGATGCAGAGTCTCAGCGAGGTCAATACTCGGCTTCAGGAGTACCTCGATTAGGACGGTGCGGTCGAGACCCTCGAAGGACGAGGAAGTTAGCTTCGACAGAGCGTCGGCCTGGGCGTTCTGCTCCCTGGGGATCCTTAAGACCGCAGACTCGTCGAAGGACGCCAATAGCCGTTGGACCACGGCCAAGTACCTGATCATCCGGTCGTCACGGGCCTCTTACTCTCCAGTGATCTGGTTGACCACGAGCTGAGAGTCGCTGAAGGTCCTGATCTATCTGGCGCCGGCCTGATGTGCCAGGGTGAGCCTGGCGATCATGGCCTCATACTCAGCCTCGTTGTTAGAGGCTGGAAAGTTGAGACGGAGGCAGTATTAAAGGAGGAAACCGTCGGGATCCGGCAGAATGATACCCGCACCATTTCTCACTTCGTATGAGGAGCCGTCGACGTAAACTTTCCACGTCTGGTCGGCCTCCTTGCCTTCGGGTTGCTCGGGGATGGTGCATTCCGTGATGAACTCAGTGAGAGCCTGCCCTTTGATGGCCATCCTTGGCTGATAGCCGATGTCGTATTGACTGAGTTCGATCGACAATTTGACCAGTCGTCCAGAGCTCTCGGGCTTGTAGAGTACGGCCTTCAGAGGCGGTCCATGAGCACCTGAATCGAATGCGCTTGAAAATAGGGACGGAGCTTCCGCGTGGCCATGACCAAGGCGTAGGCAAATTTCTCCGTTCTCGAGTACCTGGTCTCGGTGGCGAACAGAACCTTGCTCACGTAGTACAGTGGCTTTTGGACTCTGTCCTCTCGGACGAGAACAACAGTGAGCACATTTTCCGAGGCCGAAAGGTAAAGCCAGAGTTGCTCGCCTGGTTCGGGCTTGCTGTGGAGAGGAGGGTTGGCAAGGTACTCTTTCAGTTGGGCGAACGCCTCTTGCTACTGAGTACCCCACTCGAAAACCCCCGGTTCCACGCAAGGCCTTGAAGAATGGGAGGGACTTCTCTCCGGACTTTGAGAGGAAACGGCCGATGGCCGCCAGTCTTCCCGTGAGCCTCTGGACTTCTTTGATATTTCTGGGAGGGGCCATATCTATTATGGCCTGGATTTTCTCGGGGTTCGCCTCGATGCCGCGCTGGCTCACAACGAACCTAAGGAATTTGCCTGAGAAGATGCCGAACACACACTTCGCCGGGTTGAGTCTCATATTGTTGGTCCGTAGGACCCCAAAGGCTTCTTCCAGGTCGGCGACGTGGTCCCGCCCTTGCTGGCTTTTGACGAGCATGTCATTGACGCACACCTCCATGTTGTGACCGATCTGATTCTTGAAGACTCGGTTGACGAGCTTGTGATAAGTGGCACCGACATTCTTCGGCCCGAAGGGCATAATCCGGTAGCAATAAAGACCTTGGTCGGTGACGAAGGACGTCTTGGCTATATCGGGGGGGAACATCCAGATCTGGTTGTAGCCTGAGAAGGCGTCCATGAAAGAAAGGAGTTCGTGACCCGACGTCGCGTCGATACTGGGGAGGGGGAACGGATCTTTGGGGCACGCCTTGTTGAGGTCGGTGAAGTCTATGCAGATCCTTCAGCTCCCGCTCGCCTTTCTGACCATTACGACGTTCGCCAGCCACTCAGGGTAGCTGACCTCTTGTATGAAACGAGCGGACAAGAGTTTGTCCACCTCCGCTTTCACTGCCTGCTGCCGCTCTGGGGCGAACTTACGTTGCTTCTGGACGATCGATTTCGAGCCGCGGATCACGCTGAGTTTGTGCATGAACAGGTCTTCAGAGATCCCGGGCATGTCAGAGGGCTTCCAGGCAAAGAGGTCGAGATTACGGCGAATGCAGTCGATCAGGTCGGACTTGAGGCTGGGAGCGAGAGAGCAGCTCACGCGGAACCACTTCGAGATGTCTCCTGTCTCAAACGAGACTTCCTCTAGTTCGTCAGTCGGCTCATGCTCGGGCTGGCTTCTTTCGCACTGCAGCTCGACAGCGTCTAGGGGAAATACACCGTCCCCGATCACTGTCATATAGCACGAACGTGCCGCTTCTTGGTTCCCTTGGACAACTCCGATGCCTGACTTGGTGGGGAATTTCAGCTTTTGGTGGTAGGCTGAGGGAACCGCCTGGAGGGAGCAGAGTCCGGGTCGGCCGAGAATGGCGTTGTAGGCTGCCTTGACGTTGACAACCATGAAGTCCATCGACTTGGTCCGTCTGTGAGGGGTCGTACCGGCGGTGATGTCTAAGGTCACGATCCCCTCGATTGGCATCGGGACGCCAGAGAACCCGTGCAGGGTGTACCCGGCTAGGCTTCAGCATATCTCGGGAGAGTTTTAGGTTCTCGAATGCTTCCAGGAAAAGAATGTTTACCAAGCTCCCGTTGTCCACGAGGATCCGACGGGCCTCGAAGTTCGCCATGCTGAGGTTGATGACGAGCGCATCGCAGTGCGGGAGCCGAACTCCCTCCAGATCTTCCCCAGAGAAGGAGACAGAGAGTTGCTTGACCTAGGGGAAAGGAGACCCTAGACGGCGTTGACCTCTCGGACGAATGCCTTGCGGGAAGTGCTGGATTCCCCTCCCATGGGCCCTCCATGGACGCAATGTAAGATGGCTTGACCCTCGGGTTCTTCAGGCTCGGGGTTCCGCACGGTAAGCTGCCTGGGTGCTCTAGGAGGAGGGGATGGCCTCCGATTCCTCGGTCTCTTTAGTCCTGGGCGTTTTCCCGTTTGAATTTTCGGAGCTACCCTCGCTGAATGAGGGCCTCGATTTCGTCCTTCAGGGTGCGGCAATGTTCAGTGTCGTGCCCGTTGTTTTGGTGGAAGCCGCAGAAGAACTGCTGATCCCTATTTTTGTTGTTGTTGGCCGGCGAGGGAATTGGACGAGGTCCCTGTCTTCGATTGCTAAGAGGATAGTTGATACATTCTGCGTCAGCGGGTGTACCTCTCGAAGCGTGGGATCGGAGGGACCCTTTTCGCGATGGCCCCGTCTTTTGGGACCTTCTTTGCTGGTTCCGCCTCATCGGCCTTGCGCCTTCCCTTCTCGGGGACTTTTTTGGGGTCTTTCGGATTCAGGGCTTCCTCGGCCCGGATATACTTTTCGACCCGATTGAGGAGGTCGGGGAAATCGATCGGAGGCTTCTTTGCCAGGGAGGCCTTCAGTTGGCTGTGCCGGACGTTGTGCCGAAATGCTGCCGTGCGACCCCTGGGTCGAGGGAGGAGACTGACCTCGCCTCTGTGGTGAACCTTCGGACGAACAGCCGGAGCGACTCTCCTTCCTTCTGTCTGAGGCCCAGCAGGAATGCGCTCGTCTTCTCGGCTTTTCTGCTAGTCACGAAGGGGGCGAGAAAGTTGCCCTCCAGCTGGTCGAAGGAGAAAACGGAGCCGGGGCGAGCTTAGAGAACCATTCCCGAGCCGGACACCGGAGGGTGGCGGGGAAGGCTCAGCATAGGAGGGGATCCGATGCGTTGTGAATCATCATGAGGGTCTTGAAGCCCTCCATGTGATGAGCAGGATCACCCTCGCTATCGTACGTCTCGAATTGAGGTGGGCAGAAATTCCAGGGTATTTCCGCCTGCAGGATGGCGGGGGAGAAAGGAGGTCGGGTCGGCCTTCGTCCTAGAGCGGGGTTCGGAACGCCGTCGCCGAGGTGATCGAGAAGGTTTTCCATTTCCAGCAGGCGTCGGAGCACCGCGTTTTCGCGTTCAGGGGGATAGGTTGGGTCACGAATGTGGTTCCCTCCATCGCCCGTCCAGTGGGATTGGTTGAACGTTTTGACTCTGGGTGCTCCGTGAATGGCCTCCATGATTTCGTCCCGGAAGCTCCGGAACTCGGCCCTTGTGACCGCACCATGATCAATTGGGTCGTGCTGGGGCGGCGGTCTTCGGCCGGCGCGGCTGAGCGCCGATTCTCGTTCTTCGGGCGGAGGTCTGAGACGGTTCGGGGCCGAGTTGGAAGCGGCCCCTCCCCTAGTCCGACTCGCCTGTCGGTTCTGGATGACCCGACGCAGGTCGGGTACGACCGAGCAAGATGCGCTTGGCTGGTGTCCGAGGCTTACCCTCGGATTGTTTGATCCATGAGTGTCCTCAGGGGACATCCTGAGGAGGAGGACCGTCCGGACGACGTATAGAGGTAACAGCTGTCCTGGGCTTGAGTCCCATGTGAGCTCGGATCGATGGGATTCCGCTGATGGCGGGGTTCGGGCTAACATCCGTACCGAAATTTTCCACAGATGGCGCCAACCTGATGCGGTTTGTTTTTGAGGGGGTGGCTATACCAGGTTCTCGATTTATATTTTTGCGGAAGCTTTGGTACTGGATGGTACGCCCGATCCCCAGCCGAGGGACCCGATCGGGAGTAGAGGCGGGAGCGAGGTGGAGGTCGGATGCTCGGCTCGGATCTGGAAGCTCGGATCCGGGAGTTTCATGTACCTGCACTTGGCCTAAAAACACCAGGGTTGGTCCCAGTGGCAGGCCTTCCGACGATCTAGTCAGTCACTGAAGAAAAGTAACGGTAACTAGGGTTTGAGAGGGAAAAGATTGATTACCTTTTGAAGGGGTAGGGGGCCTGGTATTTATAGAAAAAGCCAACTGGGTCTGGACCCAGTTGCCCGTGGGCTTGACGTGGCGGAAGCCCAAGTGGTATAGGGCTGACGTGGCACGGGCCCTGGGTGGTTTAGGGTTGACGTGGCAGATCTGGATGATCTGGTGGTGAACGCCTTTTGAGGGGATCCTGTGGCCCAGGAGGGGCCACGTCATCTGACCCATATCAAAGTTTTATATATATTTTAATGGCTAAATTTAAAATAACCCCACTAAAGTATTGGTCATTTAAAAAAAAACCACATTAATTTTTTTTTTGTTTAAAAAAACCGCACTCAACTACATTTTTAAAAAACCCACAACGACAGAGTTAGCTTCTGTTAGGTTTTATGTCACGTGCTGCGCACATAACTTTTTTGGGGACCAAAATGCTCACCGATCAGGATCACCGTATCTCCCAAAAAAGCGCGCACCTATGATCAATGGTCCAAATCTCTTCAAAGTATGATTTATTATTTTTAATTATTTTTATTAATTTTTAATTCAGTTTAATTAATTAAAAATTCAGAAAAATAATTGAAAATTTGCGTTAATTAATTAAAAAGTCTAAAAAATAATTATAAATTTGGAAAATAATTAAAATTTGGAAAAAAGAGAACCCAGAAAATTCTAAAAATTTTGGAAAATCCCGTAAAACTTGGAAAAATTACTAGAAGTTCTACAAAGATGCAACTACTTCCAGAAGCTCAAAAAACACTTTGCTCTTTTAGTAATAGTTATAAATAACACTTGACTTCAATGTATTGTATCTCAAAAGAACACTTTGATCTTTTCAGGTTGTATCAGGAAAACACATCTGCCTATTCAGTTTGTAATGAAAATCCACATTTATCTTTCATATGTTTTTTTCAAAAACCTCACTTAACTAATTAAATTGTTCAAAAAACCTCACTTAACTACTACTTTTTTAAGCAAAACCTCATCCAGTCAGGAATGTACTGTTGTAAAAATCTGTCAACAATTCACACAATACTTGACATAAACAGATGGTCATCATTCTCACATATTTTCATATCATTCAACACATTTTGTTGAATACATTCTCATTCACACAATACTTAACATGAACAAATTTTTAGTTATCATTCCCACGTTTTTTCATCAAAAGTTCAACACATTCTCATTCAACACACTAGTAATTTGGACGTGCTTTGCACGTCCTAATAAATATATGATACACATTTATACCACCAATGCATATCCAAAAATAAGTATTGAAGCCAGTATATACTGCACAATGATATGAATAAGTATATGTAATTGAGCTGCATAGTTTTCGTAGAAATACAAACAACATAATACTAAAATCATGAGTACACTTTTTGAAGAAACAACACCATAAACTGAGCTTTTGGAAGTAGTTGCATCTATGTAGAACATTTCGAATTTTTTTCAATTTTTTGCTAGATTTTTCCTAGGTTTTTCCAATTTTTAATCAATTTTCAAAACTATAAACGAAATTTCTCTATTTTTATAATTAATTTTTGGTTTTTAATTAATTATCTAAATTTCTAATTTTTTTTTTGAATTTTCCAGTTTTTCTAGATTTTCCCTTTTTTCAATTTTAATCATTTTTTTCAAAAAATTAAATCAAATTTCACGATTTTTAAATTAATTTTTGGTTTTTAAAAATAATTATTCTAAAATTCTAATTATTGTTTGGAAAATTTTCATTTTTTCTGAATTTATAATTATTTTTTAGATTTTTTAATTAATTAACCGAAAATTTTAATTATTTTTCGAAAATTTTACTTAATTAATCCAAATTAGAAATTAATTAAAAAAATTAAAAACAATAAATCATACTTTGAAGAGATTTGGACTGTTGATCATAGGTGCACACTTTTCTGGGAGATCCAACGATACTAATCAGTGGGCATTTTGGTCTCAAAAAAAGTCACGTGCACTGCACATGACATAAAATCCAACGGAAGCTAACTCTGTCGCTGTGGGTTTTTTGAAAACGTAGTTGAGTGCAGTTTTTTTAAACAAAAAAATTTTAGTGCGGGTTTTTAAAAATGTCCAATACTTCAGTGGTTTTTTATATATTTAAATTTAGTCAATTTTAATTTGATTATGAAGGTCAGAATTGTATTATTTGGTGGTATTTGTGTTAAATTTATACTCAATTATGATAAATATGTTATGTTATATATACTATATCTGTGTCCCCATGTCCTACTTTTTAGATATTTGCCGTGCTTGTATCCATACATGTACATGTGTTCGTGCTTCCTAGGTCCACATTCTCATTAAATTGGAAAGATTAAGAAAGTTCCTACTGTCTAGTTTTTCTAGACTGCTTTTTCTCATGACCAGTAGGCCGCCAAACTTAGTCAAGTTAAACCCTGATACAGGTAGACCTCAAGGAGCTTTGCTATCTTCTTATAATCTTGCACGGGTCTACATGTTTATACTAGAGAATAATGTGTCTCTGTGGGTCCCATTCATGTTCTTCACATTTATATTGTCAAGCATAGATTACTGTTGTGATCGATATTACAACTCTGTTAATGGGCAGTTTCTCTCAATCTACATGAGATTGGAACTTTAAGAGTTTCAGAAGGTTATTGTAGCTCAAGTTTGACATCTACCAGATTTTGAAATATGCTATGAACTAGAAAGCACGGATACTCTCCCGGGGATACGTATCTCGTACCGGTTTAAGACTGTGCTACTTTTATTTGAACATTTCGGCCATGTAATATTTGTATTGGTGTTGTTGAAAATATAGAATGATCCATTACTATGTTTTGTTTGACATTGGCTTGTATTAATTTTAATTACCATGTTATTGTTTCGTATTTTTTCATGTCCATATTGAATTGAATATTTTAGTTTACTAGTTATATATCTATAATATTAATTTTTTATGGTTATTTTAATTTAGCGTATCCTAACGTACCCGTATTCTAGTTTTTGAGAAATTGTCGTATCCGCGTACTGGATTCGTATTGTACCGGATACATGTACACGTATTCGTGCTTCATAGGCTATGAAAGAAGAGGAGAAGTGCCTCAGCTTGGTTGGCCTTTAGAAGTACAAGTGGGAGTTTAAGTATTTATCTTCGTACAGTTTGACAAATGGATGGGATTAGTATGGAAACCTTTACATTAGATGTGCCCCTCTCCCCATCCTACTCTGCCGTTGAGCTGATTTCTAAACATCAATGTAAAGAGTAGCAAGAAGGCATTTTCATTTTTCGTTTTAATACGTAAAAGGAGAAAGATATATCTGTACTTTCTTCTTCAAGTTAATTATGTTCATGTATTACTTGTACTGTTTCACTAGTTTCTACTTTTGTTGCCAGTCGGCTCTTCAGATCTCTGCTGACAATTGAAATCCTTGTATCTTTGTTGACAGGCTGCTACAAGGAGCTGTTTCTTTGCTGGTTTTGCTGTGCAGAGGAATTCTGCAGAGGTAAACCCTTGATTATGGCCCGTAAAATGTATAGCATTCTATCTAGTCTAATCATTATTCTCTGGCAATTGAAGGAGTTAAAGTGGCCCTTATGTGTTTAAATTTAAATTTTATAATATCAATGGTGTTTGAATGGCTTTTATGCGTCGAGTTCCTTCATACCCAATTTTATATAGTGCATGCATGGTTGTCATATTTGCACTCTGAAAGCAGTTTATCTTTGCAGGTAATTGCTAAAGGTGAGGCTCAAGGAATGGTGAGCAAATTTATTGGGATCATGCTTGGCATAGCGTTGGCTAATTACATAGGTTCCTCCACCACATTGACTCTCGCTTCATTCAGTGTCGTAACTGGAGTTCACATGTACTGCAATCTTAAGTCGTATCAGTCTATCCAACTGAAGACTCTAAATCCATATCGTGCAAGTAAATGTCTTTACTACTGTAATTTCTGTTTTTCCATATTTCATCGTAGTTCAAAGCATAGTTGTATAAGGCTGATAAAGTCACCTACTTTTAGTCCCCCACTTTTGCTTAAGCTTTATCGAATGCTTTTGCCTTTTTAAATTTTACAGTGAAAATAATCTTCAGAGATTTATAGTTATCTTATAAAATTCCAATATTTTGTTGTGAAGTTCCTTAATATTCTTTTTATTATGATTTCTATCTTTTCTATTGTGAAGTCATATTTTCTTAATTTCTTTTTTTATCTTTAAACAATCTTGATGGCTTTTGCCTCTCAACCACCAAAAGCCTAAGCCACACCTACCTGCTTTGCTCTGCTTTCTGCTATCCACAGGCAGAATTTCTTGGTCAACATCAAACTATTTAGTGTCTGAACTTAAGTTTATTCCTCTAGATGTGTATGAAGTTAGAGAGTTGATATTGGAAATTTATCAGATGAAAAATATTTTTTGTAAGTAGTAATGTTGGGAATTCTCATGCAAGTTGTTCATTTGATAACATTCAAACTGTTAGATTCTACCACATTGGTGCAGTATAGAGATGAAATATATATGCCTAGGCAACAATACTTTTTGCAATCACTTTATATAGAAACTTCGTTGTGATAATTGAAGTTTTAATTTCGCTGGTAAAATACCACTCAGCTAATTGTTTGGAGAAGAATTTCACCGCTGCTTCATTTACTGTTATTATGTTTATAGATGTGGTCACCAAGATCCTTTTCCAGTGCAGCTGTTAATTAAAATGATGTTAGTTGATGTTATTCCATATGATAAACACTTTCCATATATGCAATTGTTCAAATTTTGCAATATTCTTTCTTTTCTGCCCACGGTTGATCACATATGGACCTTTTGATAAGCATAAATGAGCTTCTCTCTCAATTCACTTGCTCATCACTTTTGGCCATTTAAATTCTGACCTCTATTTGGATCTTGGCCGTTCATTCCTGCCATTAATGACATCTTCATCGACCGATTTAATAAATGGCTCATTCAAATGAGCATTACAAATACTTTAATAAATCAGTGCATATCTTTTCTTTAACTATTTTAATTTGGATTTCCCATTTGGACCTTGTCCATTTCTTTCTGATTTTGACAGGTTTGGTTTTCAGTGAGTATTTGTTGAGCGGCCAGGTTCCTCTGATAAAAGAGGTCAATGACGAGGAACCACTTTTCCCAGACCTGCCACATGTGAACGTAGATACACAAGCAGTAAGTGAAGATTCTAATCTTGCTTTCATCACTGTTGAGTTTTGAATAATACTGATTTCTAACTTCTAAGCTATTGTATGTTCTGTCAATGTGGCCATACTAAGTATCAGGAACATTAGGTTATTAGGCATGCAGTTGTATTTCATTTGGCTGGTGAGCACATCAGACCACTACCAATGCGACTTACATACCAGTGCGAATTAGATTTGCAATGCGACTGCTCTGATAAGAGATGAGTTTTAATACAAAATGCTAATGTCAGTTTGTATACAAGGACGGCATGAAACCATATATTATATGATTATTTTCTTTGTAGATGCCACTCTTACGGAACATGGTACAGAACCATGTATTATATGATCAGTTTGTATACAAGCACCACCCGTGCAGTTAAATCTAGAGCCCAGAATTTTGCTCCGGTGCACCACCCGTGCAGTTAGAATCAAGATGATTCCGGTTGATTCCCACTGTACGGACGATGAAATATTATGTGTAGGTTTCATTTCTGTGTTGTGGTTGTGGGCCCCGCTTTTTTTAAAAGCACAACAGCTAGAGTTGAATACTTTTCTTTCCCCTTTTGCCATCTTGCTAATTGCATCTTCTTCTTCTTCCTCATCAAACCCATAAGAAAACCCATTTTTCATGCTTGTAGTCCCTATAATTTTGGTTGCCATATGAAATATTAGTCACTATTTCCATGGTCTTCGCCCTCGTCATTGCATCCATATTCGTCATCCTCTTCAACTCCGGTGGTCCCCACCCAACACCACCATCATCTCTTCAACTATGACGGTGCCTATCTTATCCGATTCACATAGATACTCTAGTTCACCATTTCGAAAACCTACCGTTCGAAATGGTTGTGGTTGTTACTAGGGGGAGCAGGGATTAGTGGAGGCAGTAATTAATGGTGGTTTTAGTTGGTAGGTTGGGAGTGGAGCGGAGGAGATGAAGTGGGATTATTTTATTTTGAATTTAATTTATATATAGTTTTAATATATGTATGTTTGAGGATAATTAAGTGTACGATTTAGATTAATAAGGCTATGGAATTGTTCCAAGAATAATATAAAAAAAACAATAAATAAAATAAGGGTATGGAACCCAATCTCTGGAGCCCAAGAAAAATAGTACTATTTTATTTAATTCCAAAATTTAAATTATTGAATTCTAAATATTTAATAATGCTTAAAATGAACATGTTTATAAACAACAAATTATGAAGTACTGCAAAAAATAATTAAAATTAATATGAATAATCACTAAAAAAATGGTAATTGGAAAATGAAAAGGCAAATTATAGAAAACAAGTAAAAAAGTTTCTTAAAAAAAGCGGGATTTTTTTTGTTTTTGTTTTTGGAGTTGGGGTGGGGGGGGGGGGGGGGGTAAGGAATTAAAAAGGAATCAGAAAAAATATAAGGAAATGAGTGAATAAGAAATTAAGAAGTAACAAAAAATAATGAATTTATAAAGATAAGTGAATATCTGAGAGGGTGTTGGGAAGTATATTATATAGGCATAGATTGAGCAACCCCTACATTGTGAGTAGATATAGGCGGTCACTGGATGAGGAGTTTAGGAGATTATATTGTATAAAGATCGAGGCGTTTCAATAATAAAAATAAACTTACAAATTCAATATATAGAAAGTTATTGTATAATAACTTTGTAATAAGTAATTAATCAATTTCTCTTAAAAACCAACAAAAATTTCTAATCTGTAACCAACAACAATACAATATAATACATAACTCATGAGAACCGTACATAAATCTCCAAATTGTAAATTACAAACAATAACAGTACATTATGGTGAAAACATTATGTGAGTCCCAGAAATAGTACATTAATAAGCAAAACAAGGTATTACAATTTCAAACAGTACATTGTGGCTAAAATAGTATGATAGTCCTAGAAAAGTACACTAATCATCAGAAAAGTACATTAATAAGCAAAACAACACATTACAAAATAAAACAGTTGTACATAATTCTTGATAGATAGTACACTAATCACCCTAATAATTAATACAACCTTTTTCAAAAATAAAAATAAATTAATACTATTATATTTAACCCTAATAACTGAAATTCTAAAACATGATGTTTAAAATGAAAATGTTCAACATTAAATTATGCTAATTTTGAGAAAAACTCCCTTCATTAAACCATGATGAAGTACTAGTATTTTTTAAATTATTTTTTCAGGTTGATCAACGTAAGTCTTTAAAAGTATTTATGGGTGGCACTTGGTCATAATTTGAGTCAAATCAAAGATGTATATAAGCATCTTCTAATGAATTCTAACAAACTAGTACGATACGTAGAAAAACAGTACAAAACACACAAAAAATAGTACATACCTTATGAGAATAGTACGAGACTAGTAAAAGTAATACATAACTCTCAAAAACAGTACAAAACTTGTGAAGCCAATACATAGATAACTATAATTGTACATAATTAACTATAACAGTACAAAATTATTCAAAATACAACACAAAAAATGCAACTATTTCCAGGTATACTGAAATCTCTAAATTCAGTTAAAACATTACAAAAGGTTCAAAGATTCAAAACATTACAGAAGAGTGCGGAACTAAAAATATCCAAAATATTACAAAAGATTGTGGAGCTAAAAATGCCCAACATATTACAGAACTCAAAAGAATAACAACTTACCAAAACAGTACAATACCCATAAAAATAGTACAACATATAAAAAGGGTACATACCTCATGAGAACATTACAAAACTTAGCAACTAGAACACAGATCATTGACATGTACCTTAGATGTTAAGGTTTGGGATGAGTGAAGAGAGCTATCAGGTTCGGACCAGGCTATGATGTAGTTGCCCTTTATTAAAAAATAAAATTAAAATTAAGTAATTGAATAATAAATAAGATAATTTTAGAAATAAAAAAATTATAGAATGTAACTCATATAAACATCACAAAACAATACATAATTAACTTCACAGTAGCAAGTGTCACTAAGGCCCACTAGTAAGCTTCTTTACTGGCGACAAGAGGTTGGGAGTTCGAATCCCGCTTGCACCATAAAAATTCATATATATATATATATATATAGAGAGAGAGAGAGAGAGAGAGAGAGAGAGAGAGAGGAATGCTCCATTGCAAACCACTGAAGCCGTTGTTGGGAACAACGGCTTCAGTTATGTTAACACTGAAGCCGTTGTTGTTATAAACCTAAGCCGTTGTTGGAAACAATGGCTTCAGTGTTAACACAACTGAAGTCGTTGTTTCCAACAATGGCTTCAGTAGTTTTTATACCCGTTTTCATGACTCGTTTGCAATGGAGCATTGCACACACACACACACACATATATATATGCGAGGTAAGTGTGTATGTATGGCTACGACCTTGGTTCAACAAGAAAAAGAAACAAAGAAAAAAAAATCCTCACAGTACAAAAATATTCAAAATACAACACAAAAAAACCAACATAAAAGATTGCTTCTAAAATTGTTTGTTGGATGGGCCCACTAGGGCCCATCTTCTCTCTAAGAGATGATCTCCTAAAGATTCATGGTGGATGTCCTTCCTTGTGAAGACATATACACCCTCTTTTAATGTGAGGCGAGGAATAGATCCACCCATTCGCATTAGTTCATCCAAAGTTCGATTAGATCTCTCCCTTGCCTCCCTATATATAGATGGGTCGAGGCTAGGGTTGAGGTACCACACTATAAGCAATATTCCATTGGTATAATAGAGAAATTGATCCTCATACAGTCTCCTGCCAGTTTCCCTTGAAAGAGAGAATAGTTCTCTTTCTAGCTCTTTACCATTCATTACTTGCTTGCGTATTTGAGATATTGAAGGTGTGAACAGTGAGTGAGTGGAGTTCATCATCCTGTAAGATCCACCACCATACGAGAAGCTGATCAGGATGAGCTTTCAACGGCTACAAAGGACACTACTTCTGCAACCGTTTCGTCAACCCAATGTAAGGTCAACCTGCTTGTAGTATCATGCTAGGGTTTATCTTTTTCTATGTTCGTATGTATTAGACAAATCTGACCAATAATAACATCTTGGATTTGTTTTAAAAAATCCACCTACTATGCTTCCATAACATCTTCAATTTGTTTACAAGGAGGGAATTTTATTTTTAGTGTGGCAGACATAACATGTCCCTTTCTTTATCAAAATTCAAACTTTCCTCCAAATCCTTCCCAATAACATCTAAATCTTCCCACAAATGTTAAATTTCACTTTAACTACTGTTTATTTTATAATTCAAGTATAAAGAAAAATGAATTGCTGTTTATTATATATTGCTCTACAAACATACGACATGCACCCATTTAAATGTATATAAGTAGAGAATCCAAGTATAATCTAATCTAGATGAGTGGCTTAAAGTGTAGTTGAAAAGGTCAAAGGGGAAAAAAGGAGAGTGCTATACAGGCTTTGGCTTGGGAGAAGGCATGTTGGGAAGATAGTCTTGATGAGATAGACCCACCTTACTTTATATTTGCTCTTTTTGACTTTTCTTTTCTCTGCCCATATGTGACGAACAAATAATTAGTCCATCAGGTTATACGTAGTCCCAAGCAGATTGTAGAACCTAACACATTTTGCTCTCAAGGACCACAGATCGTTGTATGCTGAGGACCTTGACCACTAATATCATTGTCAAGGACACACTTCTGGCGAGGTGTTGTGCCCCTACATTAATGGATGCCCCTATGAAACTGGAGAGGGTATAATTAGGTCACCTTATTGCTTCACTGCACTAGGAAAGCACCATAGAACGAGATAAATGTAAAATTCACATTGTTGATTAGGAGCATCCTAAGCTCATTATCCACAGCACCTAGGGAGATTTTCGTGCATCAAAATTGAGAGTCAGCATCCAACCACATAACCCATAAAAACAGTACACACTATAGAAGCTTTATTTACCATCACATTCAACACTTTCAGGTTGTTTTTATCCTCGTACAACTTAATTTAACTTGTTTATGCTGAAAGCATGCCCTTTGCGCTTGGTTTGCTTGCTTCACTCATGCAGTTTGGGAGGCAAGCTGTATTCCTTGTGATAATGTATCGAATGATCATTAGCGCAAATATGATCTTTCTTGGGTACATCTCATACATACAAAGACAGGAAGATGGAACTTCTCCATTCATCCGTCTTCAAGCTCTTCCTCACCGTCAAACTACTTTTTTCGATCTTTTAGGTGTAGAGGGAACTAGGCAGTTAAAATCGGTTTTTGGACCTAATCGGTCTAGGAGCGATTAGATTAATCGGTTAGTTGGAAAATAATCTGGGATTAAACCGGAAAAATTGTTATATATATATTCAAAAAAGATATATTCTCATTATGTAGCAACCCTAAGTCCTAATATAAAACTATTATGAAATAATCAAATAGGAAAATATAGTTATAGAGAAAAAGAAGAAAGTACTTGATTTGAGCAGAGTTTAGATTCTGGATGTGGATCAGGTCGGGTTTGCTGGACGGTTTCATCAAACAAAAACAATCGGGGAGGAGGACCAGCACGAGCAACAAGAGGAGGTGGAGCAGATGCGGGTCGGGTCAAGTATGCGATGACGCAAGGGGAGCGACGACGGGTCAGATTTGAGTTTGCTCGAGGAATAAGAAGAGAACCGGTTTGGGTTTGGGTTTGGGTTTGCACGAGGAAGAAGAAGAGAGCGGCGACATGTCGGGTTTGGGTTTGCACGAGAACCAGAAAAAGGTTTGAATTTTGGATTTTGGATTTGAGTTTGGGCCGGATTAAGCCCAAATAATGCAAATAAGCATGAAAATTAGAGGAGGTGATTTAATTGGTTAATCGGTCACTTTAAATCGGCCGATTAACTACTAATCGGCCGATTATACCTGATTAAATTGCTAACTATTGAAATATTATAAATCGCTAAAGAAATAATCGCTTAGCCTCCAATTAGCGATTAATCGGAGATTAATCGGACGTAATCGGGGATTTTAACTGCTTAGAGAGGGATATAGTCTTAAGAAACAAGCATGAGTGAACGTGATAAGATTGTTTGGTCCATGGTCTATCCGGTCTGCGTCAATTAGATGTACATGTAGGAAATATCAATAGTCAAAATCCTAATTCATTACAGTTGTTACATGTTGACCTCAACCAATATTTTAAAATCAAGGTTTGGTCAACCATGTATTTCTTAGCCTTTGAACTGAAAAGACATGATGATCATAAACCTTTTAAGAAGAGGACTCCTGTGCTGTCGGGCTTGAGCTATTGAGATTTTTCAACATAGCCAGTGGTCAGGTCTAATGAGATTGAGTACCTGACTTTCACCTTTGTCATGTCCGTGATCCCTAAGGTACCTGCACCACTTGCCTTTGCCTCGTCCATTATTGTTTGACTTGAGGGTTAGTATCAAGTTCTGGACGTTAACCTCAATGAAGATGATGGTTAAGTCTATTTAGACTTTTATGGGTGCCTCCTCTATTTCTGCTTCAACATTGGCAAATAATCATTCCCATCGCTGAGCTTGATTTTTTGCGTCCTCAATATTGTGTTTCTTTTCATCCAAACCATCATCTTCTCCATTAGCCTTGCTGAGCTTGATTTTTTCCGTCCTCAATATTGTATTCCTTTTCATCCAAACCATCATCTTCTCCATTAGCCTTGCATTGGTTCTGTCCCCCACTTCTTGTTGTATTTATCTTGTTCCATAGGTTTCTTAGTTCGCCAAATTTGAAAGGTAAGCTATTAGTATCAACATGACCAAAGCAATAGCATTTAGAACAACTCAGTTCTGATTCATATTGTACTTAGATGGTATGGATTCCTTCACCATCTACTTCGATCTCTACCTTCTTAGATATGAAATGCTTAGCAACCTCAACAAAACGTCTAGCATATGACACCTCTCAATTTGCAGTTGCAGCATCCATGTCTGATGGGCTAGGATCTTTGAAGTTGGAGGATATGAGGATATGAAGGAATTAGTAGGAATATTGGAAAGAAGGAAGGAATACGGAGGGGAACATGAAATTAAGATTCTCTTTGATATCTTTCTCAATGAATTACATTGTTTACAAAATGGAGACTCAAGGCCTATTTATATGCTCAACAAAGTACCTAGCTCTTTCTAGAGCTTTACTTTAAAGTTCAAACCACACATTTACAATTTTACATTACCTTCTAGAATTTTCTCTTACACTCCACCTTTCACTAGATATTTTTACAACTTCTTAGATATTTCTTTTACTCTTTATATATGTCTACTAGAAGTCTTCTATAGGCTACTAGAACATTCTATACTTTGAATTACAAATTACACTTTTAACACCTTAATTTGTAGTTCTCATTAATTGTTAAACTGGATTATCGATAACTCGTTGTTGTGGCAAACTCCTCTTTGATCTCGTTGGATCTCGGGTTGAGTCCCTTGTAAAAAATTTGAGCCTTTGCTTTCCGGATTAAGCCACCCTCATTAGACTTGTTTTTTGTGACCCCTTTGAAATTAATCACCTTGTTTTCATTTGGAAGATCCACTAGCTTTCATGTTTGACTATTTCTGAAAATAGTGACCATTAATAGTCTTCTTTCGACCTTATCATTAGCTTCTAATTTTTGTGTTTCATGAGCGGAAAATGCTACATCATAGTAATCATAAATATTTTAATAATGCACCTTTCTTGGCAGTGAATCACTATCCAAAGTTGCTCTTGGACTCTGCTGGCCTTTATTTGGTGCTGGTCCCCTCCTTTCTTCATTAATTTTTGTGTGGTAAAGTATGATTTTCTTCCGATTTTGGCTGCGAAATTATTTATAGGCTTTTTTAGAGGGAAAACTTTATTTGGAGATAGTTTTATCCTAACCACTACTTGTTTATTTTTTTCATCAACTATAATGCATTTTTCTTTTGCAAATTTTATTAAAATATCTTTTTTTGGATAATTGTCCCACACTTAGTTGATTTTGTGCTAGCCCCGGAACGTAAAGAATGTTTAAGATGATTTTAGTCTTACCTCATTTTGTTTGCACGGCTACCACTCCCTTTCCATCAGCCTTCTGTAGTTTTCCATCTCCAAGAGAATTTACTCCATTCAACTTAGTGAAGATACTCTTGTTTCGTGCCATATGATTGCTGCAACCACTATCCAAATACCAAACATCTTTCTCTTCGGATTGATTGTTAAAACATGAGTAAAATAAATGATTTTCTTCTGTAAAGTTAGCTTTGTTATTTTCTTAAACCAACAATCTCTGTGAGTGATTAGCGTTTTTGCAATTTGTGTATTTTAATCTACATTTTTGACTATGATGATTAAACTTTTCACAAATTGGACATTGGGTGGTAGACATACATTATGAGGAGTTTCCATTCTTATTATACATTTTTCTTGGAGCATGCTAATATCCTTCAAATTTCTTTGTCATTGATCTCCTCTCCTATACTGCTCATTTTGATATAATCTCCTTCCTTTTATCTCCTCTCAATCTGCTTATTTATTCTCTGCCAAAGTTACTTTTAACTGAAAGGCTTGCTCTAATTCTTTCTTTGTGGACCTATTTTTTTCTTAATTCATGTGACTGGAGAAGCCATTAGTTCATATAAACTTTTTGATAAATCTTTTGATTCCTCTATGGCAGCTACAATATGATCCCATGAAGGAGGTAAATTTCTTAATATCCTCGCAACTATCTTCTTTTCTTCTATAGTATTCCCATAACATTTAATTTGATTAATTATCACGGTAACTTTATAAAAAAAAATCTTTCACCCTTTCATTTTCATTCATCATGATATTGTTAAAATATCTCAAAAAAGTATTGTTTGATAGAGATTACCTTAGCGGAGCCTTTGAATTCTTCCTTGATGATCTCCCAAGCATCTTTTGACTTGGATGCCGCCATAATTCTGGGTAAGATGGATTTGCTTCTCCCTTGCAAGATGAAGAGAAGCACCTTCACGTCTTTCTTTTTTCGAAGCTGCTTTTGCTTGGCCGACGTCCATGAGGCTAATGTTGTGGAATGTTTTGGCTCTTGGAAACCTTTTTCTACAAGATCCCAAAGATCTTGAGAGATGAAGAGTCTTCATTTGGACACTCCAATAATCATAATTTTTACCATCGAAAATGTGGACAAGATTCTGCGCATGATTGAAATGGGACAGGCCTGATGGAGTGGAAGTGAATATGTGGCTCTGATACCAAATTTGTTAAAGTGTGATTTGTAATTCAAAGTATAGAATATTCTAGTAGTCTATAGAAGGCTTAAGTATGTAGTAGAAATATATAAAGGGCAGTAGAAATATATAAGGTATAGTAGAAATATCTAATAGTCAAAGGTGGAGAGTGTAAGAGGAACTTCTAGACGGTGGTATAAACGTGTGGTTTGAAGTAAAGCTCCAGAAAGAGCTAGGAACTTTGTTGAGCCTATAAATAGGCCTTGAGCCCCCCTTTTGTAAGTAAGCAATATAAGCCATTGTGACAGATAACAAAGAGAATTTGGGCTTCAAGTTCCTCTCCTTATTCCTTCAATCCTGTACTTCTGGTTGTTTCTTCATACCATTATATCCTTCATACCCTTAAATCCTCAAACTTAAAAGATCCTAGACCGTCACAAACTTTTATTGCTCCAACAAATTTGATATCAAAGCAATGGATCAGGTGCAGCATTGGAAGAAGCAGCCACTTGGACAACCCCTCAAAAAGAGATTGTAGATTCCCTTCACGTAGTTCCTTTCTTAGTAAGGAAACTGAAGAATGTGATCCTAATGAACCTCTGCGGAATCTCCTTTTATTGCATCTTAAAGAAATTCGCATGTTGTGTCATTATATGCTCTCGACTAGGTCACGGACAGGGAATACCCAACATATAGCTTCAATTGGATGTTCATCATCATTATGTTAACACTGCCCAGCAGTATTGAAATCCTCGCTACAAAACGGCAAGCAAACTGTCCAACAACGATCCATCAACGATCGTTGAGGATTATTAGCCTACCGTCCAAGAACGATCATCACTTGTTTATTCATTCGTGTGTGTGTAATTCTTCCACAAGTTTCTCTGTTGGTCGAGACTCTTGACCTAAATCGTCTCCTCATGTCTTCTTCAAGAACTCTGCGTATTCTTCAAGAACCTCTTCTTTCTCCTCTAGTTTCCTCTATCCTTCGGATGTTGAATTGTCGCCTTACGCTCATCATCTTCTTTATCCGGGCTTCGCTCGTGGTTCTCTCTCCTCTTACATCACTCATGATTCTTGGAAACATAAGTCTAAATGTAATGATACTCTGGAGATGCGTGGGGAACAGAACCCCAGGCAGGCGTCGCATTTCGAGGATTTTCGCGCCAAAAATGAGGGCAACACCGCTTCGGTTCTTGAAGCATCTTCTGGCAAAAGTTGGGTGGAAATTTTTAAAAAGTACCTTAACATTCATTCTTTTGCTTCTGATCGTCTGAATATAAATCCCACTGATTCGTCTTCTAGTGGTCTTCATTCTTCTAAAAGGGTTTCAAGAAAATTCCCTCACCCCCTTTCTACTTCTTCTCCATCTCTCCGTTGCTATCAGTGTTTAGAAAGAGGCCATTTGAAAAAGGAGTGTCGTAACATGATTATCTGTCACTCTTGTGGGGGGAAAGGGCATCACCAAAACATTTGTCCTTCTTGCAAGTTTGGTAATACTAGAGGAAGATCTGGGGGCGGTCGATCTGGCTTTAGCAGTGGTCGCTTTGTTCATGGTGGGGGTAGATCGGGTCCTGGAGGTGGTCAGGGTTCTAGAAGCAGTCTGGATCCTTCAACAGGTTCTGATTCATCGACGGCTAATCTTCTTGATTTGAAGGTGGTGGAGACTGCTTTGATTGTTGCGAAAGCATGGGATAATAGGCAGATATCTGGCAGTAGCCTTTTGGGTCCTCCTCCCTCTTTATCTGGACCCCGCCCCCTTCTTCTGATCCTTCTCTCTCTGGTCCCTCTCTTTCTTGGTCATTCTCTCCTTCTCTTGGAACCGGTTTTAATCATCTTTCCCATTCTGATCTGGTTAGTGAGTCCAAGGTTGAGGTCTATTGCGAATTTTCTCAGGAAATGAAAGATAGATGTCTTCTCCTTAACACGGAGGGTGTTATCTCTGTTAAATCTGGTTCTATCACTGCTCCTGACTTAGCTAATTTTCTTGATGCTCGTTTTCAAATCCCTGGTTGGGATTGGGGTCTTTGGATGCTCCCTAATGGGGACTTTATTTGTAAGTGTCCCAACATTAAATGCTTAGAAAATCTTAAAGGTCAAGATCTTAGGTTTGGGAAGGCTACCTTTTCGGTTAAAAACTGGCCGCAGTTCGGTATATCAAATCGTTCTTTAGGGCTTGTGAAGACTAGAGCTATTGTATCTGGGATCCCTTCTATTGTGAATCTTTCTCTTCCTTTAGTCATGTTTCTAGATGTATTGGCAATTTCGTTGGCTTCTCTGCTAAAAATAGGCTTAGCAATGGTCATCTTGAAGTTATTGCTGATTTTCTTAGATGCCCATCTGCTCCCCTGATCTTTAATTACATTTTGTGGGTTGGTACTCGTGCCTTCAAAATTGTTGTTAACTATCCTGACTCCCCTTCTCACAATATGAACCTATCTTCTTCATCCATTCCTGTGCAAGATGATGTTGTCAATGAAAAATGGGATTCTTGGGGTACCTCTAAGACTCAAGGGCTTTCCTCATCTGCCTTGGCTCCTACGTTGCCTTCTAAGTCTGATAAGGTTCAAGGAGGTAAGGGTAAGATGTCCTCCACTTGGATTAGAAAGACTTTTCCTGTTGTTGAGGAGACTGTGATTAAGGATTCCCCATTTGATTCTCTTTCTTTAACTCCGGTTGCTGATCTTAGTTCTTCTAATCTTCATGTGTCTTTTTCCCTTTCTGAGGTCTTGCCTCTAGCGGATAAAGACATTGTTGAAAACTCTGATAAGGGCTTAGTTCTGTTGAAATCTGATAATACTTTAGTGATGTCCTTGGATTCTCAGTTAAACTCTATTCTTGCTCTCAAACAAAGTCTTCCAATGGGTACTATCTGGAATGATCTCCTTCACTCTCTGATGTTTGGCTATTCCCCTTCCTTTGCTGCAGATTGCCTCTTTAATAACTATCTCTTCAGCCCTAGTTTTTTTCTTCCATCCTTTACTTTAGATAGTCCTTTGGGCTTTTCCTATGATATCTTCAGGGCTTCCAATTCTGTAGGGTTTCCTATTCTCACTGCTGACTCTGTAGATCCTCCTTCACTTTGTGATACTCTTTGGGCTCCTGATCTGGATGTTGATCCTTTGTCGGATACCTTGGATGACACCCCTATCCCTTTAGCCCTTTGCTATCCTGACTCTTATCCTTCTGAGTGTGCTGACTCCACTGTACTTCCGAAATGTGTTGGATCTTGTTCTAAGGTTTATAAGAACAGGAAGCATTCTTCTGTGCACTATGGTCCACTTAGAAGGAGCCTGAGGGTGGAACAGAGACAAGATGGAGGTCAACCAATTCTTGAAAAAGCAGCTTTCATTGCTCAAGTCAGAAACTTTGAAATTCTTGCTCCAGTGATCCCATCTTCTGTGGAAGGTACCTGTCTTGGCTCTATTTTTAGATGTCATTTTGATTCCTTTTCTCCTGAATATTTAGATAATTTTACTTCTAGTTCAGGTCTGTTCAAGGTTGTAAACGGCGTTAGGCGGTGGCGGTTCGGTCAAGGTGTGCCTAGCACCTAGGGTGCCTAAGCGGCGCCTAGGCAGCGCCTAGGCGGTTGAATTTATTTTGCCGGTTTAGTTAATTTCAGTCCTTATAATCATGTAATCCAATTGCAAATATTCATCATGTTCTTGTGTAAATATGTGTAATTAAAGGATGTTTATGTATAAAAAAAGCTTCCCTGTGCAATTAAAAAAACAATTGTCCAATTATAATATGTGCAATATGCCAATATGTGTAATGTGTAACATGTACTATTTTAATATGTGTAATAGGTGTAATATGTGCAATCCATCACCAATAATACAAAAAAAAAGTAAAAACAATTCCACTACTATTAAAGATCCATACATATTATATAACAGATTAATAGATTAATAATAGTTCTTTTTTTTGTGTTATTTTATAGTATTTAAAATTTTAAAATATAGAAAACGTTTAGCTGTTGGACATCAGGCGAACGCCTACTCAACAAGACGACTGCCTAATCGCCTCTAACCGCCTAGACCACCGCCTAATGCAAAGGCGGTTCGTTCTCCTCCATCTGAGTGCCTAGGCGCCGCCTAGGCATCCGAGGCGGACGCCATTTAGAACACTGGGTCTGTTAAATATTGCCCCTCAGGACTTTAATAAAATTGTTGCTCTGGAATTGAGCAGAGGAGGTGCCCATTGTTTATAATGATTATATCAACCTGGAACATTAGAGATTTAGGTAGTGAGGAAAAGAGATTGGCTGTTTTTGACTTCATTTTATCTTCACACTGTGATATTATTGCTATTCAAGAATCTAAGTTACCTTCTCCTTCTCCTTCTTTATTTAGATCTTTAGGTGGTTATCATTACTGAGTGGATTGCTTTAAATTCTGAGGGTGCTTCAGGTGGTATGCTTATTGGTTTTAAGGATCACATGTTCAAATGTACTAATGTTTTTAAAAAGAAATTTTTTCTTGCTGTGGAATTGGAGTGTTTTACCTTTAATTGTTCTCTCCTTTTCATCTCTGTTTATGGTCCTTGTATTCAACCTCTTAAGGATGAGTTTTGGAATGAGTTCTTACCGTGGCAATCTTTTATGAATGGTTGGGTCATCTTTGGGGGTGATTTCAACGCTGTTCGTTTTCTTTCTGAAAGAAGTGGCTTCACTTACAATAGAATAGATTCGAACAATTTCAATAACGTTATTAATAGCCTTAACCTTGTGGATTATCCCATTCTAGGTAGACAATTCACTTGGTCTAATAAGAGACTTATTCCTAGTTTTGCTAAACTTGATAGATTTCTTGTTTCTTGTGATTGGAATGCTAACTTCCCTCTGTCTTATGTTCATGCTGCTTCTAACATTATCTCTGACCATGTGCCTGTTATACTGTACTCTTCCTCCTCTTCTCCTAAACCTCCATGTTTTAAATTTGAGAAGTTCTGGTTAGAAGATCCTCATTTCTTCTCTATGATTTCTTCTTGCTTAAATTCTGTCTATTTATGTTCATGCTGGTCTCAGAAGACTTCTTGCGAAGATCAAAAATATTAAGAATGGCTGTAAACTTTGGGTTAAATCTAGATTTGGCCCTATGAAAGATAGAAAACTTTTGTTGAAAAACAAGATTGATTCTCTGGATGTTCTTGAGGAACAGAATCCTCTTTCACTGTCCGATAGGAATTTAAGATTTGTCTGTCAAAAAGAATATCTTCTTTTGTTGGAATTAGATAAAATAAAGTGGTTTCAAAGAGCAAAAGTTAAATGGCTTACTATGGGTGATGGTAATACTAGATTCTTTCATAACTACGCTTCTCATAGGAGAAGATTAAATCATATTCTCTCTATTCAGACTAGTGGGGGCTTCACATCTGATCCTTCTTTAATTCATCAAGAGTTCTTCAATTATTATAAAAACCTGATGGGGGATCCTGGTGACACTTTCTTAGATATTAATTGGAATCAACTATATCCCCCTTCTAATAGAGTTAATCTTGACTGCTTAGAAGTTCCTTTTTCAGAGGATGAAATTTTTGAGGTCATCTGTGGACTTCCTCTTGATGCTGCTCCTGGCCCTGATGGTATCCCTACTTTCTGTTATAAACTTTTTTGGAAAGATTTTAAAGAGGATATTATTGGTGTTTTTCAAGAATTATTTGATAGCACTCTTGACTTTTCCAGAATTAACTATGCTCATATTATTCTCATTCCTAAATGCGCTGGGGCTAATAAAGTTTCCCAATTTTGACCTATTAGTCTTCTCAATGTCATTTTAAAAATTATTATGAAGGTCTTAGCTAATAGACTAGCTAAAGTTATTGGTCTTCTTGTTGGCTCTTCTCAGTCTGGTTTTATTAAAGATATGTTTATTTTAGATAGTGTTGCTGTGGTTCAAGAAACTATTCATTCTATTCATCAAGATCACTCTGAAGGCATTTTACTGAAGCTTGATTTTGAAAAGGCTTATGATAGAGTTAATTGGAACTTTTTAAGAAAGGTTTTCATTGCTAGAGGTTTTGGTTCTAAATGGATTGATTGGTTTTTTAAAAGTCTTCAATCTGGTACTTCTTCTGTGATCATCAATAATTCTGAGGGGAAGAAATTTTTATGCAAAAGAGGTCTTAGGCAGGGTGATCCTATCTCCCCTCTCTTATTTGTTCTTGTTGCTGATGTTTTCAATTGTATGTTGTCTAATGCTTGGGATAATGGTTATATTCAAGGTGTTGGGGGCTTTCCCTCTTTTAGGGGCATTCTTAACTTACAATATGCTGATGACACTATTCTGTTTTCGACTTGTGATGGCATTATGCTTAGAAATCTTAAATTTCTTCTTTATTGTTTTGAAAGTGTTTCTGGTATGAGAATTAACTTCTCTAAATCTTCTTGTATGTGGATAGGAGGTGATCATAGTAGACAAGAAGAGATCTCAGCATTCTTTAATTGTCCTAAAGGTTCTTTTCCCCCCAATTATTTAGGTATCCCTTTGAGAATTGGCAAACTTCACAAATCAGATTGGTTTCCTGTTATTGATAAAGTTGAAAAAAGACTCAATAGTTGGTCTGGTAGATCTCTCTCTAGAGCTGGTAGACTTATTCTTATTAATTCTGTTATTTCTAGTATTCCGTTATATCTCATGTCCTTCTTCTATATTCCTGTTTGGGTTATCAAGAAGATTGATCTTCTCAGAAGGAGATTTTTTTGGGTTGGATCTTCTATTCAATCTGATCAAGGGAGATGCCTTATGAACTGGTCTAGAGTTTGTAAACATAAATCTGAAGGTGGTTTAGGGATTATTAACCTTCGGAATCAAAACATTGCCCTTCTTGGTAAATGGCTTTGGTACTGTTTTAACTCTGAGGATAAAATGTGGATTAGAATTATTAAAAGGAAATATTTTCGTAGAAGATGTTTTAGTGACTTTTCTGCTCTCCCTTCTTCTGTTGGTTCTTCTTTTTGGAAAGGCATTTGGAAAGCATCAGCCCCCTTTAAATGTGCTCCAAAAAATTTGTGGGGATGGCGAGAATGTTCGTTTTTGGACTGATATCTGGATTGGTAACTGTAGTTCAGCATTCTACTTCCCTGATCTTTTTAAAATTTCTTCTCTTCCTAATGCTTCTGTTTTTTCTCTTTACTCTACTAATAGATATGGTAAAGTCTGTTAAATCATGGTGAGGTTTATGGAGAAAAAAGAGGATTAAATCCATCATAATCATATCCCAGAGCAAACCAAATTTCTTTTTAATCCTCTTTTTTCTCCATAAACCTCACCATGATTTAACAGACTTTACCATATCTATTAGTAGAGTAAAGAGAAAAAACAGAAGCATTAGGAAGAGAAGCAATTTTAAAAAGATCAGGGAAGTAGAATGCTGAACTACAGTTACCAATCTTAGAGCAAACCATATCTTGAGAGGCAGGTCTTTACTCAAGACCTTGATCAACTGTAACCCCTTTTGCTTGAATCCTAGTTTGAACCCTAGGAGCAGGGAAATTTCGCCGGCGATTGAGGACTATAGTCCAACTGTTAACCTCTTCTGGGTCTTGGGAGGCATCAGGGGTCAAAACCCTAATCCTCCATTAGGCTATAGAATCACCTTTGGAGCAATCATGCTCAGAAAACTTTCATTGCGTCTTTGGAGCAGTCATCCTCGGTTAGGCATTATTATGTCTGGTTGCAAATACGAATACCACTCATGAGCACTTCCTTTGAAGATGTGTGGGAATATCTGTACATTGTTACATAAAAAGCTCCAAAAACCGACATCAAAGTTTTATAGCTGTAGTACTGGCTATGACAGACTATTAGAACTTGATTAGTTACAATTTTCTGGGCTTGGTATTTTCCATTGTCTACCTACCTTGATCGTCCTTAAATACAGTTTGAGGAACTGTTTAGTCCATTTCAAATCATTTTATCGTGTCCTTACATGAGGGCGCTACTTTTCTTTTCAATCTTATATATGTGAAGGATTAGGCCATAAGTTTTAGAACTCAGTTTGAGGATTCAATTAATATAATCTCTCTAATTTGTACATACAGCTTCCTCTCATTTGTACTATATATATATGCAAGAGAGTTGCTACAAATATAATACAATTTCATTCTCTCCTTACTCTTTTTCTCCTACAAATATTTAATATGGTGAGAATATTAATTTTTGTATCAAAAGGTTTAATTGAGCATATGTAGCCTATGGAGGCGGTGGCAGACCCTACGATAAATTTTAAGTGTTGGAGACGCATAGTCCATCGTCTTATAGCAAAAATATAGGTAAGAGATGTGGACAAAAAGGAAAAACTAGTCCAACTGATTAAAATTGCAGAAACTAGTTGCTGTGGGACTATAGCAATCTTAATTGTTTTCAAACAAATTATCCAATAACAATCCTTACTTTTGTTAGTAATGAAGGATAGGTAGGCCTTCTCCATATTCTCTCTACTACTGGTGGTTAGATATGAGGTGTTTCAGTTAGTAATAATAATTTACATTGAAGTAGTTTCCTTGCTTTTTTTTGGGACTTTTTTTCTGGGAGAAAAAAGGGTGGGGGGGGGGGGGGGGGGGGGGATTGGTCTTAAAGAAATTGAAGAGATAAATTTATCTGTTATTTTTTCTTTTATAAGATTTTTCCTCTCCTTCATTGATATTGTGGTTGCTATTCTTCTGCAATTTGTAATGTTTGGTTTTTATTTATTTATTTATTTGGACTTCATCTAGCCAATATGAGTAAAAGCTCTTCAAAACCATGATAATCCACACATATATACAACCACGATATCCTCCACACATACATCATGACACAAAATCTTGCATTATCATATCTAACACCGATTTTGTGTCATGATGTATGTAAGGATTTTGACCCCACTAAAAAAAGTTTCCTGTACAAGAGATGTTTCAAATATTTGAGTTTGGTAAGAAAAAGAGATTCTTTCACCTCTATTGTCTCCTTGGGAAATATATGGATAGTGCTACTGCTTATGCTCATATCCTGATTTGGATTTCAACTTTATCTTTAAATATAGATTCAAATATTTTTTAAAAAAATTTCTTGTAACAATTAATAGAGCAATAGTTATTTCAGTGTTTATTCTAAATGGTTTCAAAATTAAATTAAATATTTTCCACATTATTCTAGTCCTGGTTTCCTTTATCTCACCACATGCAAAACCTCTCTGTTCTAACCGAGTGCTGGTTTTCTTGCAGAGACCATCTGCTACACTCTCTATGGAAGCTAAAAATGCAGCTGCTGAGATACGGAAGAGGCTGCAGCTGGGATATAAACTGAGTAAAGTTGTGAAAAACAAAGAGGAAGCCTATGCATTGTTTGATTTGTTCAGAAATGAAGGCTACCTGCTTACGCAGAACCAAGGAAGATATTGCGTAAGTTGAAAAGGGGAGAGATCATTATCTTGCTAATTCTAATTATAATGTTCACCTGTTTAAGTTGTATGACTGCTTTCTCAAAACTTCTTCAATCACAGGTGATACTTAGAGAAGGTTGTTCACCTCAAGACATGCTAAAATCTCTGTTTCATGTTAATTACCTTTACTGGCTGGAGAGAAACATGGGGATGGAATCAAAAAGCATTACCGACGAGTGCAAGCCTGGTGGAATGTTGCAAATATCTTTAGACTATGTGCAGAGGGAATTCAGCCATATTAAGCGAGATGGTTCACAAGCTGGATGGCATACTGACGACGGGTTGATAGCAAGGCCATTACCGAATCGGATACGGCCTGTCTATTCAAACTCTAACTTGACAAGTTAGATAACTAGGGGGAACGTGTTGTTATTCAAGATTGAAGTAGACAATTGTTGATGGAGCCAAGTTTTCCCAGTTGGAAATCTGTGATTATTCTGAGGGATCTGCTATATTCCATGGGTAAGTATTAAGTGGAAAGATATTACCACTTCCAAATTAGATACAGCTAATCCAGCATAGTAATTTTTGTTAATTATTGCTCCTAATAGAAGGTGTTCATATCACAAATTTAGACTTGGAAACTTTTACCCAGGACACTGACTTACCTACTTTGTAGATGGTGAACAGCTTGTTTATGGCTGTTAGTTTTGGCCCTTCATGCCTACTTTAAGGCATAGAAAAGGGAAAATGTTTTGGCTGACTTGCAGTGATCATTCAGTTCTTAGGGATATACTAATGTTTCTAATACATCTATATGATTGTAAATCTATTTTTCATGTGTACATCCAATCATACTGTTTCAGATTTTGGATTGAATGTCTGTTCCATGATAGGTGATTGCTGCAGAAAGCACACTTATTTTTCATCTAATCTGCATTTATTGTTATTGCTGTTTATTTTGGTGTGGGAGCAAATAGATAATGAGTTCATATTTGAAGGAACTACTAAGGATCTAAACCTTTGATCGTTGCCGCAAAAAGTAGTTAGAGCTCCCGAGAGTGGATCTGAATTGTTGATTGAACACCGTGATCCGAATTCAACGGTTACTAATGCGACTGATGGACTTGCAAAAAATTTGAAACACTGGGGGTGGCTCCAGCGACAAACCCTCTGTCGCTCAAGTCAGAACTGGAGGTAGATAGAGTTTAAAAGAGAAATTGCAGATTTATTGATTACCTTCTGCTTGAGGAGGAAGGAGTGTATTTGTAGGCTTAAGAAACAGTATAGGAGTTTGATATGGAACCGTTAGATTAATACGAATTTTTTATCTTTTGTTGATTCTCTCCTTTAAGAGATAAGATTTTCTTGTTGGTGATAAGAGATTTGATTTACTGCCATCATGGAGGGGTATCTCTCCTAGTAGGCCTAGTCGCTTTTAATGTGCTTGAAAGCGGCCTGTATTCTTGTAGACGAGTCTAAAGAAGATTCGAACCTATTAAAGAGGTCCGTTATGATTATCTGTCGGTAGAAATTTTGAGATCTGTGCATGAATTATAATGTCCAGATCTGTTGTGATTTTTACCATTATCACAAGCCTCCCACTTCCGGAAGACAATTTTCTTAGCTTCGGAAAGTAGTTCACTTAATTCTAAAATTCTGGAGTATAATCTTAGCTTTCAAGGATGATTGGAGATACCTGGAACTGATCTGAAGCTTCTGGAGGCGGCGAATATTTTTCTGGATTTTCCTTTTTTTTTTTTAGTTTTCATAATTTTTCGGATTTTTAATATTTTCCCCTAATTTAAAATTGCTTTTTCCAGTGGGACGGAATGCCACAAGTTCAAGTGCAAGCGGGGTCTCCGCCAAGGAGACCCGATTTTCGCTCTCCTCTTTTCGCTTGTCGCTGATGTGTTTAGCAAGTTACTCCATAACACCTGGGACGCCGGGGCGATTGAAGGCCTGAGAGAATCTCCTTGTTATCGCGGCGTGTTGAACCTTCAATATGCCGATGACACCATTATCTTTGCTAAACACAATGGGTGCTCCTTACGGAACCTTAAGTTGCTTCCCTATGTCTTTGAATTTGCGTCTGGATTAGCCATTAACTTTCAAAAATCCTCGGTGCTTTGGCTTGGAGGGTCTTTGAACCGTCAAGTGGAAATTGCACAATTCTTTAACTGCGCTCCGGCTTCTTTTCCAATCCAGTATCTTGGTATCCCGTTGCGATGGGGTAAGCTTCGTAAATCGGATTGATTGCCGATGATCGAAAAAGTTGAATCTAGACTTCACGGTTGGTCGGGTAAATTTCTTTCTAGAGGTGGTAGACTCATCCTTATTAACTCCGTTGTCTCTGTCATCCCTTTATATATGATGTCCTTCTATCTTCCTTCCTGGGTGATTAAGAGGATCGATCAACTCAGAAGGTATTTCTTCTGGTCGGGGGGAGGGTCTTATAAAGCGGGCTCTCATATCTGCAATTGGAAGTTGATCTGTACCTTGAAAGCTGCGGGCGGTCTCGGGGTTCTCAACCTCAGACACCAAAACTTAGCGCTTCTGGGGAAATGGTTATGGAGATTTCTTAAAAATGATCAACTTCCTTGGGTTCGCCTGATCTCTCTCAGATGCTTCTCTCGTTGCAAGATGTGAGAGTTTCCGACCCTCTCTTCTCGCAGGGCCTCTTCGTCTTGGAAGGGAGTCTGGAAAGTGGTTGAGCTGTTCCAATGCGGTTTAGCACACGTGTGCGCGGTGGGAGCCAAGACTAAATTCTGGGAAGACCTTTGGTTCGGTAACCTCAAGCTTTATAACACTTTCCCTGCGTTATACCATTTAGCGGCCAACTCCTCCGCTACGGTGGAGGATTATGTTCTGGTTATCAATAACCAAAAATTCTAGTCGATTCCTTTCTCGTGCGTCTTACCGCCGCCTCTACTGGTCGGCCTTCAAGACCTTTTCAGTTGCATCAACCTTTATCCCTGACATCCCATTGACGATTTTAAATGGAGATGGACCAGTTTGGGTAATTACTCTGTTAAATCCTTCTATAATTTTCTTAATTTCGGGGGTATCTACTCCCTGAGTGCTAAGTTCCTCTGGTCTAGTTGCGCGCCCCTCAAAGCTAAAATTTTAGTCTGGGTAGCGCTGAACAACAAACTTCTTACCGTTGATGTCCTTAACAAGAGGAACCTAGCCATAGGGCAACTCTGTGCTTTGTGTTCCTCGGATCATGAAAACGCAGACCATCTGTTTTTGAAATGTAGCTTTATCCAACCGTTATGGAAGATTTCCGCTATTGCGTGGCAGGCATCGCATATCCCATGCAATATTCCTTCCTGTTGGATGAATCATTCGCTCAGAAAAGAATTCCGTCAATCCTGGAACCTCTCTTTGATGGCCATTATTTGGGTTATCTGGTCTGAACGTAATAATCGTATTTTTAAACATTTGGCTTCGTCGCTTGATAGAATCATTGAGGAGTTTTTATTTTTTGTTAAATTCTGGCCATCCACTTTAAAGGAGGATAAAGTGGAAGGCCTGCAACTTTCTCGCCTGGATTACGCGATTAGTGTTTTTCGTTCATCTTAGAATGTATTCCTTGTTTCTTCTTCTAATCTGTGTTTTCTTGCCTTTTGTGCAGACCTGATGCTGTTCTGGTGGTTGCTTGCCCTCCTTTTGGCTTACTTTTTTGGGTTTTTGGTTCTGGACCATCAGGTTTGGTCTGTGTTCCCCCGGACTACTCGTTCTGATGTGGGGGTTTTTTTTGTGGCTGTCATTTTTAGGTGTTGATGTATAGCTTGTATTCCTCCTTTATGGTGATGTAAGGTCGAAAGTCCTTGGGCATGTTTGCTTACCATCTATTGGCTAACCCTGTTCTTTTGTAAGCAATTGTCGTATCGTATGGCTTATTTGTCTCATTCTTTTGTTGTATTGGTATTCTCTTCTGGCTGTGTTTCTTGTTCTTTCGGCTGTGAGGCTGTTCCTGCGGTCTTTGTGCTTAATTGCGGGCTAGCTGTGTGTTGGGCTCTTAGGCTCTGAGGTGGGGGCTTGAGCAGTGTTATTGTGCTTTGAATGTTTTCTGTATTCTCCTCCTTTTCGGTGGTGTTTGAGGTGGGTTTCGGCAGATTCTTTGCTTTTGAGTTTTTTCTGGCATGCTGTGTTTTGGGTGCTCTGTCTCTTGGGGCTTTTTTAGAGGCAATGCCCCCTTTTTCCTTACGTTTCGCTCTTCCCCTCTATGTATAGTTCTGGTTGACTGTGGTTTGTTTCCTCCTTGTTATATTGTGTTTACCGTATTTTGGGTTTGGTGGTTGGTTGCGTCTCCGATCCTGCTCCGCTGAGGCTGGTATTGAGCCTTTATTTTTAGAAGCATCATACTATCAGCTACTGTTATGTTGTGTTTTTTCTTCTCTCTATTTTCTGGGCATGCCTTGGTCCTGTGTTCTCCTGCTGTGAGGTTGGCTCTGGGGCTGCCGGTCCTCCTCTGGCTATCCTCCTCTATCGAGCATGGCCTTTTTTAGCGGCAGGGCCTCTAGGTTTGTGGTTGGTGTTCGTGCTGCGCTCACTGGGGCCTAGCGCTTGCGGATTCTCACTGCACTCGGTGTAGGAAGGACATGCTGCTCTCTCTGGGTCTGGGGATTTTGGTGCACCTCGTTTGCAGCTTTCTTTCGGGTCTTGTTTTGTTTCGTTGTTTTTCTGTGGCAATTCTCTCAATTGCATTTCCTTTATTTGTTGTTGTTGCTGTTTGTGTTTGTTTTTTACCGTTGGTAAAATAGTAATTTGTAACTCTCTATGATTTTTACTTATTGGGCTGGAATCGTAAGATTCTATCCGTGTTATAAAAAAAAGGCTTTTTCCAAATTTTTAATTAATTATTCTGACTTTTAATTACTTTTCAGAAATTTTAATTGATTTCCTTAATTTAATAATTATTTTTAGAATTTGTAATTAAAATTTTGAACTAAAATATTTTTTGGGAATTTTATTGATTTTATCGGGTGGCCCGCTTTTTCAAGCAATCTTACCCGTTGATCAGGAGGAGCTTGCTCGCTGATGTGATCAGGGTAACTGAGAAGGGGAGGAAGAGAAGGGGGTGATGTGGCGAGATGTGGAGCGTCAATCTTCTCAAGCTCGCTAATCAGAGTGATCAAACGGTCGGGAAGTGGACCAAGTGGATAGGGGTGAAGCGCGTGAGGTGGCGCGATCCCTTACGTCCATTTTGAGCGTGCCTGCTTCTTTGGAAGATTCGATGGATGTAATTCGCTGCGAGGACCCCTCAGCTCGGCTGACGATCTCGCCGACCTCGAGCTTGATGAACTCAAGGCTTGGGCGCTTTTGGAGCTCGGTGGAGCTACTGTGGGTGAGGAAGGAGCTCGACGGAGGTGTTTAGCAGCGAAGGTTTTGAACTCGGCGATAGTGTTGAGCTTGGCGAAGGAGTTTGGAGCTCGGCGAAGGAGCTTGGAGCTCGGCGGTGGAGCTTGGAGCTCGACAACCTTTGTTTTGGCCGAGCTATGAGCTCGGTGGTGCTAGGGAGTTGGTAAGCAGGGCGACCTGAGGCCTTGGCTGTCCTTGAAGTTGAAGCTTGGCGGAGCTAGGGCTTTGACGAAGTTGCGGAGCTGTGGGTTAGGTTTTGAATAGCTTGGTATGCTGTCGACTTGGAAGTTTTAGCCACGCTTATTGTTCTTCTTCGAAACCGGGAGTTAGTATTTTGGAGCTTTGGTTGGGTTCGAAGGTCAGGTTTGTGGTTAGCTTCAAGTTTTCGTAAAGCTTCAGGTTTGATCTTCTCCGATGCTTGGGTGATTGGTTTTATTGAGTTGTCTTCGAATTTTGCTGAGTTGGTGAGGAGCCAGATGTGATCAATCTTGGAGTTTGATTGAATTAGAGTTAGCTCTTATTTGAGTTAGAGTTAGTGTTGTTGAGTTCAAGCTTCATTGAGGATTTGACATCAGGTACGACGAAGCTTCATTGAGTTCAAGCTTCTCTGATGATGAACTTGTTGTTCATGTTTGAGATGAGCTGATGAGGATGATGCCTTGATCGAGCAACGAAGAATCTGATGTCTTCAGAGTCGAGTCTTGGCGAAGTTTTGGAGCTAGTGTTTGTGGGGAGCTTCGTAGCTCACTTTGGATTTGATCACCTTTGAAAGCTTTTGTAGCTTTGAGTATATTCAAACTTGAGCTTGAATGAAGGTGGTTGTGTTTGGACTTGGCTAGCTCCTGAGTTGGATCAGGTTAAAACGTTCCCTCGAGCTTGATTTGTTGGATTCTTAGTCAACTATGAAGCTTTGATATTGGGTTCTTCGGAGAGTTTGAGTTTGGAGTCTTGTATTGAATTTGACTTCTACTGCAACTCATTTTAGAGGTCATGAGCTCTAGTTGATTCATAAAGGCTCTAACCCTTCTCACTCATAATCACCGACAAGTAGGATCTTCTTGGGTGAACTTATCAACTTGTTTATCGATCAAAATGTTCCGTTAAACCGCTCTTTCGTCGACCAAGCGTTGTGTTGTTCGCTTATTTTATCGATCGAGCATTTCATTGTTGGAAGATTGTTCTGTTGGTTTGGGAGCCGAGTGCTTTGATCTGAGGATCTTGTGTATGTAGCTGACTTAGAAGAGCTGTTGCAAGAATATACTTCGGAAGACGGTCGGACTACGGACTTGCTGTTTGATCCCAACAAGTTTATTGAAACAACTATGAGACGGAGTTGAATGTTTGAATTTGCTGCTTGTGCCCGCAAGTTTAGAGAGGCAACTCTCAGACGAAGTTGAACGTAGAGCTTGCTGTTTGGTCCCATAAAGTTTGGAGAGAACTCTGTGACAGAGTTGAACATTGAACTTGCTGTTTGTGCCCAGCAAGTTTGGAGAGGCAACTCTTGGATGGAGTTGGTCGTAAAGCTTGCCGTTTGATCCCGGCAAGTTTGGAGAGACAACTCGGAGACGGAGCTAAACGTAGATATTGTCATTTGATCTCAGCAAGTTTTGTGAAGTCAATTCTGAGACGGAGTTGAACGTAAAGATTTTCGTTTGTTCCTGAAAAGTTTGGAGAGAACTCTGTAACGAAGTTGAATGTTGAACTTGTCGTTTGTGCCTAACAAATTATTAGAGAACTATGAGACAGAGTTCAACGTTGAGGTTGCCGTACAGGGCTTGTTGGAAGAATTTCATAAGTTTCCAAAAATTGAAGATAGACATCAAGAAATGGAATTTCAATTATTTGTGGAAAAATATTAGTTGGTAGAGCCCCTGAAAGGAAAGAGATGTTGAGTATGAATCCTTCACATATTCTTCTAAATTATATGTTCATGCGGGATTCATTTGGAAAGCTGGTAGAGATATGCAACAACAAACCGTTTTATCGGAAACATTCCTCTAATGAATTTCCTGTGAACCTCTACAGTAAATGGAATATACAGAATTGTGATCAATCAAATATTGCAAAGTTTCGATATTTACAACCGTTCAGAATTGGACCATAACGGAAAATTCTACTAATACCAGCACCATAATATCAGATTGGGCAGGAAGATCGGAATTAGAAATTGATAGAAGAGTAAGGATATGGACATGCGCAAGTAGGAAACAAAAAAAAATATTCTAGTTCTATTATCAGCTATGAGTTTGAATCTAAGATAAATTCTAGATAATGTTTGTTACCCTGAATTTTTCTTGTCTTTCTCGATTGATCAGCAAGTTTGGAGGGACAACTCTAAGACGGAGTTAAATGTGGAGTTTGCCGTTTGATCCCAGCAAGTTTAGAGAGACAACTTTGAGCCGGAGTTGGATGTTGAGTTTGTTGTTTGATCCTATCAAGTTTAGAGAGATAACTCTGAGACGGAGTTGAACGTTTGAACTTATTGTTTGTGCCCAACAAGTTTGATAGAGGCAATTCTTAGACGGAATTGAACGTAGAGCTTGTCGTTTATTCTCGGCAAGTTTGGAGAGAACTCTGTGACAAAGTTAAACGTTGAACTTGCCATTTGCGTCCAGCAAATTTTTAGAGAACTCTGAGATGGAGTTGAACGTTGAGCTTGCCGTTTGTTCCTGACAAGTTTGGAGGGACAACTATGAGACGGGGTTGGATGTGGAGCTTGCCGTTTGATCCCAACAAGTTTAGAGAGACAACTCTGAGACAGAGTTGAACGTTTGAACTTGCTGTTTGCACCCAACAAGTTTGATAGAGAACTCTTTGACGGAGTTATACGTTGAACTAGCTGTTTGATCCCAGAAAGTTTGGAGGGGCAAATCTAAGACATAGTTGAACGTAAAGCTTGTTATTTGTGCCCTGCAAGTTAATAGATAACGTCGTGACAGAGTCAAACATTTGAACTTACCGTTTAATCCCAGCAAGTTTAGGTAGACAACTCTGAAGCGGAGTTGGTCGTTGAGCTTGCTGGTCCCAGCAAGTTAATGGAAACAATTCTAGGGTGGCGTTGGATGCCGAGCCTATTGCATGATAATAAGGGGTTGTTGGAAGGACTCGAGCAAAGAGCAGAGCAGCAGGACTCGTTGTACGGAGTTAACGAGCTGTTGGCGGTGCTCGGGCGAAGAGTGGGGACCAAAACGTTGAACTCGTTGTTTGGAGTCAAAGAGTTGTTGATTGGAGCCTTAGCGAAGAGCAGAGAATTAAACTCGTTATTTGGAGTCAACGAGTCATTGATGGAGCTCGAGCAGGTAGCAGAGCGTTGAACTCATTATTTGGAGTCAACGAGTTGTTGATGGAGCTCGAGAGGAGAGCAGAATGTGAAATTGTTGTTTGGGGTCAACGAGTTGTTGATGGAGCTCGAGTGGTGAGCAGAGTGTCAAACTCATTGTTTGGAGCCAACGAGTTGTTGATGGGACTCGAGCAGTGAGTAAGGCATCAAACTCGTTGTTTGTAGTCAACAAGTTGTTGATAGAGCTCTCGAGCGGTGAGCAAGACGATGAATTCGTTGTTTGGAGTCAATGAGTTGTTGATGAGGCTCGAGCGGTGAGCAAGGTGTTAAACTCTTTGTTTGGAGTGAACGAATTTTTGATGGAGCTCGAGTGGTGAGCAAGGCGCTGAACTTATTGTTTGGAGTCAACGACTTATTGATGGAACTCGAGCTGAGAGCAAGACGTTGAACTCGTTGTTTGGAGCTAACAAGTTGTTGTTGGAGCTCGAGTGGTGCGCAAGGCATTGAACTCGTTGTATGGAGTGAACGAGTTATTAATGGAGCTCGAGTGGTGAGCAAGGCATTGAAGCGGCGAGCAGAGCGTTGAACTCGTTGTTTGGAGTCAACAAGTTATTGATGGAGCTCGAGCAGAGTGCAGAGTGTTGGACTCGTTGTTTGAAGCCTGTGAGTTGTTGATGGTGCTGAGCAGTGAGCAAGGTGTTGGAAGTTAACGAACTGTTGACAGAGCTCGAGCTCGAGCAATGCATTGAACTCGTTGTTTGGAGTCAATGAGTTATTGATGGAGCCTGGGCGGAGAGCAAGCTGTTAAACTCGTTATTGGGAGTTAACGAGCTGTTGATGGAGTTCGAGCGGTGAGCAAGGCACTGAACTCGTTGTACGGAGTTAATGCACTGTTGACAGAGTGCGAGCAAAGAGCAAGGCGTTGAACTCGTTTGGAGCTAACTTGTTGTTTGGAGCTCGAGCGAAGAGTAAGACGTTGAACTCGTTGTTTGCAGTCAACGAGTTGTTGATGGAGCCTAGGCAGAAAGCAAGCTGTTAAACTTGTTGTTGGGAGTTAATGAGCTGTTGATGGAGCTCGAGCGATGAGCAAGGAACCAAACTCGTTGTACGGAGTGAACGCACTATTGACAGAGTGCGAGCGAAGAGTAAGGCGTTAAACTCGTTCTTTGGAGTCAACAAGTTGTTGATGTAGATCGAGCATGATTAAGGCGTTAAACTCATTGTTTGGAGTCAACGAGTTGCTGATGGAGCTCGAGCAGTGAGCAGAGCGTTGAGCTCGTTGTTTGGAGTCAACGAGTTGTTGATGGAGCTCGAGCAGAGTGCAGAGCATTGAACTCGTTGTTTGGAGTCAACGAGTTGTTGATGGAGCTCGAACGGAGTGCAGAGCGTTGAACTTGTTGTTTGGAGCCAACGAGTTGTGGATGGAGCTCGAGTAGAGAGCAATGTGTTGAACTCGTTGTTTGGAGTCAACGAGTTGTTTGTCAAAGGAACTCATGTGGCGCATTGAGTGCCGAACTCATTTTGTGGAGCGAATAAGTTATGTGAGTTATGAGTCTTCTTGTTGTTGAAGTAAAGTCCTTTGTTTGTTCAGCGTTGAAGTGGTTCCATTCTTCTCTTTGCTGAAAAGTAGTTGTGTACATTGAATGAGGTCCTCGGGACATTGAGCTTGCTTTCCTTCGTGATACGCTGCGCTTGACGGAGTTGGAACTTGTTCGTTTGCACGGCGCTTTATGTGAGATGAAGTTAGAGCTTGCTCAGGTGGTAGGAAAGACTTAGAGCTTGCCCGCCAAGGACGACTGGTCCTAAGTTTCATCGTCAAGTGTCGTGGCGACTGTGGGGAGTTGTTAGCTAGCGAAAGCTCTGTGAAGATGTTTTGCCTCTTAGGTGGAACATCCCTCTACTATGTATCTGGATGAACGACATGTAGGACAATTTGATGTACAATGTTTGCAAGACTTTTGCGACGATGCTTAGGCATGAAACGTAGACTAATTGTAATTCTAAAGTTGTAGCGAGACTTATTGCTGAAATTGATGAGTCATCGACTGTGTTCTTTGTAGCTGAAGAACAAGGCCTCGAACCTGTTGTTTGTAGCTAATGAACTGTCAATGAGGTTGGAATAATGTGCATAGTGTTTGACGAAGTTAGAACTTGTCTGTTTTGTACCCAGCTAGTTGTAGGCGCAAGTCTGAGGAAGAGTTATTTTCCAAACTTACTATATAGGTCCTCCAACAAATTGTGAGAGTCACATCAAGTGGCGAATTGAAACCCAAATGTTGGTTTTACAAGTTTTATTGGAGTAACTACAGTCCACGATTTTGGACCTTTAATCTGTCTTTAAGAAATTTTAACTAGTTTTAGGAATGGTTCGACTTGTGAGTTGAACTCTGAACGTGCTTGGTTGCCGGTTGCTAAAGTAACTCCGAGCCATGGGTATAGATTCCGAACTTGTTAGTTTAGGAATTTAACAGGTTACTGGAGTAGATCGAATGGCGAGTTGAACTCTAAACTTGCTTTGTTGCAAATCGCTATAGTAACTCCGAGTCACGGGTATGGATTCCGAACCTATCGTCGAGGTGTTAACGAGTTGCAGGAGCAGGTCGAATGGCAAGTTGATCTCGGAACGTGCTTCATTGTAGGTTGCTAGAGCAACTTCGAGCCACGGGTATGCACTCCAAACTCGTCTTATAAGGAGCTTCTAATTAGTTTTTGGTGTCTCTTTTAGGAGTAAACTTGGCATTTAACTCATTGTATGCATCCGTAGATTTGTACAATAAGTCTGCAAAAATTAATATTAAATTTTATTGAAAAATAAAAATAAGTGGCTGCTTTAGTGGCTAGCCTTTATTAGATGCAGTAATCGGTAGCGAAAGCGGTCTTTATTTAGAAAAAATCCTGAAAATACATAAAGGCGGGCATTAAATGCCCTTGTTGGACTTCATGGGGTGTTCCACTTTACAAGTCTCTGGTAATATCTCCTTGCCCCCGGGTTTTCAAGTTGATGAGCCGCTAGGCGAACAACTTGGTAGACCTTGTCTGGACTTGCCTGTTTTGGAGTGAGTCTCCCCTTATTTTGTAGAGAGAAGGGGGGGGGGGTCTTCAGCTTCACCAATGTGTTTTAGCAGGAATAATTCTTTCCGTTGAGCGGAGTGACTTCGGGCAGGGGGATTCAGGTCTATTACTGTATTCTGATGAGTACAAATCTGGACCTGGTGCGATATGATTTGGCAGGTTTGGAAGTTATCGGTAGGATTGTCTAGTGCAATAGATTCGAACTCGTTTACAAATTTGGTGTTACTGTGATTGCAATCTGGCAGTAGCTCTATGCCGTCGAGGGGGAGAACAGAGCCCCCATTGTAGCAGTGTAGCATGCTCGTGCTGCCTGTTGGTTCCCTACAACTTGGCATATGTCTGCTGTTGTTGGGAACTTCATCTTCATGTGGTAGGCGGAGGCAACTGCGTGAAAGGCCGCGAGGCCCAGACGACCAAATATTGCATTGTATGCGACTTTCACGTCGACTACCATAAAGTCCTGTGATTCCGTTCGAGTAGAGGGGACTTTTCCTGCTATCACATCGAGTGTGATGATTCCTTCTATTTGAACGGGGACAGGGGTGTATAACCGGCTAGCTTGAGTCTGTCTCGGGAGAGTTTTAGGTCGTTGAAAGTGTTCATGAAAAGAATGTTTACTGAGCTTCCGTTGTCCACTAGGATACGACGTACCTCATGATTTACCATGCAAAGATTTATGACCAATACGTTGCAATGAGGTGTTCGGACACCTTCTAAGTCTTTGTCGGTGAAAGATATCGGGACCCCGGTGCTTTTGGTAGGCGAGATGTTATGTACTGAGTAGACTTCCCTAACAAATGCTTTTCGAAAGAAGTTGGAATCTTCCCCCATCAGACATCCGTGAATGGAGTGGAGAATGGCCATGTGTTCTGAGTCTTGTGATTCGGAGGGTCTCTCTCGACGCTTATTAGTCCCCCGTGTCGGAGGGGTTTCAACGTTGTTGTTTTGCTGAATAAATTGGGAGAAGTAGCCCCGACGAATCAGGCCATCAACTGTTTCTTTGAAGTTTCGGCAGCTGTCGGTGGTATGTCCATTGTATCTATGAAATGCGCACCACTTGTTCATATCCCTTCTTTCGTTGGATGTGGACATCTTTGGGAAGGGCAGACTATTTCGTCCTCCTCAACTTCCATGAGGATGGCTGATACGTTTGCATTGAGAGGAGTGAACTTATCAAAGTGTAGTGCTGGAGGTGGATGGCGCTGACTTGCGCTGTCTTTCTAAAATTTTCTAGGTCCTTCCTCGTTTGTATTCTTCCGTTTGTTCCCGAAAGATGAATTGTTCTTTCCTTGAGGATAAAGAGTTTCATCGGCTCGTATATATTTCACTCCTCTCTGGGAGTTTAGTAAAATCTTTAGGAGGCTTCTTTGCGAGGGAGGCTTTCAGGTCTTTATTAGTGATGTTGTGGCGAAAGGCGGCAGCTGCCACTGACGAGTCTAGCGAGGAGATGGACCTTACTTCAGCTGTGAAGCGCTTGACAAAGTCTTTCAGTAGTTCTCTATCATTTTGCTTTAATTCCGATAGGGAAACACTTGTTTTTTCAGCCATGCGGCTAGTAACGAAGTGCACTATGAAAAGCTCATCGAGCTGGAAGAAGAATATTGACTCTGAAGTTAGGCGGAAGTACCATTCATTTGCTTATCCTTTCAAGTTGCAGGGAATGTTCGACACTGGAGTGCATCGGTGGTATTGTAGACCATCATGAGAGTTTTGAAACTTTCTGTAACCCCCGTTCCCGCCAATATGTATTTTGTGTATTTTCGGTATTTCGATTTTTGTAAATTATTTTTTCGCTTTTAAATTCTTTTTGTTAAAAGTTATTGTTGGATCTCGTATTGAAGTCTATTTTTAATCAATAATTCTATTTGTAACTATTTTTCAATGATTTTTATATTGTAATACAAATCATATTTTTGTTATATGATCTTATTGTTATTATTATTATTATTGTTATTATTATCATTATTACATATGATTGTTTATTAATTTGTGAAAGCCCGTAGACTTTTAATCCATCTATTTTTATTATTTATTATTTGGAGTCCAAACCAAGTATATATTATTAATATATGGTTATTCTAATTATTTGTGTAAAGTTAAATCTTAATCCAATTGTATTCTCCCAATTAATTCTATTCTTGTTGAAACCTAAAAATTTTGTACAACCCATTTAAATTTTTGTATGTTGAATACTCTAATTTATCTAATATATTTCTAATTATTTTTTATTGGATTTAAAACCCAAACCCTAAAACCCATTCTTATTGGATCATAATCCAATAACCTGTACCTGCTCCCCATTAACCTATTCTATATAACACCCCCCCCCCCCCTCTAAACCCTAACCTAAACCTACCCCCTATATTGTTAAAACCTACAACAGCCTACCCACTTGCCCCTCACCTCTCTCCCCGTAACCGCTCACCCACCTTCTTCCTCCTTTGCGAGCTTCAAAACCCATCGATCACCTCGTCGACCACCCTCATCCTCTCCTTCTCACACCATCATTGAAGAACCCATCCCTCCTGCCCAATCCCCGAAGTGCCGCTCTCCAGTCGAGCCCCTGCCATTGCCGATTGCTACCTCTCCTTTCGTCTTCCTCCGTCTTGCTCCGAAACCCTTCCCCTCGTCGCCAATCAACCGCCACAACCACCTCGATCCACCTCGCCAGTCGCAGTCATCCCCATCCTCTTCCTCCCGATCGGCACCCTATCTCGCCGTCGCCTTCCTCTATTTTCCCCCGAAAAAGAGCACCTCCATCGACTTCCATCACCTCCTCTGCCCTCGACTGCAGACCACCCTCCACTTCCACCCTGTCTTCGACATCCACCGCGACCACCAGCGCCCCGCCATTGCTGCTCCTCTTCCTGTGTTTTCTTCCGAAAATAGAGCACCGCTGCTCCTCCTTCCCGTGCTACCTCTTCGACCGTGCTCAGCCTCCCTGCCACCGCAAGCCCTTGCCATCGCACCCCTGTTGCCTCGCACCACCACCCGCCGCCAGTACAGCCCCGTGCTGCCATTGTCGAAATTGTTGTGCGTTGTTTGCTGTTCGGGATTTTCGCAGTTGCTATTTGCTGTTGTGCACGTGTGATGCATGTGCTCTTGCTATTGCCATTTTGCTGTGTTGTCGTGTTGGAGTTCGTGCTGTGTGTTGCTTGCACGTGTTGCCGTCGGGACACTCGTCCCATTATTCTATTGCTATCGGAATCATCGTCATCTTTCAGGCAAGTATTCTCTTGTATGAAATTTATTGTATCCCGCACAAGCAATTTCTTAAAAATCCGCAAGCAGGTTCATCATAGTTAACTCCTGTTCTTATGTTATATGTGTCGATATCCTTTGATCCACCGATATTTTGTTTCGATTCGATCCTATCAATTCTACATTGTAGGAATACCATGATTAGCCTATTATTGCATGCACGACACAACACATGATAAACAAAACTAAAAAAAAATGCACATGAACAATTAGAAGTGATTGCCAATTTTGTTGTATGTGATTGTGTTGAATATCAGAACTTGATGTTGTAACCATGATAGTAACTTCCCCCATCTTTATAATGTTAACCTTATGCTTGAGTTGCTGATGTGATAGTTCACTTATTTCTAGTTAAGATTTTATAATTGTTCGAACAAAAATCAAGTTATTATGAATATTTTAGTTCTGGAATACTGCTGTCCTGATTTTGCTCGATGGTTTTGACTCTGTTAATGACAAAATATTGAGTTGGTTTCTGAATATGAATTGTAGCCCCATGTGTCTATTTTTCACAACATCTGAAGGAATCGAATTCCGAGTTATAAGTTGTGGGATATTGCTGTTTTAGTACCGCTGGGTCTAGATTTTCAGATTCACAATTTCACTGTATTGCCCTGCCTTGCAATTTAATTTGAACATGTTGTCAGTAATCTAATAATATGAAATTTATCTTGCTGAGACTAGACATGCTAGGGAATCACCCTAAATTTTTATGGATTTAATTGATGAGTTTTCAGACATGATTCATGTGTGTAAATACAACTTTAAGATTCTACTTGTACATGAAATCTGTGTAAAATGTAAATTTGAACACAGTTACTGTAACTTTTATATATCGTATGTATATGCGCTGGAACCGGCAGAGAGTCTAGTTTCTAGAACTTCTAACGGATCCAGATTTGCATTTCTGTAGCAGCGGGAATCTCAGTTTTGGTGCAATGTCCTACTGTCCAGAATTGGAATTCTTGTTGTTTCGCTACCTATAAGTTTGTTTGACATCGGAATATGTTTTCTACCCAGCCTGAATCTGTTCCCTATTTCCTGTCATGTTTACTCGCCCTGGTTGTGCACTTTCATACCTGTTTTGATAATAATGATAATTAACAAGCCGGGGTTTAAGGGAAAGATCTAGTAGTGGATAATATAGGAAAGTGTACTCAGAAGGGGACCCGTGTTTTCCAACTGTTTACTGTTTTACTATGTTTCATCACCATTTACTTTTTTACCTGACTGCATACTTCCCTTTGGGAAGGTGTACTCGGAAGGGGACCCATAGGTCTCAACTATTTATATGAATACATGATAACATGATTACATGATTCATGACACTGTTTGCTGTTTACTGTTCACCTGATGCCTGAGTACACAGCCCTATAGAATCTGCCACGAAATCTAAATGCAACTTGTTTGTATGTAGCAACCATGTGGTATGGGATGCATGATTGCTACATTAGCTAGGGTTAAACAATAGACTTAAGAATAACATGTTTCACTTGCACATCCCTGGTTCATGGTACCGTTACCTTTTACTGTTATCTGTTAATGTTATCTGCTACTATTTCTTGTTACCGTTGTCTGCTACTTGTTACCAGTTTACAAGTTTACCTAACACCGTTGCACAATTTCATGTCCATTTATCACCTAAACCTGTTACTTGCCTGCTAGTTATTGGACTCTATTTACCTACGGTATATTCTCTCCATGCTCTTGTTTCCTGTTTCCTTCTTTATGTTCTTGTTGCCCACTCTTTTCCTTGTACTACTTGTGGCCCATAGCTTGCACTAACGGGCATACTGTTTTCCTGTAGCTCTGTTTCCTTCAGGTAATAAATATACAGGTTTTGGAGATCAGTTTCCTGACGCAGTGAGTAACCAAGTATTTTGAGCCTTGACTGAGATAATTCATGCATTAGATTACTTTTGTTTTGAGTTTATAAATTCATTGTTTCTACTTGAACTTGTATTTGGGCATGTTCTCCCGGAGTTTTGTTTCTTTCCAGATCTTATTTCTATTTGGGAATTATGTAATTATTTTCAAATATTCTGTTGATTATAAGTCTTGTTTCATGCATGCGTGGTTGTATATTTCTTGTATATTCCTGTTGTACTGTTGAGTTGATCTGTACAGCTTATGAATGGTAAAAATCATTCGCTGGGCTTTGTCACGTACTCGTATTCCGTATCCTTTTGGGAAGTGGGGCGTGACACTCTTAATATGGTCAGCCGGGTCTGATTCACCATCGTATGACTTGAATTTTGGAGTTTTGAATTTCTTCGGAAAGAGTGCATCAAGGATGGATTTGCTGAAATGAGATATGATGGAATAATTTGCAAGTGTACAAAATAACAACAAGTAGTTTAATTTAAATGAAAAGAGTGTCGAACCCACAAGGACTAATTATTTTATTGAGTACCAAAATTTACTAAATTAATTACAATATGGAGAATCGAATATTTGATAAAAATAGCAACTAAACTAAATTAAACTAAAGGAAGAAATTAAACTAATTATAAAGAACAAAATCTGAAATTTTTTGGTTTGTTTTTAGAAAAACTAATTCCAGGGCTTTTGATTTCACCTAGTTTATTCCACACAATTCATAATTTCATGTAACTAAGAAATTCTATTTTTTCAAGTTGTAGACCAAAATCTCCTAATTATTCAATATTTTCTCTTGAACAACACCAAAAATATTTTCAACTAACAATTTGTCATATCTCTATGCAAATTTAATTAATTGAAGACTCATTAAGTTCTATGAATTTCTTTATAGTCACATTAATCGCGATAAATAATATTTAATTTTGCTCATTCAATGGTGTTTAATCATCTGATAGCAATAACACCATGGTGGATTTGAATTAAGATTAGTTAGTTGATTAATTTAAAATTTATTAGATTTATCTTAATTTCTAAATTTTAGTTAATTAATTAGTTAATTAATTATCCAAGCCTAACTTTATTTAACTAAACTCTAGCCTACTGTTCCCCTTAATCCTATATAAGAAGCAGAGGGAGCGGCTGTGAGTGGGTGGCACAAAATTCGGAATGAGAGAGAAACTGAAGAGAGAAGAAAAAAAAGAAAAAAAGAAGCAGAGAAGTGGCGGCTTGATTGAGAAAAGGAGAGGGAGAAAGAAATGGGTGCATGGATTTCGAGAAAGAAAAAGAAAAGAAAAGAAAAGAAAAGAAGAGAAGAGAAGAAGAACAGTTGTGCGCGGAAGAAATCAGATTTCAAAATTTCGACTTCCAACAACGAGTTCTTTCTGCTCTCTTCTAAATTTTATTGTTATGCAATCAAAAAACATTTTTTTAGTTGCAAAATTATCATGAACTAAATTTTATTTTTGTAGGACTTCGATGTAACATAGTTTTGAGTACACAATTTGAACTTTGAACTTCATGTTATATTATTTTTATAATTTTTCATGGTTGTGTATTTAAATTTTCTTCTTAATGCTTACAATTGTTTGACCAACTATTATTTGATTTATTGAATCATGGAGAGACCGAGAGGTAATTTTTCTGTACTCATAGTGCTAGAATGTGGTAATGTCATTCCTAAGCTTCGCTGTCTTTGCCGGCTGAAAATACTTAGCCAGAAATTTTTGTGGAAGTCCCTCCTAAGTAGCAATAACACCATGTGGTAGAAAATTTAGCCAAGTCTTCGCCTTATATCTCTTAGTGAAAAATGAAAGAGTCTCAATCTGATTGCATCATCTGATACTCCATTGTGCTTGAAAGTATGGCAAATTTCTAGAAAGTTAGCAATGTGAACCATTAGGATCCTCGTGCGATAGTCCCCCAAATTGAATAGTTTGTTGAATCATTTGAATGATCGTCGGATTAATCTCAAAATTGTAAGCTTGTATAACCGGTCTCTTTATGCTTGATGTTACTCCATTAAGTGAGGGCATAGCATAGTCTCTCAAAGTCTTATTTTCTTTTCCATTACCCTCGTTCGTCATGGTGATGTCCTTCAATGTCCTAAAATATAGCTATTAAATAACAAATAAACTAAAAAAATTAAAAATAAACAATAATGAGAAAAATCCAAATTAGTAACAATCTAGCAATTATCAATATCAATAAAAAAAAAATAATTACTCACCGGCAACGGTGCCATGGAAAAATTTGCAAGTGTACAAAATCGCAACAAGTAGTATAGTTTAAATGAAAAGAGTGTCGAACCCACAATGACTAATTAATTGATTGAGTTCCAAAATTTACTAGATTAACTACAATTTGGAGAATAGAATACTTGATAAAAATAGCAACTAAACTAAATTAAATTGAAGAAAAGAACTAAACTAATTATAAAGAACGAATATGAAATTTTGTGGTTTGTTAATAGCAAAACTAGTTATAGGGCTTTCGATTTCACCTAGTTAACCCCACACAATTCATAATTCCATGTAGCTAGAAATTCTACTTTTCAAGTTGTAGACCAAAATCTCCTGATTATTGAATGTTTTCTTTCGAACAACACAAAAAATATTCCTAACTAATAGTTCATTATATCTCTATGCAAATTTATTTAACTGAAAACTCATTAAGTTCAAAACCGGCAAACGGAAATTGCATATTTCTTTAATTGTGTCTCTGCCTCCTTTCCTATCACTTATCTAGGTATCCCTTTGAGATGGGGTAAGCTCCATAACGCTGACTGGATGCCTATGATCGAAAAGGTTGAATCGAGACTCAACCGATGGTTTGGTAAACACCTTTCTCGCAGAGGCAGACTAATTCTTGTTAACTCCGTTCTCTCCTCCATCCCTCTCTACATGATGTCTTTCTACTACCTTCCGACGTGGGTTATTAAGAAAATTGATCGTATCAGAAGGAATTTCTTCTGGTCTGGGTCAAATTCGTATAAAGCCGGCACTCACCTTTGCAACTGGAAGCTGATCTGCACTTCTAAGGCAACTGGAGGTTTGGGGGTTCTTAATCTTAGACACCAGAATTTGGCTCTTTTAGGCAAATGGCTATGGAGATTTCTTAAAAAGGACCAGCTGCCTTGGGTGCGTATGATCGATTTCAATTGTTTTACCCGGTCCTATATGATGGATTTTCCTACCACCCTCTCTCGTAAATCCTCTTCCTTCTGGAAAGGGGCCTGGAAAGTAGCTGGCCCTTTTCAGTGTGGTTTAATTCATCTGTGCGTGAATGGAACCAAGACTAGATTCTGGCTTGATTTATGGTTTGGAAACATCAAACTCGCCCTTGCGTATCTTAATCTCTACCATCTGGCATCCAACCCCGCTGCCAAGGTGGCTGGTTATATTATTATTATCAATTACCAAAAATTCTGGTCCATTCTGTTCTCAATCGTTCTCCCTCTGACTCTTCAGACAGAACTTCAAGAGTTGTTTGATAGTATTAACCTTTGCCACTAGCACCCTTTTGATGACTTCAAATGGAGATGGACCAGTACTGGTAATTACTCTGTGAAATCCTTCTATAATTTTCTGAATTTTGGGGGGACGTTCTCCCCGAGTGCTAAGTCTTTATGGAGCAACTGTGCTCCGCTTAAGTCAAAAATCCTCACTTGGCTAGCGCTCAATAATAAGCTACTTACTGTAGATGTTCTTAACAAGATGAACCTGGCCATTGGTCAGCTGTGTGTTTTTTGCTCGGACCATCTTGAGGACGCCTAACACCTCTTCCTTAAGTGTGCGTTTATTCAACCTCTTTGGATGATAGCGGTCAATGCCTGGCAAGTGCAGGGCCCCCTTGCCGTTTTCTCTTGTTGCTGGAGGTTTCTATCCCCCAGGAAAGAATTTCGTAGATCATGGGTTCGTTCTATTATGGCGATTATTTGGGTTAGCATTGGTATAAAAACTCGAAACCCGGACCCGACTTGGACCCGGCATTGGACCGGAACCGACCCGGTCTATCCGGGTCCAGGTCCGAGTCCGGGTCCGGGTCTAGGTCCTAAAATGGGACCCGTTGTACTTTCGGGTCCGGGTCCGGGTCTGCTCAAAAGAGACCCGGCCCGGACCCAGACCCAGACCCGTTGAAAAAAACCTAAAAAATCAACATAAAAATAAATATTCTATCCTCATCCCTCCCCTCTTTCCTCCTCAATTCTAAATCCTCCTTTTCCAAATTCAAAACTCATGCCTTTTTCTTCTCTCCTCTATTTTAATAGGACCCGGACCCGGTACCGGATCCGGTCCTTACGGGTTCGGGTCCATTTTTTGGACCCGTAGGGGATCGGGTCCGGGTCTGGGTAGTGAAGGACCCGACCCGACCCGATACCAATGCTAGTTATTTGGGCCAAGCGGAACAAGCATATTTTCAAGCAGGAATCTGCATCGATTGACCACATTATCGATGATTTCTTATTTTATTCCAAATTTTGGCCTTCCACTTTACCTGTGGATAAAGTGGCAGCTCTGCAATTAAATCGTCTCGACGAGGCATTTAATTCTTTTCGTACTAATTCTTCCTTTTCGTAACAGTCTTTACTTCTTTTTTATTAATTAATGTTCTCTCTACTTTTCAGATTTGAATTTATGGGTGAGCCTATAGGGCTTTCTATGGGAGGACCAGCTGTTGGGTTTTTGAGGCGGCTCTTTAACCTCATTTTGTTGTCTAGCTTTCCTCCCTACTTTTGCTGTAGTCTGGGCTTTGCAGTATGTTTGGTGGCTTTCTCTGGTGTTTTCATCTTGTTGTGCTTGGCGGCTCTCAGGGAGACCCAATCTCTAAAATGTCTTGGTCTTGGTTCTGGCCATCTCTCGGTTTTTGTTCTAGATTGTATAGGACTTTATTTTGTTTAAGTTGTTATGTTCTCTAATGGTTCTGTTCTTGAGTTTGGCTTCATCACTGGTTTGTTTTTTACCACTGGTTTGGAGAGTGCACTGTTTTTGGCCTGGCCTTATTTTTGGTGGCCCGACTTGTAGTGGTGGTCAGTCCACTCTGTTGTGGTGGACGTTTATTTCGGTGTCGTTGCTTGTTATTTTTTCAGGGGATTGAGGTGGTGGGGTTTTGTTTATGGAGGTGGTTTTAAGGGAGCCCCCACTTGTGTTTGGTTTAGGTGGTTTCGGCTGATCACCAGGGGGAGCTGCCAGGTTTGGTTCGGAGGCTAATTTCCTCCATCTCATTCGCTGATGTATTCTTTTTTGTTCGATTGTATCAAGTGGGTCTGGTTCTCCTACTGGCTGGGACGGTTAAATCCTGTGCTTTATTTTTTGCTCTTGTCTATTCTTGCTCTTGTCTATTTTTTGTTCTTCTTTTCTTTTTGAGCTGCTTTGGAGCTAGCATGGCTCCTGGTTGCCTCAGCATTCTGGGCTGGTGTTCGTTTTGTGCGTCGGAGTTTTCATTCATCTAGCTTTGTGTCTCTCTCGCGGTTTTCTCCGCTGTGAATGAGGGAGTATTGCTGCAGTCGTGCCCTCTTTATTCATTTCCTTCGTGAGAGAGCGTTGATTAGGGGCTTCCACTCTTGTTCGAATTTTTTGAGAGTGGAGTTTCGCTCTTCATTTGTTCGCGGCTGTTGTTCGGAACTGTGTATTGTTTCTCTAGTGGTTGTTGCTTGGAGCGGTAGTGCTCTTGGCTGTGGTGTTGTTCCTTGGGTTTTGGCACGATCGGCACCTCCCTTCAGATTCTGCATACCGTCTGGCATTTTCCTCCTCGGCCAGGTTCTTTTGATCAACCCTCTCCCCGAGGTCGCTTTCAGGCTTGGTTACGGCTGGCGAGGGTTTTCGCTGGCTCTAGCGTGTTGGTGGGTGGAAGTCTTGTTTTTTCTCCCACTTTAGCGGAGGATGTGCGGCGGCACTTCGCAGGGGTTCCAGATTGCTGTTTGTGTTTAGTGTGTTTAGTTTTTCTTTTTTCGTTGTCTTTGTTGGTTGCTCTCGGTTCTTTCAGACTACGGTTTTGTCCGATGTGTTGCTCAAGTGCCTTGTTTTACCATTTGTAAAATGAGTCTTTGTATGCTACTTTGATTTCTGATATGTATTTTTGGTTGGCTGGTGCAGTAAGGCGCTATCCGTTTCAGCAAAAAAAAAGAAAGAAAACTCATTAAGTTCTATGGATTTCTTTATAGTCACATTAATCGCGGTAAATCATCTCTAATTTCGCTTAATTAATAATGTTCAATTCTATAATTCTAAATCACAAATTACTTCTTGGTCTCTTCATGATTCAATAAATCAAACAATAGTTGGGCAAACAATTGTAAGCCTTAAGAACAAAAATTAAACACACAACTATGGAAAATTAGAAAAATAAAATAACATGGAGTTCAAATTGTGTTTCCAAAACTGGCTACATTGAAATCTTAGAAGAATAAAATTAGTTCATGATAATTTTGCAACTAACGAACATGTTTTTGGATTGCACAATATTAAAATTTAGAAGAGAGGAGAAAGAACTCATTGTTGTTGGAAGCCGAAATTTTGATGTCTGATTTCTTCCGCGCACAACTCTTCTTCTTCTTCTCTTTTCTTCTTTTCTTCTTTTCTTTTCTTTTCTGCCTCAAAATCTGTGCACCCAGTTCTTTCTCTCTCTCCTTTTCTCAATCAAGCCGCCACTTCTCTGTTTTTTTTTTCTTTCTTTTCTCTGGTTCCAAGCCTCAATCAACCTTCTTCTCTCTTAGGTTCTCTCTCTTTCTGAATTATGTGCAAATTTTCAATCCACCCCTTGCTTGACTATAATATTTTCTATTGGTTCTTCAAAGGGTTAATTTGTAAATATGTACATTTGAGTGCTTGAATCTTCAAGAAATCTGCCAATGAAATCAATTTGAATTTTTTAAATCATTATCCTTGTACTCTTCTTTGACTTCACCAAAAATACTTACATTTTGTACTTATCATTCTCATTCATACAAAAACAAACAAATAATTAAAATTAAGTAGAATTAAGATAAATTTTAAAGAAATAAACGAGAACTTACAACTTTAATGTATAAAAAGAGTAATAAGTTTATGTATAAATTTCACTCATCAAGGTCAATTGGGGCAGTAAGCCCTGCTGAAGCGGTTCACATCGTTCTTTATCTGTTCCAGACGGTCTTCTACTTTTCGGGTGCGGCAAAGGATTTGGTTGTCCTTCTTCTTGGATCTAGTTGAGTTGTTGGATTCTTCTTCTTTTGATGGAGTAGAGTGACGGATCATGTGCATCGACCCTAATCGTGGGTACCTCAGATAGCTTGGAGGATGTCATGTTTGAAGTTCTTTAATTTAGCATTGGTGATTGGGGATTCTTTCTCTTTATTTCTCTCAAGATGCATTTGACTCTCATGCGTCGGGCTTCTTTCCGCAGTGTGTCTCCGTGAGAGGAAGAGTATCTTGATCTCGGCCTATGGGGAAAGTTGATTATCCGGTTCACTTGATGTTTTGAGCGGGAGGCCTCGGTTCAAGCGCGCCTCTCCAAATGGATCCCTAGATTGGTTCCTTGTTTCCTGGTGCTAATGATTTGGCGGAGGTCTCTTGACCCCTGGGGACCTCTCGAGGCCATTAAGTTGCTGGAAAGATAATGGACTGAGGCATGGCCATGCCGAGGGCACTATTCATTACGGCTTTGTCAGGAGCTCCCTGGTGCCTCTCCTTTGACAGGAGCTTGACTAGGCTGTTGGGGTGGATCCGGCTAATGAGGAAGAATTAGGTCCTCCCCAGGAGGAGCTGGTTGACGAAGAGAGTAGACACGACGACTTGAGGCCACTGCTCTCCCTCTTAGTCGTGGTGGCATGACGATAAGTCTGATATGTGTAGTTTTTCACAGACAGTGCCAATATGTTGTTGCTTATTTTGGTGTGGGAGCAAACAGATAGTGAGTTTATATTTAAAGGAAACTACTAAAGATCTAACCTTTGATGTCGTCGTAAAAAGTAATTAGAGCTCCAGAAAGTGGATTTAGATCGTTGATGGAAAACCGTGATCCGAATCTGACGATTGCTACGCGGTCGATGGACAAGCAAAAAGCCTGAAACACCCCGGGTTTCCCTGACGACTGGCCCTCCAATGCTCAAGTCAAAATCAAAGAGAGAAAGAGAGTTTGAGAGAGACATTGTAGATTTATTGATTACCTTCGGACTGAGGAGGGGAGATGGTATTTATAGGTTTGAGAAATAGTTTAGGAGATTGATATGGATCCGTTAGATTAATACGAATTATCATTTATCTCTTGTTGATTCTTCCCTTTAAGAGATAAGACTCCCTTATTGGGGATAAGAGATTTGAATTATGAGGGTTGTGTATCTCTTTTTGTGGGCCTAGGTGTTTTTAATGGACATAAAAGTGGTCCATGTTCTTGTAGATGACGCTGAAGAAGGTCCAAACATGTTAAAAAGGTCCGTTATGATTAATTTGTCTATAGAAACTTTGGGATCTGAACATGAATCATACGACCATGATCTGCTGTGATTTTTACCATTATTAATTGTCATATTGTAGTGTGCTGATACTATTTAAGCTTTTATATTTTCTTTGCATCTATACCTGTATGAATCAATAGAATGTAGACATGTTCTCCACGGGAAACGACAATTTGAATTAAAATTCCTTTTCATTCGAATTTAGTAATGGACAATTCTGATTTACATATTGTCCTGAATATCTAAAATTTTCATAATCAAATTTGTGTTAAATTCATGCCATGTATCAAGTGGCCGTGAAATGGACGATCCGTTGGAATGAGTTTTCAAAACTATGCCTGTTCAAGCCTAGCAAAAATTACATTGCAGGGGGCCAAAATGTCTTTAGATCATGTAAGCAGTTTGTTCATACATCACATAATACTTATATCTTAGTTTGTTTTGTGCTCCATTAACTTTATCATGATGTTTACTAGAAAATTTTTCCGTACTGACCCACTTTTAAAAATATTTACCAATCTGACCCACTTTCAAAAATATTTATCCAACTAACCCAAATTTGGATACGTCAGCATTAACCATTATTGAAATAATGACGTAGGTTAATTCTATGCCGTTATTTTCAATAGCGGCTTCTCCAAAAAAAAATCTTCGCATTTCGATTTTTGGAGTAACGACATCAGTTAACTTAATCTCAATCGTGTACTTTGTGTGACTTGGAAAAAATGTAAGTGTGAAAAATCTTATAGATAATGCCGCTATTTCCAACACCGGTATTCTCATTACAGATGCCGTTTTTAGGGATAGCGACATCAGTTATAGAATTTTTTGCATATAAATAGTGACTCCTTCTTCTCCTTCCCCTTTCACTTTAGATTTGTTTCCCCTCTCTCTCACTCCCGAAACCTAAAATTCCTAGATGCCGCTTTTGGAAACCTTGTAACTTTTATCTTTCATGTCTTAAACAAATTCTCAACATACTCATCATTAAACCCTAATTGTGAACACCTCTTCTCCCTCGTTCACTTGGAATTTGGTGGAGATTTTTCTACTGACCTCCTTGGTCTCGAAATTGTGGTAGGTCTTCGGAAACCCTTAATTCATTGACTTTGTTGATTGAGATTTATAATGCGGGTAAAGTATATGAGAATTAGTTGTGGAGATTGATATGAGTTGTAGTATCTTATGAATGAGAATAGATTTTGTGGGTGGGAGAATTGACAATGTAGTATAATATATGTTGGAGAAATTTGTATAAATTAGAGTTGATAAATTTGTAAAAGTTAATCAGTTATATATTTATGTATGAATGAATGTTGATATGAAACGTTTTTATATATAAATATGTAGTGTATAGAGATGTTGTGCTGGGTTTGTTATATGTGCAAATAGTTTAATACGAATATTGTCAAATTTTTGGTTATCTTGACTGAAAATTTATTAAAGTGGACACATGGTTTATTAATTTGAAATTCATGACACATCGTTTATTAAACAAGTTATTTTTGTTAATTTTATTGAACAAGCCTCAAATATTTGTTAATTTGACTCAGAATAAATTTTGTTGACACATGATTTATTAATTTGAAATTCATGACATATCGTTTATTAATTTTGTTCATGACACATTATTTATTGTTGTTGACAGAGAAATGGATGCTGGCCAATCATCTTCTTCGCGTGCACTAGGTGCGGCGGAGGTCCGGGTCCACTAAACCCAACCTTACTATATTTGTAAGAAGAGCATAGATCTCAAGCGGTGTGGAAGGGAGATGACTAGAATATGAGTTTTCCGAATGCACGCGACTTTGCCGGTCGACCCATGTATACGCAACCACTTACTAAATGCCGGTTTCCATGGAATGTCGATGTTGACAAATGTGAAATGCAACCATGCATTACTTACCACCCTTGTCGAGCGATGGAGGCTGCAAACAAACTCGTTCCACCTACCCGTTGGTGAGATGACAGTGACGCTACAAGATATAGCGATTATAACGAGATTTTCAATCGATGGGGTTACCGTGACCAGTAACATCTTGTTCAACGAAGTAATGACAGTGAGAGATTATCTTGGGAGAGAGGTTACCGAGGACGACAAATGTGTTTTCGTCGGTGAATTAATCTGGCGTTCGTGGCTCCATCAAGAGTTCAACAATATTTTGGGAGATGAACCGACCGACTTCCAAGTGCAACGTTACACTCGGTTGTACTTTCCCTTTATTGCCGATATACATGGGGCTGACCATTATAGTTGGGGAAGTGCATCCTTGGCTTCTCTTTATCGTGCTTTGTGCAATTGTTCAATGGGGTCGATTCAAATGACCGGATCGATAGGTTTATTATAAATATGGTGTTGGGAACGAATACACCTTGGCCATCCCCGGGTAACGGTTCTTTCACAAGCTTGGAATGTGGTTGAGGAGATCGAAGTTATGAGGGCTCCTTTAGGAGTTTATTGTACCGACCGGCATACGTGGAGAGATAACCTACGTGGAGTGTTGACGTATTATAAGGATGAGCTCGATGAGATCCGGGAAGAATACGTCAATTGGACGCCGTATACTCCCGAATGGCTACAACGACTACCCCCAAGTTGCACGGAAAACAATCAACTTTGGTTGACACGAGCTCCACTAATAAATTTCAACATTGTGGAGTTCTATTACCCCGATCGAGTCCTCTGATAATTCAATGCACAACAAAGAATCCCGGAGAACCGGTTGTACGATCAAGACTACACAATATTATCGGTCAAGGACGATTGCCGATTATGGATTGGGCCGATCACCATCACTCGCATGTCGCAATGTGGAACGAGAGAAAGTATGATTTGGTGATTGCCGACATTGTACCATACGACGGGTCTTTGCAAGAAACTTACATGGCATGGTACCATCGTGTTACATGGTTGATTATTGCTCTAAAATTAATGATCCCAGCGGATATTCAAATACCGATCCCAAAGCACCAAGTGGAACCACCAGCGGCACATTCGTCTTCTTAACCAATGTATCAACCAAAGGGTTCATCATACCTCCTCATGGTAAATTTATGCGTTTGTTAATAATTATTCCATTTAAATGTTATGTACACAATTTGTTATTACTTGTATAAAATAATTTGGTTTACTAATATTAGCTTGTGTTTATTGATTATGTAGATTGACTACACATGGGATATTGCACGAAAATGTGCTCGTGTGTTGAAAAGCAATGCCTCGAAAGCATGTAAGGATCTAGTGCGAGAAATCCACCATCTGTGTCGGTTGTCGCTTGAAGAGGTTGGAGACGGCCCAACCTTGAACTCCGTTTTACAACAACCTGAAGGTGCTACTCACCCCCTTCCTCCCCCACCCCCACCCCAAACATGACATGCTTAACATCCCCCACTACCAAGACAAGCTCAACATCCCCCACCACCACCAAAACAAACGGAATCATCATCTCCATAAGGGCAGCAACAGAAGTGTAACCCCTACTACTCATATTTATATTTTTAATTATATTTAATAAAATTCTTGATTATTCTACTTTATTTTTTGTAATTATTTACATTTCTTTTGTTTGGTGTGTTGTTCTTCTATCTTTTGTGATTCATTTTGCTTTGATTCAGCTTCATATTCTCATTCATTTGATCTACAAATTTGTTTTTGATCTCGTCTATTGTTTAAACCCATTTCATGGCCTATTTGTCTCTTATTGAATTCTTTTCTTCCTATTGGATACTACCCAGTTCACCCATACCAATATTATCTCTATATGAACACCCTAATTGAACCATAATCCTAATCACCAAACCCTAATACTTTCTCTCTTTAGCCGTCGCTCTCCCGACCCCCCCCCCCCCCCCCCCCACGATCTCCCCCTGCCTCTTCGCTATTGTCGTCTTTGACTGCCGACGCCGGAGACCCACCGCACCACCCCTCTCCCTTCCTATCTTCCTGATCCCCCGCTGTCCCCCTTGCCCATTGCTGCCGTCATCTTGTTAGAGCGCAGCCGCGACACACCCCAAGCCAAGCCCCTCGTTGCCTTGTTCCATCGAGCAGCACAGCCCATAGTGCCCTCCGCTATTGTCGCCGCAGACCCCAGCCACTGCTGTCCTAGCCACCGTCGTCTCCCTGAGGTGCTGCTACCGCCGTCTTGTTGTTGTTGGATGCTGTCTCTTGTGTGTGTGCATGTCATCTCATACATGTGTTTCGATTGTGGATTCTCATCTCTTTGTTCGTTGTGTTCATAGTTCGGGATCCGTTCCCGTTATTCTATTGTATCGTTTTCGTCGTCTTCATAACATGCAAGTAGCTTGTATGTATTCTTCTTGTCATACAAGTTAATACCGTAAGTAGTCTAGTATGAAAATGTGTGTACTCTCATGATGATCCTATCCGGTTAGTTAAACTGTTGACATCATCTATTGATCATGAGCAGTTATAATAATTGACATCCATTGCATGAAACAATTAGATTAGATGACACTTTGACTGTATATTGTTTGACACACCGTATGTTATAGATGACTGTTACATAGATGTTCATTGGATTTATGATCTCATTATAGACCATTTATTCACATGCCATGCTGGTTTGAGTAATCCACATATATCATGTTTGTATGACATCTTATATTGGACAGATTGTAGTTAAATTGTTTGATAAAATGCATAAAAGAATTTTGTTTTGCTGCTGCCCTATTTTGTACAGTAATTTAGATCCTGTTAACATCAGTAAAATAAATAAGTTTGTGATCATGGTTTGTAGCCTTTGTTTTCTAGTTTTCAAAATTTTCGACGAATCTGAATTCCGATTTTCGATGCATGAGTTATTTTTGTTTTACTGCAGTCGTATCGTATATTCCAGATTCTGAACTATATGTATTCTGTATGGAAATTCATTTTAAAACTGATATTAAAAGTAGAATTTGAACGCTATATTTTTATGATTATGTTTAGATATGATTGGGATCAATCCCTAATTTTTGTGGAATTAATTATTGACTTTATACCTTCTTTCATGCTTTCGAAACCAATCGAAATATTTCCAAACTGCGTGCTGTTCAGTAAAGAATTGTGTTTTCAACCTGATTCTATTCATTTTTCATGAAAACTTTATGAATATAAACTGTAGCCTAATTTGTCTATTTTTCTATCCTTTTGACGGATCTGGATTTCGAATTATATTTTGTGAATTATCTCAGTTTTGGTACTGCTATGTCTGAACTTTCAGAATTGAGATTTTGTTGTATTACTCTGTTTTCCCAATTTTGTTGACCATACTATCTGTAATATAATTTCATGATATTTTATATTTTGAAACCAGATATGTTAGGAAATCTTCCAGATTTTTCTCAGATTTAATTATGATGATTTTAAACTCTTTTCATGCTTATAAACAAGATTTTGCATTTTCTGGCTGAACACGATTTCTGCATTAAATGTTGTTTTCAACCCTGATTCTGTGGCTGATATGTGACTTATATATATGTGCTGAAATCGGCAGAGAGTCTAGTTTCCATATTTTCTGATGGATTTGTCTGGGTGTAGCCTCATGAAGTCTGCTACATTGCCAGGTCTCGGCAGCACCCCAGGCACAGGTACAATAGGTTCTCGGTTGGCAGCTCCCAAAGCCACCCTCATCAAGTCACTATGCTCCTGTTGCATCTGCATCACCTGTTGCATCATCAGCTCATTCTGCTCACGCTGCATTTGCATCACTTGAGCAATAGTGGGTTCCATCCAGAAGAAGAAGCACCTCTCCTAAGTATTTCTATAATCTGTGCAATGGTGGGCTCCTCGGGCTGCTCATCTTCAGCACGGAAAGAAGAAATACCTTTTTTAGCCATGGCCTGAATAAGAATCAAACAGTTAGCATCCATATTTATAAGTTGGTTATCAATTATCCATGTGATTCACGGGTTGTACATATTGTTGAGTCAGACTGGTTAAACTCAAACTAATCGGGGTCCAATCCCAAACTAGTTAGAGTCTAACTTGGCTCTGATATCACAAAAAACATTGTCATCTCCCGCTTCCCAAAAATACGGAATGCAAGCACGTGACACGGCCCAGCGAATGACTTGCATCATCCATAGGCTGTTATTGATCCAACTCAACAATATAAACAAGAAATAAAAACAACCACTCATGCATTGAAAGAATAATCACATAAATAATAACATTGGAAATTAAGCATAAGAATAACCAACATCAAAATATCTCAACATCTGGAAATTTAACAAACAACATTCGGGTCGATGCCCACAATACAAGACATTTGTTCAATTTTATTAGAGTTATCAAATAGAGCAACATTTATTTTAGCGGCACAACAAAACATCTCCTTCACCATTGTTGCTCCCCTACCCCGTCAGGTAAATCTCCTTGATTACGTATGAGTTGTTAATCTAAAGAGAGGAAAAAGAAAGTCCTTAGAGCAAGTCGTGGACATGCAAGTAGAGAAACAGAGAAACAATGACAATGGTGGTATAGCAATGAATTCAATAAACGATGAAATCAATAGTGTTGAACAGTGACAAAGCGATAATAGTACAATATACAATAATGATGATTTATCATGATAACGATAGACAATAACAATAATGGCAACAATAACGATAACACTGTTCAATAAAGATAACAATATGCAACGACAATGTGATGAGAGCCTTAAGTCTATTATTCATTTTTTAATCCTAGCTAATGCACGTACTACTGTATCCCATGTGTGCCGTACCATAGGTTCGATGCATACAATCAATTTCGTTTAGACTATGGTGGTAGATTCTATAGTTCATGTATTCAGGAACAATAGTCAATAATGACAGATGACCGAATCAATCGAGATACTGAAGTCAGTAATCGACAATTAACCGATGAACGATATGACCAATAGACCAATAGACCGATAGACCGATAGACCGATAAATAGGGAAACACGTGCCCCTCTTCTGAGTACAGTGACTATGTCATCAATTACCCTAGTCAACCCTTAACCCCGGCTTGATTTACATTCTTTATTCAATTAACACACAATAATGCGATTAATAAGGGATACTAGAAAATATGAAAAAACAACCCTAAGATCATGCAGTATACCCTATACAATTAAAAGCACCAATTCAACATTTTAGGTATAATTATATATTATAAAACATAGAATCTCAATTCTGGACAGCAGTAGGTTGCTGTACCAAAATAAGAATTTCCGTTGCTACAGGATAGCAAAAGCAGATCCGTCAGAAGTTCTTGAAACTATACTCCTGTCCGGTTTCAACGCATATTTAAAGTTTACATTTCGACAACGATAGCTAGGTGAAATTCAGTGTTCTTTACAGATTTTAGTTTCTGACTGGTTATCGATGTTGACTAATTTCAGTTGTAAGAGCATTTGTAGTCGTTTGCCAAATATCGATAAAATGGATATTAGGCAAACGAACGTGCTACACTCGTTTGCCAAATATCCATTTTATCGATAAATCGCTACAGTCGATTGCTATAAATGAGAATCGATATAGCTTTTATCGATATTTGAGGGACGGCACCTGAAGTGCTGTCGCTTGATGTCCAACGGTTTTTTTGAATTAAAAAATCCCCCAAATCCATCGGACGGCACTTCATGTGCCGTCCATTGATTTTTTTTTCAATTAAAAAAACCCCAGCGCTCCCCAAATCCTCGGACGGCACTTGAAGTGCCGTCCGGAGGGTTTTGTATTTTTTAATTTTTTTTGCAATTTGTGAAAATGTTTTTGCAATTTTTAAATTTTTTTTTGCAATTTCTAAATTGTTTTTGTAATTTTTTGAAATTTATTTGTAATTAATGAAATGTTTTTGTAATTACGGAAAAAGTGGAAAATGTAAAAAAAATTTGGCAAATGGCTCTTGGACGGCACTTCATGTGCCGTCCGTGCCATATGGATTGAAAATTTTTTTTTCCCTTCTCCGACGACACTTCATGTGCCGTCCGTTCGCCCAAATGAATTCTTTTCGATTTCCACGGTTCGACGACACTTCAAATGCCGTCCGTCCAAAATTTATTATTTTTTAATTTTTTTTTCTCTCCGACGGCACTTCATGTGCCGTCGTAGCTAAAAAATAGCTTTGCACGAGTGCAGCAAAAGTTGGATTCCTATTTCCATTTATCCATATATAGATATTTTTACATTCAACGACTACAGATGCTTTAAGGGAAGTAAATAATCATTGAAAAAATCAGTAAAAATAATTTTTATCACCCTAAGAATGTTATCTACAAATCTGGAATTTATCTTGGCCATATTTGATCATTAGTTCACTTAATTTATCAGCCTAACGTGGTATGTACATGAATCTGAAATTACAGCGCAACAGTAGCAAAAGGGTCATAACTCAGGCGATACAAGTCGGAATTCGAAAATTCTAGATGTTATTGACATCTAGACACTTAGGGCTACGTTTTATGTTCTGGAAGTGACTAATTTTAATGACGTTATCTAGGTTGAAACAACACGACAAGGTTCAGGTTGGCGTAAATTTTCATGGTGTCAACATGTTCTTTTTGAATAAAATGATTAAAAAATTAAAAATGATGAATTGGGGTTTAACAATCATAAATCACAGCGAGTCATTCCTATGTGAACATGGTATTAAAATATTAAATGTCCATAACTCTACTAATTACGATCAACTAATTTATTATTATCAATCACATGAACAATTAACCCTAATATACAATCTACAATAGTTGTGTTTAATGTCATGAGATGAAATGTAACAATAATTTCCTATTCTTATATTCAATAACTAACTACATGGGTGCATGTAAGATCCCTATACATTAGAGGCAAAAAGACGGCACGAAGTTGAGATTACCACTTGGATTCACTCGTGTAAATCCGTGATATCCCAACGATAGATACAATAACATTATACGATATTCAACATGGATCTACTTGCGGAATTCAATAAAAGTCTCGAATATGATATAATAAACATTCGATAAGAAATGACTTGCCTTGTTGACGATTAGATCCGATAATAATAAGATTCCAAGACACGTGCGAGCTACGTGTCAACACCGAACAACAAAGCACACAAGATCAATATCACCACAGCAACCAGATCAACACAGGATCCCTCCCAAACACCGAACATCAAATAGAGTTTTAGGGATCTCCAAGTGCCAGAACACCGAACAGCGAATACAACCAACCAGCCTCCTTCTTCTTCAGCCGAACGCCGAACCGCAAGACGGATCCCCACACACAAAACACCGAACAGCAATCTTACGCACTCACGATTCTTCTTCCCCATGCGACTGAAAGGGGGTGAGAGAGTGATGGCGACAGCGGCAGTAGGGGGTGGCAGCGGCGACAGCGGCGACGACGACGCGCGCGGTGCTGTGGTTGAGGAGCGACGGCAGCAGCGGGTACTGGCACGCTCGAGCAGCTCTGTTTCGCTCCACAAACAAAGGAGGCGAGAGCGGCAGGGAAACTCGAGCGCTCGACGAAGACAATGAGGACGAGGGTCCTGCGGTGGTTGTGGTGGAGTAAGGAGGTTGCAGACGATGGCGATGAGCGGTGGTGATGGTCGTGGATGGGTGCAGGCGAAGCGGCAAGGTTGGGTTTGAGCAATGGGGACGATGGTTTGTGGGTTCGGTGGAAGTGAAGGCGATGGGACGGAGGTGGCAATGAGGAAGGGGATTACAAGGCGAAGGCGATGGTGAAGGGATGGTTTGGGCGATGGGTTGAAGCGGAAATGGAGAGAGGAAGGTGCGCGGGAGAGGGGGCTTCCACAATAGTGGGGGTTGAACAGTAGGCTAGGTTAGGGATGAACAGTATATGGGGTTAGGGTTTAACATTGCGGCTGGCTCCCATGGTATTAGGTTAGTTTTGATTAAAATAGTAATGGGAGTGATTGTGGGGCTGAATAATAGGGATTCCATTTTCAAATTATTTTTTTGGGGTTACAGATGTGGGGAGTGATTTGGAGAGATCTTAGGGATTTGACTGTTAGGAAGAATTTGGGGGTTATTTTGGGTTAATTGGTTTGGGTAAAAGATCCAATAGGAGGTGGATATTGGGCTTGGACACAAAACGGATCAAATGGAAGGACAATTCACAACCCTAGAAGACAAGGCAATTTTATGAAATTAAATCTGAATTAGGAATACATGGAGTAGATTTAAAATAATCAACTAAGATCAGGAATAAATTACGAATAACATTAGAATTAATATTATTCAACACAAAATGAGACAAAAAGAAATGAAATAGAATTACAGTGGAGATTACAATTGGGATCAACAACAAAAGGGGGAAAAATAAAAATGGGTGTTACAATCCTACCCACCTTACAATAAAAATTTCATCCTCGAAATTTACTCAAGTGGCGATAGGATAACCCCGAAGAACAGAAAAGAATTACACAAAAGGGTGGGAAAACTTCTTCTGGATCTCATCCTTAAGCTCCTAAGTCGACTCACCCGGCGAGTGAGGATTCCAAGCAACCCGAACCAACCTGATGACCTTGTTCTTCAAAATCTTCTCCCGTCGGTCCAAGATCGAAACCGGACGGATCTCACAAGACAAATCTGGCCGAACAGACAACTCCGAGTAGTCGATGACATGACTATCATCTCTGATATACTTCCTGAGGTGGGAGACATGAAAGACATCATGCACTCCAGATAAAGCTGGCGGCAACTCGAGTTTATAGGCCACCTTGCCTACTCGCTCTACAACATCAAATGGCCCAATGAATCTAGGGCTTAGCTTGCCCCCGCCTCCAAACCGGATAACTTCCTTCCACGGTGATACTTTGAGGAACACATGATCATCCACTTCGAACTCTAACGACTTCCTGTGAACATCTGCCCATTTACTTTGCCTGTCCTGAGCTGCCTGTAGGTGCTTCCTGATCTGGGCCACTGCATCAACAGTCTTCGTGATCAGCTCAGGCCCCAATAACTTCCTCTCACCAATGTCATCCCAACACATTGGCGATCTACACTTCCGACCATACAAGGCTTCAAACGGAGCAGCCTTAATGATGGCTTGATAGCTATTGTTGTACGAGAACTCTACAAGGTGCAGGTGATCCTCCCAAGACTCTCCAAACTAAAGTACACAGGACCTCATCATGCTCTCTAATGTCTGAATGGTCCTTTCTGACTGCCTGTCTGTCTGAAGGTGGAAAGCTGTACTGTACTTCAACTTGCTCCCAAGACTGCTCTGAAGACTCTCCCAGAATTGTGATCGAAATCTAATGTCTCTGTCTGATACAATGCTGACAGGGACCCCATGCAATCGGACAATCTCCTGCATGTACCTCTCTGCGAGACTCTCAGTAGACTGACCAACTCTGAAGGGGATAAAATGGGCACTCTTCGTCAGCCTGTCAACAATCACCCAAATGGTGTTGTGACCCCTGGGACTTCTTGGCAAAGCAGTAACAAAGTCCATGGTGATGTGCTCCCACTTCCACTGCGGAATGGGAAGAGGCTGAAGAAGTCCAGTGGTCCTCTGGTGTTCTGCCTTCACCTGCTGGCAGTTCAAGCACTGAAACAAAAATCTGGCTACGGCCCTCTTCATACCATGCCACCAGAAGTGAAGCTTCAAATCCCGATACATCTTGGTACCACCGGAATGAATAGAGTATGCCGACTGGTGGGCTTCCTCGAGTAATTTCTGTCTGACTTCACCCTTTGGGACACACAACCTAGCCCCAAAGCAAAGTGATCCATCTGAGTGAATGACCATATCTATCCTTGTACCTGCCTCAACTTCTGCTCTGAACTTCTGTAACTGCTCGTCACCTGCCTGTGCTTCCTTAATCTGCTCTACCAGAGACGACTGCAACTGAAGCATCATACAACTCCGATCGGTGCCCGGTAAAATCACATTCAAGTCCAATCTTCTCATTTGCTCAATAAGCTCCTTCTGCTGAGTCAAGAACATGGCGACTGGCCTTCCACCTCTATCTCATGTTCAACTCCTTCTGAGTGAAGACATACTTAAGACTTTTGTGGTCAGTAAAGATTTTCACTCGGTCTCCAAGTAAGTAGTGTCTCCACAACTTCAAAGCAAAGATCACCACTGCCAATTCCAAGTCATGAGTATGGTAGTTCTTCGCGTGTGGCCTCAACTATCTGGAATCATAAGCAACAACCCGTCCCTTCTGCACCAACACTGCACCTAGACCTCTTCCTGAAGCGTCGCAGTGAATCACGAAACCACCTGATCCATCTGGTATAGTTAGCATTGGCGTTGACGTCAATCTGCTCTTCAACTCTGCAAAAGCCTCAATCCCAAGCAAACTTCTGATCCTTCCCTATCAATTTAGTCAACGGTCCAGCAATCTTCGAGAAGTCTTGGACAAACTTCCGATAATACCCTGCTAGCCCGAGAAAACTCCTCACCTCTGATACTGACTTAGGCATTGGCAATCTTTAACTGCAGCAATATTAGACGGATCGACAGAGATTCCCTCGCCCGAGATAATATGCCCCAAGAAGGCAACCCGGTCCAACCAAAACTCACACTTGCTAAGCTTCCCGTACAATTGATGTTCCCTCAACGTCTGCAAAATAACTCGCAAGTGCTCAGCATGCTCATCACAACTCTGAGAATAGACGAGGATATCGTCGATGAACACCACGACGAACTTGTCTAGGAAGGGAGAAAAGACCCGATTTATCAAGCTCATGAACATGGCTGGAGCATTAGTAACTCCGAATGGCATGACCAAGAACTCATAGTGGCCATATTGAGTGCAGGAAAGAAGTCTTCGGTATATCTTCGGTCTTCACCTTGACCTGATGGTACCCAGAACGCAGATCTAGCTTCGAGAACACAGAAGCACCTCCCAATCGGTTGAATAAGTCGTCAATCCTCGGTAGCAGGTATCGTTTCTTCACTGTGACACTGTTCAGCTCACGGTAGTCCATGCACAACCTGCGACTACCATCCTTCTTATTGACGAACAGTACAGGAGCTCCCTAAGGCAAGACACTCGGCCTGATAAAACCCTTCTTCTGCATCTCCTGAATCTGTTCCTTCAACTCTGCCAATTCAACTGGCGCCATCCGGTACGGGCTCTTAGAAATAGTAGCGGTACCCGGCTGAACCTCCATGCCGAATTCCACCTCTCGATCTGGAGGTAACCTGAGCAATTCCTCTGGGAACACATCTAGAAATTCCCGCACTACAAGAGGCACAGTCTCACAGTCTGTGTACAACTCCATTGCACAATCTTCCTCATCTGCCACCTTCTTACCATGCCCAAGGGGTGTCTCCCCAGAATGGAGCTCGAACTCTGCATGTCCCGGAATCCTGAACACAACCTTCTTCACTCGGTAATCAATAACAGCATGAGACTCTTCCAACCAATCCATACCGAGAATCACATCAAATCCTGAATTCCCGATCACTATCAGATCTGCCTTGAAATCTGTGCCCCAATAACCATAGGGCTCTGCTTGCACTCCCTAGAGCAAATGGCAACTCCGCCACCTATGGTGATGTTCCAAGCTGTTGGCATAACACTGCACTCCAACTGATGTTGATCCACAAAGCAGGAAGAGACAAAAGAATGGGTTGCCCGGAATCAAATAGGGCATGGGCGGGAAAAGAATGAACTAAAATGATACCTATGATAAAATAAAAAACATGGGAAGAGATTAATAGGATAGGATAATAAGGATTAAGAAATACTGATGTGAAAAGAAACTACACAATGAATGATGCAAAGATAAATAAATAAAACAGAGAACAGATAATAAAACAACAAAACACAATATACCTGCAATGACCACCTCTGCGGTCTCGGCTTCCTCTGCAGTCAGGTTGAAGGCCTGACCACGACTTTCAGATGGGCCTCCCTGAGGAGCGGCTCTCCTCTGACTGAAAACCTGCCTCTGAGGTGGGAGTGGTGGTCTGCCCTGACCATGACCAAGTGCTCCCCATGGAGCGGAGCCTCCAAATGGTGCAAGGGTCCTGGACTTTGAGCAATTGCGAACCATGTGGTCGCTACCACCACACAGGAGGCACTGACGGTTGGCTGCCCTGTAGTTCTCGAGCAAGTGCCCAGTCCTGTGACAGTACGAACAGACTGGGTTCGCCCTCTGAGCGGCAGGTGCATAAGGTAGTGCCCTGGCTGGAAAGGTCGGAGCTGGCCTCCTGATAGACCCTCCAGATGGCCTAGCGGTGGCAGGATGCGAAGCGGACCGATGTATGGCACGCCTCCGCCTACTAGTCTGCTCCTGGCTTCTGGCAGCCTCCAGGATGTCTGTATAGGATCAGAATTGAAAAGCAGCCAAGCGATCCTGGATCTCAATGTCCAAGCCCAACATAAAATGGCGGCCCTTATCTCCATCATTCGCCACCATGGAAGTAGCAAAGCGGCTCAGTCGGGTGAATTCCGCAGCATACTCATCTACGGTTTGACTCCCCTGGTTCAAGATAGCGTCTTATTAAACTTTGGTATATTTATGAAATAACAATGAAAATTGCATAACAAATACTATCTGTCTAACCTGAGTAAGCCCGACAAATTGCCGCTCCATTTCATTCTTTGTTACATCGGGAAAGAACTTTGTGAGAAAGCTCTCTCTGAAGATGTCCCAGGCGATGGGGTGCTCTAGCCTTTCCATCTTAGCTCGCCACCAGATGTGGTCGATGTCAACAAGCTGGATGCTCACGACATCCACTCGGTCAACATCTGCTATCCTTGCCGCGATCAACAGCTATTCAGTCCTGATGAGCTATTGCTCGACTTCCAGTGGACCTTCCGTACCTGCGAATTTGTCTAGGTGTAGCCTCATGAAGTTCGCTACATTGCCAGGTCTCGGTGGCAGCACCCTAAGCATAGGCACAATAGGTTCTCGGTTGGCAGCTCCCAAAGCCACCCTCATCAAGTCACTATGCTCCTGTTGCATCTGCATCACCTGTTGCATCATCAGCTCATTCTGCTCATACTGCATTTGCATCACTTGAGCAATAGTGGGCTCCATCTAGAAGAAGAAGCACCTCTCCTAAGCATTTCTATAATCTGTGCAATGGTGGGCTCCTCGGGCTGCTCATCTTCAGCACGGAAAGAAGAAGTACCTTTTTTAGCCATGGCCTGAAATAAGAATCAAACAGTTAGCATCCATATTTATAAGTTGGTTATCAATTATCCATGTGATTCACGGGTTGTACATATTGTTGAGTCAGACTGGTTAAACTAAAACTAATCGGGGTCCAATCCCAAACTAGTTAGAGTCTAACCTGGCTCTGATATCACTAAAAATATTGTCATCTCCTGCTTCCCAAAAATACGGAATGCAAGCACGTGACACGGCCCAGCGAATGACTTACATCATCCATAGGCTGTTATTGATCCAACTCAACAATATAAACAAGAAATAAAAACAACCACTCATGCTATTGAAAGAATAATCACATAAATAACAACATTGGAATTTAAGCATAAGAATAACCAACATCAAAATATCTCAACATCTGAAATTTAACAAACAACATTCGGGTCGATGCCCACAATACAAGAAATAACATTTGTTCAATTTTATTAGAGTTATCAAATAGAGCAACATTTATTTTAGCGGCACAACAAAACATCTCCTTCACCATTGTTGCTCCCCTACCCCGTCAGGTAAATCTCCTTGATTACGTATAAGTTGTTCATCTAAAGAGAGGAAAAAGAAAGTCCTTAGAGCAAGTCGTGGACATGCAAGTAGAGAAATAGAGAAACAATGACAATGGTGGTATAGCAATGAATTCAATGAACGATGAAATCAATAGTGTTGAACAGTGACAAAGCGATAATAGTACAATATACAATAATGATGATTTATCATGATAACGATAGACAATAACAATAATGGCAACAATAACGATAACACTGTTCAATAAAGATAACAATATGCAACGACAATGTGATGAGAGCCTTAAGTCTATTATTCATTTTTTAATCCTAGCTAATGCACGTACTACTGTATCCCATGTGTGCTGTACCACAGGTTCGATGCATACAATCAATTTCGTTTAGACTATGGTGGTAGATCCTATAGTTCATGTATTCGGGAACAATAGTCAATAATGACAGACGACCGAATCAATCGAGATACTGAAGTCAGTAATCTTTAATTAATCGATGACCGATATGACCAATAGACCAATAGACTGATAGACCGATAGACTGATAAATAGGAAAACACGGGCCCCTCTTCTGAGTACAGTGACTATGTCATCAACTACCCTAGTCAACCCTTAACCCCGGCTTGATTTACATTCTTTATTCAATTAACACACAATAATGCGATTAATAAGGGATACTAGAAAATATGAAAAAACAACCCTAAGATCATGCAGTATACCCTATACAATTAAAAGCACCAATTCAACATTTTAGGTATAATTATATATTATAAAACATAGAATCTCAATTCTGGACAGCAGTAGGTTGCTGTACCAAAATAAGAATTTCCGTTGCTACAGGATAGCAAAAGCAGATCCGTCAGAAGTTCTTGAAACTATACTCCTGTCCGGTTCCAACGCATACTTAAAGTTTACATTCCAACAACGGTAGCTAGGTGAAATTCAGTGTTCTTTACAGATTTTAGTTTCTGACTGGTTATCGATGTTGACTAATTTCAGTTGTAAGGGAAGTAAATAATCATTGCAAAAATCAGTAAAAATAATTTTTATCACCCTAAGAATGTTATCTACAAATCTGAAATTTATCTTGGCCATATTTGATCATTAGTTCACTTAATTTATCAGCCTAACGTGGTATGTACATGAATCTGAAATTACAGCGCAGCAGTAGTAAAAGGGTCATAACTCAGGCGGTACAAGTCGGAATTTGAAAATTTTGGATGTTATTGACATCTAGATACTTAGGGCTACGTTTTATGTTCAGGAAGTGACTAATTTTAATGACGTTATCTAGGTTGAAACAGCATGACAAGGTTCAGGTTGGCGTAAATTTTCAGGGTGTCAACATGTTCTTTTTGAATAAAACTATTAAAAAATTAAAAATGATGAATTGGGGTTTAACAATCATAAATCACATCGAGCCATTCCTATGTGAACATGGTATTAAGATATTAAATGTCCATAACTCTACTAATTATGATCAACTAATTTATCATTATCAATCACATGAACAATCAACCCTAATATACAATCTACAATAGTTGTGTTTAATGTCATGAGATGAAATGTAACAATAATTCTCTATTCTTATATTCAATAACTAACTACATGGGTGCATGTAAGATCCGCATACATTAGAGGCAAAAAGACGGCACGAAGTCGAGATTACCACTTGGATTCACTCGTATAAATCCGTGGTATCCAAACGATAGATATAATAACATTATACGATATTCAACATGGATCTACTTGCAGAATTCAGTAAAAGTCTCGAATATGATACAATAAACATTAGATAAGAAATGACTTGCCTTGTTGACGATTAGATCCGATAATAATAAGATTCCAGGACACGTGCGAGCTACGTGTCAACACCGAACAACAAAGCACACAAGATCAATATCACCACAGCAACCAGATCAACACAGGATCCCTCCCAAACACCGAACATCAAACAGAGTTTAGGGATCTCCAAGTGCCAGAACACCGAACAGCGAATACAACCAACCAGCCTCCTCCTTCTTCTTCAGCCGAACACCAAACCGCAAGACGGATCCCCCACACACAAAACACCGAACAACAATCTTACGCACTCACGATTCTTCTTCCCCATGCGACTGAGAGGGGGTGAGAGAGTGATGGCGACAATGGCAGTAGGGGGTGGCGGCGGCGGCGACGACGATGACGCGCGCGGTACTGTGGTCGAGGAGTGACGGCAGCGGCGGGGACTGGCATGCTCGAGCGGCTCTGTTTCGCTCCGCAAACAGAGGAGGCGAGAGCGGCGGGGAAACTCGAGCACTCGACGAAGACGATGAGGACGAGGGTCCTGCGGTGGTTGCGGTGGAGTAAGGAGGTCACAGACGATGGCGATGAGCGGTGGTGATGGTCGTAGATGGGTGCAGGCGAAGCGGCAAGGTTGGGTTTGAGCGATGGGGACGATGGTTTATGGGTTCGGTGGAAGTGAAGACGATGGGATGGAGGTGGCAACGAGGATGGGGATGGCAAGGCGAAGGCGATGGTGAAGGGATGGTTTTGGCGATGGGTTGAAGCGGAAATGGGGAGAGGAAGGTGAGCGGGAGAGGGGGCTTCCACCGGAGTGGGGGTTGCACAGTAGGCTAGGTTAGGGATGAACAGTATATGGGGTTAGGGTTTAACATTGCGGCTCGCTCCCATGGTATTAGGTTAGTTTTGATTAAAATAGTAATGGGAGTGATTGTGGGGCTAAATAATAGGGTTTCCATTTTCAAATTTTTTTTTTTCGGGTTACAGATGTGGGGAGTGATTAGGAGAGATCTTAGGGATTTGACTGTTAGGAAGAATTTGGGGGTTATTTTGGGTTAGTGGGTTTGGGTAAAAGATCCAATAGGAAGTGGATATTGGGCTTGGGCACAAAATGGATCAAATGGAAGGACAATTCACAACCCAAGAAGACAAGGCAATTTTATGAAATTAAATCTGAATTAGGAATACAAGGAGTAGATTTAAAATAATTAACTGAGATCAGGAATAAATTATGAATAACATTAGAATTAATATTATTCAACACAAAATGAGATAAAAAGAAATGAAATAGAATTACAATGGAGATTACAATTGGAATCAACAACAAAAGGGGGAAAAATGAAAACAGGAGTTACATTCTGAATAACGACTTCAGTTATCACCTATTTTTTTCACCAAATAACTTCTCTGCCGAACTCTCTGCTACCATAGTCGTTATTGGAAACAATGGCTTGAAAATAATAGATGTTGTTATTCCAAACAACGACAACAGTTTAAATTTTTGCTTATCAAAATTCATATATTTATTCCAACAATTGCCGCTCTTCCCAACAATGGTTTCAGTTATCTCATGCCATTGTGTGGAAGAGCGGCAACTGTTGGAATAAATATATGAATTTTAATAAGTAAAAATTTGAACTGTTGCTGCTGTTCCAAATAATGACATCCATTACTCTAATGCCGTTGTTGCCAATAACGACTGTGGAGGCAGAGAGTTTGGTAGAGAAGTTTTTCTTCCAAAAAATAGAGATAACTGATGTCGTTGTTTTCAACAACGACATTAGTTGAACTGTTGCTGTTGTTGTAGAAAACGACAATAACTAAAATTAAAGTATAAAAATCCTTATGCATGTTTTGAACTATTGCCATTGTTGGGAATAACACCATCCACGTATCTGATGCCGTTCTTCCCAACAACGGCATGTGTTATTTTAAAATTGGTTCAAAACATGCACATACATTCTAAAATCCTTTTTTCATGCATCACACTGAGACTCATCTTGACATAATCATATATTACAAAAATCTTTATCATATCGAACTTCAACAATTCATAATATGTTACAGATACATATTGAAAAATTTATAACTCATGAGAAGTCCGCATATTAGAAATAATAAAAACACATAAAAATATTACAAAATAAGGCACCCATATAAATATATTTGCATAAATAAAAATATGGGATACAACTTCAAATATCGGTCGTTTGAAATGGGCCTACATTGGGTAGATTCTTATAGCTGCGCCTATTGTGTCCACTTAACCCGCATTTAGAACAAATTTTACCCGTGCTCCCACCTTCTCGAACATCCATATCGTTGCGAATACAAGTACTCCTAGGACGACCTTTCATCCTACATAGACTTGCATCAGCTACTTGTTTCTATCCACTCGGTGTCGGACAATAAGATTCGTCTTGGATAGGATAAAAAGTTGGTGCCCACGTTAGTACTAATGAACTTGTAGAATAAAATGAATCAATGTAACGTTGATAATCAATTGCACGGGAGACACAAGCGGCCAATACATGAGAACATGGAATGCGATAGAGCTAAAATTTTCCACAAATATACGTACGGCTCCCGAGATCAACAGTGTGCCAAAGTCCACCCTTTTGATGACCATTATCCATTCCAATACCAGCTTTAACTCTGAAAATACCACGCCGATTATTAAACATTATAGCCTCACGCAAATTTAATTTCTCACACCGTAAATCGATAATGTCTTGAACACGTGGTGCCCATAATTTTCCTTTGCTAATAAGGGTCGGTGTCGCTTCACGACGGTCAGTAAAGTACATGATGAGATGAAAAGAATATCATTTCCATAATTGCCATGATGGGCAAGCTACAGAAACCTTTTAAAATGAATTGAACACTTCTGACAGATTTGTAGTCATTAAAGCATATCGGCGGCCTCCATCGGCGGAAAGTGCCCACTTCTCAATCGGCTTGTCCTTAAACCAATTAGCCCCATCAACATTAGCCGCTTCAAGCTGTGTAATCTTTGCCTCAAATTTCTTAGACTGACTTTGACACGTGATCACCTTGAGCTTGTTTATAAAAAACTTGTTTCCAATTTTTTTTTGAAAATTAGTAGCAAAATACTGCATACAATAATGATGATATGCAAGTGGCCCCTTCCATGTTCCGAACTCATTGTCCATTGCTGATAAAATGCCAGCATGACGATCAGAAATGACACATAGACCTGCACGGTATATGAAAATGCACCGAATACAGCTAATGAACCATGTCTAGGTTTCTATGCTTTCTCCATCCACTATTGCAAATGCAAATGGAAACAACCTACCGTTTGCATCGGGAGAAATAACTATCAACAAACAATCTTTATATTTTCCATACAAATGTGTTCCGTCAACACTTATAACTGGTCTGCATGTCTTAAATCCCTCGATCGAGGGGCTGAATGCCCAAAAGACCCCCTTAAATATTTATTCGGCAGACCGGACATAACCTTGGCCCAATGGACGGCCGTTCTTGGATTTGAGGCTTGAATTGCAGTGAGAAGATAAGACAATTTAGTATAAGCTTCTTAAAATGAACCATACAATCGCTCGATGGCTTTATGTTTTGCCTTTCAAGCTTTTCTGTATGAAATAGTGTAATTGAACTAAAGCTTGACTATCTCAATTGTAACATCCTGAATTTTTTATTTTAATTAAATAAGAGTTTGTTGATTTTTATGTGTTTCGCATGTACAAATTCATGTGCATTTTTCCTTAGAAAAATTATTTATTTTCATACTATGAAAAAATATTTTAATCCTTATCTTTTTATTTTAAAAAGCCTATTTAAATCCTAGGCCTAATTGTTTATTCTTAGCCCACACTAATTAATTAATTAATTTTTAATTAAAAGCCCATGGGTTCTAAAGCCCACAATTTGAGCCCACTAGTTTAATTCTCTTTTAATTGTCATAACTTGTAGTGTAGACTAGTTTTGTAGACAATTAATTAAATGATTATGTACAACTAGTAACTAGGGGTGTGTTGTGTGACACGTGCATTGCACTAGCACATGTCTTGGATGGAGCATGGGGTAGGCCGGAAATGGTAAGAGTGACAGGGGTGAGTTGGTGTAGTGGAGAGGTGGTTTTAAGTTCACGGGTTGTTGCTTTAACTCCCTAGTTCATCTTAGCCCCTAATCCATAACCATCTAGTTCATCTTGGCCCTCCATTTCACTTAAAAATATGTATAAATACCCCCTCCATTTCTTCATGCAACACACTTGAAAAATTTGATAAAGAGAAAGAAACAAACAAACAAAAAGTGAGAAAAAGATTAGGAGTTTGTGAGCTCTTGAGTTGTGTTTTTAGTGTGTGTTCCTTTTCAATTGGAGGCCGGCCATTTCACCAAGGAGCAAGAGGGCATTCGGGTTCCATCAAATACAAGGTGGAGAAGGAAACTTGTGGCACAATCTAGGAGGAGAAGGATCGTTCATTGTTCAAGGAGATTTCTAGAAGTTCTTTTCATTTGTGTTTCTTCAAAATAGGTGGGTGATTTCTCAAGCTTCTAGTTCGTTACCATGCTAGGACTGAAATTGTGATCATGCTAAAAATGAATAGAAAATAACTTCATGCTTTCGTTTAAGGAGATTAAGTGGAAAAGAACACCAAATTAATCTACATGAAATGTTAGTAGAATAAATTTGATTGTGTAGATGAGGATGTGTTATGATGGCTTGGTAGTCTAATTGCATGCTAAATGGATAGATTATGATTTTTGTAAAAATTTGCTTGTGTATGAATTGTAGAATATAATGTGTGGAAAATGTGCTTATGGTTAAATTATGGAATATAAATAGATTGAATTGTGATAAAAGTGTGTTTCTTTTGCCCTATGCAAGTAGTGATGCAGTCACTTGATTTATTATCTATACTGTCTTTTAAAATATAAGAAAATGAGTAATTTGTGAAATAGGGCTAATTTAAAGAGCTAATTTTTGTAAAGCATGAAAGAGAGAAAAACTTACATGAACTTATTATGAATGAGGGGAAATTTGTGGGTAAAAGGATTCGTTTAAAAAAAAATTGTTTCAACGTCGAAAATAAATTCATGATCCACTGTAAACTGCAACCTGGTGCAATCGAAAGTCGACCGAACTAGAGTCAACAGTCGATTGTCAAGTATTAAATTTTGGATTTAGTCTGCAGGATAGTCGACTGTCTACTTTTCAACAGTCGACTGTTACTGTCTTGACTATTGGTCCTCGAGTTTTAAATCCTCGCAGGACAGTCAACTGGCCATCTTTCTACAGTCGACTGACTGACTATTGGTTCTTGAATTTTGAAGTCTCGCCGGACAGTCGAATGGCCATCTTTCAATAGCCGACTGTCTTTGTCCTGATTGTCAAATTTTGAGTTTTGAATTACTATAAAAAAATACCTAGACTTCATGTAAAGTATTTCTGTAACACTTGACCTATTATGTCTAGAATTTGATAAGACGAATTAATAAGAACTTTTTTCGATATGATTCTTTTGTAATTAAAGATACAAATATTTGTTGAACATAGAGAAATTTTGAAATAGAAATTTTAAATGAGATGTGTTTTGGGAAATTTTAAGTAAAGATAATTGGGAGTTTGGCTTAATAAGTGAAATAAGATAATTATGAAAGTAAAGGAAATTTGTGAAATCTGTTATGAATGTGGTGAACTTGAAAATTGAATTCGTCACTTTATACATGAAATTTGTGCATAAAAATGAAATGGAAAATCATGATGAATTATGAAAAAAAAAATTTGAGTGTGAATACTCAATTTTAATGAACATGAAAAGTGAATTTAGACTAGAATTTTAGCATAATTCCTCACATCCGCAAGAATGAAAGTTTTGAAAAAAGGAATGTGATCAATTGAGACCAAGTTTGGGTTATGGTTAATGATTGATATTTTTAAGACCAATGTAGGGGTAACGCTAAATTCTAGAGTGTTGATTTTTATTCATGATTCAATTACTTAAGGATTTAGATACATAGTGAAGATGTGATGAAAGTAAGAGAAAAACATAAGTATGAGAGCCATCGGATTGGCGGTGTGAGAGTGTTTCACAGGCTTTCTACATGATGCATCATGTCATGACGTGAACACATCTCCGGAATTATCGTCCCAGTGGCGATGCTTGTGGGGTGTTTGGTAACTACGGGTGGTGCCATTGTCCCACAACGGAGGCTGAATTATCCATAGGTTGTCTACATGATGCGTCATGTCATTACGTGGGATTTTCCTCCAGGCTGTCTGGACATGGGCTCGTAATTCATGGAACATCTAGGATACTTACCGAAGTTACTGTAGTAGTTTAAGTCATAGCTAGGGATTGAACCCTACAAGTTGAAGAACAATTAAGGGCTTGCCCTCAGACTTATTGTCACGCCCTGCTTCCCAAAAACACGGAATACGAGCCCGTGACAAAGCCCAACGAATGATTTTCATCATTCATGAGCTGTAGGATTGACTCAACTTCATAAGAAGAATATAACAAAATGTACACAACCACACATGCATAAAACAATTGAAACAAAATAATATTATCCTAAATAGTTTTCAAATCTGGATTAAAAGATAAAACTCGAGACTATAAGCCCGTTACAAGGTTTAAGTAGCAACAATTATAAATAACTCAAATACAAGAAAATAATTAAAGCAGTTTTCCCCAAGTGAAGCCTAGAATATTTTCTCACCAATTCTAGCAGGTAACTCGTCTCCAAAGTCTGTATATATAAATATAAAAAGGAAAAAAAATAGGAAAACATGATAAATGCCCTTAGTGCAAGTTAGGACCGCAAATAATACAAGTATGGGTACGAAAACTAGTGCAAGGAATATGGAACAAGATTTGGAATCAGAAATGTATAACATAATATAATAGGGATGCAACAAGTAGTGGGATTCAAGAACTAGCTAGCAAGAAAGACAACTCGAGTGACAAGATTGGGTAACAAATACTAGTAGTAGAACAAGTGGCTAGTAAACAAGTAATGGTATCAAGCATCAAGTAATAAGTATCACGTACAAGTGTCGAGTAACAAGTAACTAGTCTCAGTGTCAAGTTCTCAAGTACAAGTATCAAGTAGCGAGTGTCAAGTATTATGTTCAAGTAATAAGTCTCGTATATCATGTAATCAAGTATCAAGTAAACATGTATCATGTTCAAGTCTTGTAGTTATTGCTATTCAGGTAGCACTTTATGTGTCATCCTTTTATCACATGGTTGCTACAGTCAATGCAAATTTGTTTAGGCCTAATGGTGGATTTTATAAGACGGTGTACTCAGGTCATATAGGAAATACGTGCATGTGTTCAAACCATGGGCACTAGAGGTGGCTCCCGCAAGCACTAGAGGTGGCTCCCGTCAATCCTTGACGTGGCACTTAGTTCTACGTGGCACTTAGTTCCATCTGATTGCAAATACATTTCTTGTAATCATATAATGGGCACTAGAGGTAACCCCCGGAGGCACTAGAGGTGGCCCCCATCACCCATGACGTGGCACTTAGTTCCATTTAACGTAAAATCATGGGAAACACGGGCCCCTTTCCGAGTACACTTACCTATATTGTCCACTACTATGGTCTTTCCCTTAAATCTCCGCTTGTTATTTATTATTATCATCAAGAAAGTATGAAAGTGTATGAAAGAAGTCAAGTAAACATAATTAAGAACATGGAAAAATTCTAGGATAGGCAGGACACACGTTCGAGGGTCAAAACAAATCAAAGTATCAAGAACAACGAGAATTCCAAATCTGGACAGCATGATGTTGCTGCACCAAAACTGCGATTCCCGTTGCTACAAGATAGCAAATATGAATATGTCAGAAGGTCTAGAAACTAGACTCCTGCCTGGTTCCAATGCATATAATTAAGGTACATGAAAGTTGTGGTAACATGGGTCAAAATAGCAAACTATACAGCATTTGTGTACTGCCAGAATTTATAAAACTGAGTTTATACATATGAAACAGGGTTGGAACATCATTAATTAATTCTAAGAAAATTAGGAAATGTTCTCTAGGGTGTCCAGTATCAGCATGCAAAATTTCAAGTCATTTACTTACTGGTAGCATAGTTAAAATAATTGTAAGCCAAGGAGGTGCAGCAGTTCTTATGAATCTGTAATTTTCAACACAGCAGTAGTAAAACTACGATATCTCCTAGACCGTAACTCGGAATTCAAAAATTCTGGATGTTATTGGAAACTAGACATTTGGGGCTAAATTTCATTTCCAGGACTCAAGTTTGGATTTTGGTTTTATCGGGGTCGAAACAGCATGGCATGACAGAAACAGAAACCAACTAAAACACTTTTTGTATGAAATGAATCAAAATTTTACTAGTTGTTAAAAAGTGTATCAACGAAGGGTTGTGACTCTTAGATCATATAATATATAAGGAAAAACATGAGATCATCAACAATAAATAAAGAGGAGTCACATTCACAAACTATTTGCAGTATTTTCAAGGAAGAGCTTGTACTAGAAAACGAAATGTACAAGAGATACTTGCCTTGGGGTGTAGACGATGAATCCGACGAAAGAATAATGGCAACGGATACTGGCACAGATCTTGATGACGATCAAGACCAAGGAAGATCGGACGGCTGGATCCAAGAGCTTGATGACGATGATCGCGATCGACGATCTTACTGCCGAGATTCAACGATCAAGATCAAGATCAAGGGATCTGACGACTTGGATCTGATCTGGGGTTGATGATCAAGATGATCAAGATGATGGTCCGAATTGCAAAGAGATCGGGAGGCCAAGATCTGATCTGAACGAATTCGAATCGCAAGGGAGATTGGACGACCAAGATTCCACTTGATCACAACTCTTGATCAAAATAGTAAGGGTAGATTGGCTTGACTGGTGGCTGGCCTAGCTTCGGCAATGGCAACTGGACGGGACTGCCGGCGTCGAGAGGACAGGCCGGGGGGGTCGCGACTGGCTGTTGCATTGCCTGAGGTTGCTGCTGGCTATGGAGTTGCGACAGGGAGGAGAAATGGGAAATAGTGAGACGCTGGCTATCGACGAGTGCAGTTGTCGCTACAGACGAAGGTGGAGGAGTCGCGGCTGGCTGCTGCACTGGCTGACAGGAGAAGGAAAGCACCGGGGGAGTCGCAGTGGCACTAGTCGCTGCTGCCGGAGAGGGATAGCGATGGGGGATGCTGGCTGCTATCGCTGGCCATAGTGCGAGGGCGCTGTAGGAGGGGGACACAGTGCACAGGGGTGCACTGTCGGAGGGTGCACTGGCTCACGGTGCACAGCAGGGTGCGACATGCGAAGGTGGAGGTCGAGGAGGGGCGCTGCTGCAGTCGCACGGCGAGACGCGCACAACGGGAGCACAGGGGAATGGGTTACGGGAGGGGGAGATAGCTTCGGGAGGTTGAAGAGAGAGAGAGAGCGGGAGGACGATGGGTGAACAGTAGGAATTAGGGGGTTGGCGGCTGGGGGTATTTGGGTTTGTACAGTATAGGTTTAGGGTTAGGTTTAGTAGGGTATTTATATAATAGGGTTGTGGGTAATGGGTTAATGGATCCAATAAGAAATAGGGTAGGGTTTAATTAAAAGACCCAACAAGATAATGGGTTTGGAGTTTTGGGAAAATAAATAAATAAATAGGCCAATCAATAATATAGTAGTACAAATAATTAGTTTGTATGCTTTAAATTAATATACTCAAATACTACTAAATACAATAAAATTTTATAGAAATAATAATAACAATAATAACAATAATAATAATAATAATAATAACAATATTAATAATTAGAAAAATGATAGTAATAAGAATGATAGTAATACTAATAGTAATAGTATAAACATCAAAAATATGATTTGAGTCTAACAAATTCATTGAAATCCAAATAGTAACAACATATTAGATTTGGACTAATATATAAATAGTCGATCATTTGAAAACGAAAAATAAGGTTAAAATACTCCATTATTCAAAAATAAATATAATTGTCCAAGAAAATATTTTAAATGTTAAGTCCAAGCCGAATTTAACAAATATGGAATTTACAAATTTTAAATACAGAAAACACACATGAAATACGTATTTGCGGAAACAGAGGTTACACCTATGTAGTATGAGATGCACAGAATCCGAACAAGTACGCATCAGTGTCATGTAAATAATTATAACTGCATTAAAGACTAAGTGCACATTCACACATGACATCAACAGGGTAGTCCCCTTTGTTTGTTTGTGACAAGTATGTATTTTTCAAGTAAGAGAAATTGATATATTATATCGTACCGTCAGACGTACCCACAATTTCTATGCAGGATAAAGTGAATGACAAGACTAAAGATTGATTGCTGGATAAAGAAATGTTCAAGTTATTATTTAATTCATGTATAAATGTTGTAATTTATATTTCCGCTTCATTGATGTAAACTCTGTTGTAATAAAAGTTTTTAATTCCTTGTAAAATTGTACGAAGTGAAGTGTAAAGATCCTGTGGAACTTCGAATTCAGTCTCATTTGGAATTCGGGGTGTTACATCAATTATGGCTTTTGGTGTTACTCCTAGTTGTGCCTTCATAACATTCAATTTCATCATTGATACAATTGTAGAATCAATTTTACTATGATCTTGATTCAATATTGGATTCACACATGTATGCAGACCTTCAATGTTCTTCACCACGTAAAAAGATTGACATTTTAGAACAATTACATGCAATCGCCATGGAAAACCCACTACATTTGCAAATTTCGAATTTTCCAGCAAGTTTCGAATTTTCTGCAATCTCTTCGGGTGAATGTTTGATCGTTGCGTCTTTACATTTGACACAGTATAAACTAGGGATCGATTTTACCGTCACGAATTCTCGATGGTTCTTCACAGAGTACATCTTCACTTGATATTGTATACTATCTTTAGTTGGAAATCTTTTACCTATGGAGAGTTCATCTATGTTCGAAGAGCCGACGGAAGATTGTGCATGTTCATCTACCGCACGGGACATCTATTAACTCGATTGAACCTCATGTACAGATGCACTAATGGATTGATTTGGCAACACCACATTGTTAACCGGCACATGAACGTTGACATCATTAACCGGAGCTTCATCGACATCCTCCTCATCCTCAACTTCAAGACCGTGATCCCAATCTTCTTCCTCTTCTACCAAATCGTTATTTAAAATAGCATTGTCAAAGTCTTGCATGACCATGTCGGTGTGGACAATATTTCGTTTCGAGGTGAATGGATGTACCGACTCATATTCAGTGGTAATAGAATCTATTGGAGTTGTGCTAATATCTTTTTGTATATTTGGTATTCTTGCATGTGACTTGGTAGATGGTTTCAAATTCCTAACGGGGCTTGGACTTGGAATAGCAACTGACCTAGTGTTTGGAAGTTTCATTTGCTCAATATATAACTCCAATGCTGTCTAATTATAATTTGGATCAAGTATTCTAGCAATCATGGACCTCAGAATTATTATTTACGAGAACCACCATGACATATTGCCCTTCTCTTTACCGGCAGCATAACGAGCTTTGATTTTGACACTCAATTCACCTCTATCCCAATTTACAATTTCAAATATCTTATCTACTAGTTGTGAATATATAAAGTTACGGGGAGCCCAAATAATGATCGGTTCAATATGACTATAACAATATCCAATCTTCGGATCTCAAATTATTTCACCCCCAAAATATAACTAAATAGGTATATCATAATCTATATCTAAACATAAAGATTCACACTTATTCAAGTCATTAATTACTCATAAGCATAACCTATGCATACATACAAAACATATGGTTATAATAATCTTCAAATTATACCGTATCTTGGATAGCTCGAAAATACGTCGTGAATGAAGAATGAGATGACCCAATACAATGTTGGAGATTTTGAGAATGGGGTAGTTGAATTTGGGTGGGAGAGGGAGAGGGAGAGTGAGGAGGTAGGAGATATGAAGTTTGTAAGGAAATAATTGTGGAATTTTGGGTTTTAGGGTTCTAGGATTTTGGGCTTTTGGGAGTGAGAGAGAGGGGGAAACCGGTCTAAAGTGAAAGGGGAATGAGAAGGAGTCACAATTTATATGTAAAAAAAATCCTATAACTGATGCCGCTATCTCTAACAACGAAAACTGTTATAAGAATGCTGTTATTGGGAATGCCGGCATCATCTATATAATTTTTTCACACTTGCAGTTTTTCAAGTCACATAGTGTACACGATTGAGAATAAGTTAACAGCTGTTGTTACTCCAAATAGCGGCACGCGATTTTTTGTTATTTTTAGAGAAGCCGCTATTGGAAACAATGGCATAGAATTAACCTATGTTGTTATTTTCAATAACGGTTAATACTGATGTCTCTAAAACTAGGTCAGTTGGGTAAATACTTTTGAAAATGGGTCAGATTGGTCAATATTTTTAAGAATTGTATCAGTACAAAAAGAAATTCTGTTTACTACTGCTAGTACCATATTAGGTACACTTTGCAAATTGTTGGAAGACATACAAGATTCGAGAATGGGAACAACTGAGGGTGATATTGTCACACGTACCTTGAAGGACTGATTCATCAGAATCCATGGCCATAATCGTCACATTTTTGTTGTCCGCTGAAAAGAAAGAAAGACGGTGAAGCATGAGCCCAGAAAGCAACTATTTACTTGGGATATTTATTGCGTTATATTCTAGTCCAGTTCAGTGAGTTCACTGCACAAAAAAAACTGAAGCAGATTTAGAATCAGTTTGGACGAATTGTGTTCTTACGCGTACTCCTTGGCATTTGGCAACTGGGCCCCACATAGATCCCACCTCAACTGAACAACTGATACCCAAGTGAGATCCGATCCAATCGATCTGGGTTGGTGTAAGCCACAATCTTGGCTTCTCCCACACCACAATCTCTTCTCTCTCTCAACCTACAGTGTACTTAAAACAATAGCCTAACGTCTGTCTTTCACTTTGTGGCGGCTCCTCCTCCTCCTCCTCCTTCTACTTCTTCTTCTTTCTCCTCTATCATCTTCAATCAGGTTGTATTGGAACAGAGATGGAGGCTGCGACGTCGTGTCTGTACCGGCTTTCCGGGTCAACTGTAGCAGTAGCAATGAGTGGAAGAAAGGCTTCATTTTCTCGTCCACTCATGTTCCGGATTCCCCCAATTTGCAGTAGCAGTAGCAATATCACTACCAAAAAGTCGTTAAAAACAGCAACTCCTACTCAACCCTCGTCTCCTCTTATCAAGAGAAAGAAGAAAAAAACCAAAAACTACGTGAGGAGGCAGAGGCAGGGAGAGGAGAAGGAGCAGTGCATCCCGTCTGCCGAGGAGGCATCTATAAGTGTGCAGACGGTGTACCAGAACGGCGATCCTCTGGGAAGGAAGGAGCTGGGGAAATGTGTCATCCGTTGGATATGCCAGGGAATGCGTGCCATGGCGTCTGATTTTGCCACTGCAGAGATACAGGGGGATTTTGCTGAGCTGAGGCAGAGGTTGGGGCTTAGCATTGCGGTTAATGGTGGTGGTGCTAGTGCTAGTGCTAGTGCTACTGCTACTGCGACTGGGGGTTTGGCTTTTGTGATCCAGGCGCAGCCTTATCTTTATGCTGTTCCGATGCCCAAGGGGTTGGAGGCACTTTGTTTTAAGGCGTGTACACATTATCCGACATTGTTTGATCATTTCCAGCGTGAGCTTAGGGATGTGCTGCAGGGGTTTCAGAAGCAGTCAGTTTTTGTTGATTGGCGTGCCACCGAGTCGTGGAAGCTCCTAAAGGAGTTTGCCAATTCAGGTTTCTTATTCTAACTTTTCCTTTTTCTATTCGATGAGGAATGCATTCCTTAATCTGATTATGCATTTGCATTCCATGACCTCTTAACTATTTCCAATCCTTTTCATTCAAATCTTGACTTGGGAAGAAGTGAATCTAATTCTGAAATTGGAATTGAAACATAAAAAATTCAGTTGTTTGGCGCCAGCCAACTATTACTTTGGTTATCAAAGTGGCTTGAAAAGTCCATCGTTGTGGTGTTTGAGGATAAGGCTGCTTTATTATACTATAGCATGCATACATTTGATTGCATTAGCATAACTATTGATAATTTAGAGTTATTCTTTGTAGTTACTTTAGGTTTGGTTAAGAATTATAACATTGTTAGAATACAAATACTAAACCCTCGACCTTTACCACAACTTTGGAGTTTTGGTCTAGTAACATGGTATCAAAACAATTCAATACAGTCCAGGTTTGAATATCACCGACAGTGTTTAAAACATGGAATAAAAAATACCACCGCTTAAAACGCGGATTAAAAAATAACACTACTTACAGTTCAGGTCTAGACCACAAAGCTGGCCCTTAACCTGCGGGGGCATGTTAAAAATATAAATACTAAAACCTCAACCTTTACTACAATTTTGGAGTTTTGGTCAACTGGTAGGGTCTTTCAAAAATCTAACTTCAAGTTAAGCATGGAAATTGAGCACTAAATCCACAAAGGACCACAGTGTGATGCTATGGCTCAACAATGAGGAGAACATTTCTCTTGCATATCACCTATATATTTGATAAAGTTAACGGAGAGATTGGGAAATATATTATTGGATTGTTGAATTATAACTGAGTACAATGTTCCCTATATATATAGGAGGGAACTGAATACTAAAACTGATACATAACCGATATGAGACTAAATTATATGTTACAATATATAGCACCCCCTCTCAAACTCACGGTGGATCGAACAGTGTGTGTTTGCCCACCAAATAACGAAATCTGTGAACAATGTATGATTTGGTGAAGAAGTCTGCTTCCTGCTGTAAAGAGGTAACAAAATTGAATGAAATGGTCTCTGCTTCAAAGCGCTCATGAACATAGTGACAATCTATCTCTATGTACTTCGTTCGCTCATGAAAGACTGGGTTGCTTGTAATGTGCAATGCACTCTGGTTATCATAATGAAGAGGAGTAACTCCTGTAAGTGTGACACTCATATCTGATAACAGCTAATGAACATAAACAATCTCTCTAATAGTAGTTGTCATTGTTCTGTACTCAGCTTCTGTAGAAGAACATGCAACAACTGTCTGATTCTGGCTTCGCCATGAAATCAGCGAATCACTAGGAAAATAGACAAAAACCTACGATAGATCGTCTGGTGGTAGGATCCCCGTCCAATCTGAATCAAAATATGCACTGAGCTCCAGTTTGAAAGTGGAAGGCATAAACAATGAGCGAGTGATGGTGCCCCGAAAATATCTGAGGATCCGAAGAAGAGCACTATAGTGAATTGATGTAGGAGCAAAAACAAACTGACTGCATAGGCAATATCAGGTCTGGTCATACATAAGTAGACAAGTTTTTTAATAATCTGTCTGTATCTAGTGGGATCGGGAAGGAGCTCACCATCTATAGGACGAAGCTTCACATGAAGCTCTAAGAGAGTATCGGCTGATCGACTATCAAATAGATATGCAGCGGAGATGATATCTGATTTGTATTTCTGTTAAGAAATAAGTATCTCCCGAGATCCATGGACAATCTCTAGACCAAGAAATCTACGAAGATCTTTCTTATAGAACTGCTGGTGAAGATATTTTCGGGTGGATGCAATGTCTGCGGAATCATCCCACGTAATAATCATATCATCAACATATAATAATAGAAGGATCTGCCTTTGCAGTGATGATCGCATAAATATATAGTGATCATGTGAACTCTGACAGAAACCAGCCTGGGTGATGACACTGCGAAAATACTCAAATCAGGCTCGAGGAGTCTGTTTCAGACCATATATAGCTCGACACAGATGACAAACATGACGGAAAGTGGTAAGGCCAGGAGGGGGATGCATGTAAACAACCTCTGATAAGGTATCATGAAAAAATGCCTTCTTCACATCCATCTATATAACAACCACTGACGAACTGTGGCAACGATAAGGAGAGTACTGTTGGAATTAATTTTTGCAGTTTTCCGGGCCGGATTCCGGCGAGCTCCGGCCACCGGCGGCACCGGAAAGTGAGTGGATTGCGATCCTCTCGACGAGTACTATTCCGTAGTATACTCACTTGCCAAAAACGAATTCCGTATGAATGAGAAATGTTGATCCAAAGTTGGGTACTTGAAATGTACCAACTTGGCAAATAGATAGTCCCATATCGGAAATTGGAAATGATTTTGTCTAGTATATATACTAGAAAACTGGACTAAAGGGCGTGGCCCGGGGGTTACCACTAACGTGTAGTGGAGAGAGGACTTAGCCAAAATGACAAACACACACACGTGCGCGCGCGAGCCCGGCCCGGCCCCGGCTCCGGTTCGGTTCGGTTCGGTCTGGTCTGGTCTGGTCTGGCTTAAATTTTTATTTTATTTCTTTTTGCCCAGACAAACTCTTTCCCTACTGAACTGAAAAGGCTTTTCAGATTCAGTAACTGGTGCCCATTACTCTGTAACAGCAGAGTAATGGCTCACCAGTTATGAATCTGAAGAGTCCCCATTACTCTGCTGTTACAGAGTAATGGCTGCTGAACAGTCTCCAGTCCAACTCTTCTCTATAAATCCAGACATCAACTCCTATACAGATAGAAATTTTATTTTTGGGTTTTCCTCTTCTTCTCCTCTGCGTCAGTCACTGTCACTGAGAGTACACCACAGACAGAAGTTCGTTGGCTCTGAAGCGAGAGTGCTGCATTCTTCAGAGAGGGTACAGTTGTATCATGGGAAGCAATTTGCCGGTAACCGTCACACTACGGGGCGAATTCTGCTTTAAGGACAGAGATTCTAAAATTCTCGACTCTGTACAAGTTCATTGCTTACTGTTTTTCTTCCTGTATTTGATTTCTTCACAATTTTGTTGGAATTTCCTATTATTTTATATTCAGGTTCTAACAATCTTAAAGCAGAATTTTTCCTCACAGATTCTAACAATTTTGTGAAGTTTGTTTACAGGTTCTGTTCGGAAAAAATAAGAACTAACAATCTCTGTTTCAACCAATTTCAGAAGAAACAAATCAGATCATGGAGAACACACCCACTGAAGTTGCTACTGGGCTTCTCAGTACCCAGACACCGGTGACCCAAAATGTGACTGCACAATCGCTTGCGGCACATTTGGTCGTTCTGCCCACGCACATAAGCGTGGGAGAAAAACCGGAGAAGTTCAATGGAACTGGGTTCAAAAAGTGGCAGGGGAAGATACAGTTCTACCTGACCACATTGAAGCTGGACAGATTCCTCAATGAATCTGCCCCGATGCTGGCGCCAATGGAAGCACACTCTGTTGCTGCAGTTGACGCGTGGACTCAGGGCGACTACCTCTGTAGGAACTACATCTTGAATAGCTTGGTAGACTCTTTCTACAACGTCTACTGTGTCTTCAAGACATCCAAACTCCTGTGGGAGTCCCTGGAAAAGAAGTACAAAACAGAAGACGCCGGGTCCAAGAAATTTGTTGTCGGCAAATTTTTGGACTACAAGATGATTGACTCCAAAACAGTGGTGAGTCAAGTCCAAGAACTGCATGTTATAATGCACGACATTGCTGCAGAGAATATGACGCTGTGTGAACCATTCCAGGTTGCAGCGTTCATTGAAAAACTTCCACCTGGGTGGAAAGACTTCAAGAACTATCTCAAACACAAACGAAAGGAGATGTCTCTTGAAGATCTAATTATCAGGTTGCGGATCGAAGAAGAGAATCGCAAGGCTGAGAGGTCCTATAGAAATCAGTCCATAGAAAAGGCCAATGTGGTGGAGCATGAACAGAAGGGCAAGAAGAGGAAGTTTCTGCCACAGGCCTCCAACAAAAAACCTCTTGCCATGAGGTTTGCTGGGAAATGCCACAAGTGTGGTAAGTTAGGGCACAAAATTTCTGAGTGCCGCAGTAAGGACAGTAATTATTCAAAAACAGAACATGTAAAAGGGAATGAAAAATCCCACGCACACATAGCTGAGAACTTGTCCACTGGTATCTCTGACCTGGACCTCTGTGCTGTTGTGTCAGAGGTCAATCTTGTGGGGAGCAATCCTCGTGAATGGTGGTACGATACTGGGGCCACCAAGCATATCTGCTCGGACAAGGAAATGTTCACCTCCTACCAGAAGTGCAACAAAGATGAACAGCTGTTCATGGGAAACTCTTCCACCTCCAAAATTGAAGGAACAGGGAAGATAGTGCTGAAAATGACTTCAGGCAAAGAGCTAACACTCACAAATGTGCTGCATGTCCCAGACATTAGAAAGAACTTGATATCAGGTTCTTTGCTAAGTAAGAATGGGTTTAAAGTTGTACTTGTTTCTGATAATTTTGTACTGTCCAAGAATGGGGTATATTTGGATAAAGGATATGTAAAGGATGGACTGTTCAAGTTTAATGTAATGACAGTCATCCCTAAAACTATTGTTCCTGCTGTTCCCAAAGTTAATGAAATAACTCCTATTGCCTATGTTGTTGAGTCTTCCTCTGTTTGGCATGAAAGACTAGGCCATGTTAATGTAAATTCTATGCGTAGATTAGTTAACATGAATTTGCTACCAAAATTTAAGGTAGATAACTCAGAAAAATGTGGAGTTTGCACGGAGGCCAAACTCACTAAAACTCCATCGCGTTCTGTAGAAAGAAACACAGAAACTCTAGGTCTAATTCACACGGATCTGTGTGACTTAAAATATGTGCAGACCAGAGGTGGCAAAAAGTACTTTGTGACTTTCATAGACGATTGCACAAAATTCTGTTATGTATATTTGTTACATAGCAAAAATGAGGCTTTGGATAAATTCAAAGAATATAAACTTGAGGTTGAGAATCAACTTGGCAAAACAATTAAAATCGTTAGAAGTGATAGAGGAGGAGAATATGATGCACCATTTAACATGTTCTGCTCGGAACATGGAATAGTTCATCAGACAACTGCTCCCTACTCACCCGAATCAAACGGTACTGCCGAGCGCAAAAACCGAACTCTAAAGGAGATGATGAATGCCTTGTTGTTGAATTCTGGCTTATCCCAAAACATGTGGGGGGAAGCGTTGCTGACTGCCAACTACATTCTCAACAAAATACCTCACAAGAAAACCGGCAAGACACTATATGAACTATGGAAAGGTAATTTACCTTCGTATAAATACCTCAAAGTGTGGGGGTGTCTAGCAAAAGTGGCAGTACCTAACCCAAAACAGGTCACCATCGGCCTAAGACGATCGATTGCATATTCATAGGGAAGCACACAACAGTAGTGCATATCGGTTCTTGGTATACAAATCGGATATACCGGATATCCATGTAAATACAATAATGGAATCAAGAAATGCTTCATTCTTTGAACACGTGTTTCCGTGTAAGGATACTACGTACCCCAAACGTACACGTGAACAAGGGAATGCAAGCACTTCAGTTGATGAACCAGAACATGATACTGATGAGCCTAGACGATATAAACGGGCTAGAACATCAAAATCATTTGGTCCTGACTTTGTGACCGCCTTTCTGTTAGAGAATAAGCCCAGAACATTCAAGGAAGCCATGTCTATGCCTGATGCTCCTATGTGGAAGGAAGCAATCAAAAGTGAAATAGACTCCATTATGCAAAATCATACATGGGAGTTAGTCGATTTGCCTTCTGGATTTAAAGCTCTAGGATGCAAATGAATTTTCAAACAAAAATTGAAACCAGATAGTTCAATAGAGAAGCATAAGGCTAGACTTGTGGTTCAAGGATTTAGGCAAAAAGAAGGCCTAGATTTCTTCGATACATATTCCCCAGTTACAAGAATAACATCCATAAGAATGTTGAAAGCTATTACAGCTCTACGTAACCTGGAAATACATCAAATGGATGTTAAACTGCATTTCTAAATGGGGACTTAGAAGAAGAAATATACATGAAACAACCTGAGAGTTACATAGTTCCTGGACAGGAAAATAAGGTGTGCAGGCTTGTAAAATCACTGTACGGCCTGAAACAAGCTCCAAAGCAGTGGCATGCAAAATTTGACAATGTTATGATGTCAAATGGTTTCAAAATAAATGAATGTGATAAATGTATCTACATCAAAGATACTCCAAACAGATACATTCTGGTCTGTCTATACGTAGACGACATGCTCATTATTGGAAGCAATAACGACATTATCAAACAAACTAAGAGTATGCTTAGTGGTAAGTTTGACATGAAAGACTTGGGAGTTGCAGATGTCATACTAGGAATCAAAGTTTTCAGGATATCTGAGGGGATTACTTTGTCTCAAGCTCATTATGCTGAGAAAGTACTTGAAAGATTCAAGAATTATTCCAATGGGACAGCAAAAAGTCCCGTCGATCCCAGTCTTCACCTGTTCAAAAATACCGGCGAAAGCATATCACAACTGGAATATGCACGTGTAATTGGTAGTCTGATGTACCTAACAAATTGTACAAGACCGGACCTAGCACATTCGGTAAACGTACTGAGCCGATACACGAGTAATCCAGGAAGAAGTCACTGGAAAGGAATAACTAGAGTATTGAACTACTTGCGACATACTCAGAGTTATGCGCTGCATTACACCAGATATCCAGCAGTACTGGAAGGCTACAGTGATGCCAACTGGATATCGGACTCAAAGAACTCAAAATCCACAAGTGGATATATCTTTACACTTGGTGGTGCAGCTGTGTCATGGAAATCCTCTAAACAAACGCTATTGGCCAGATCCACCATGGAATCTGAGTTCATTGCTTTAGACAAAGCGGCAGAAGAAGCAGAATGGCTTTGCAACTTTTTAGAGGATATTCCTATGTGGGAAAAACCAGTACCTGCCTTATGTGTACACTGTGACAGCCAATCGGCTATAGCACGGGCACTGAGTTGCATGTATAATGGTAAGTCTCGTCATATCAGAAGGCGACACAAAACCATTAGACAACTGCTCTCAAATGGAGTAATCTCTATAGAATATATAAAATCGGCTGACAACCTAGCGGATCCATTTACTAAAGGTTTGTCGCGAGAGCAGGTTGTGAGATCATCAAGAGGAATGGGTTTAAAGCCTATGACGAAAGAGGATACTTGATGGAAACCCTACCTAGGAATTGGAGATCCCAAGATCTAAGTTCAAAGGGACAACTAAATCTTGTTGAATTGACGAAAGCACTGAGAGATTAACATCTCATACCCATTCATAGGATGATAAAACAAGTGCTGCCTGCAAATAGTTAGGATAAGCTTGGCTTTTAATGATTCCCATAGCTTTGAAATAAAAGTGGGGTATAGCAGGATACTCTTTATGGGCAATTATCTTGTGAGTGTGAAATGGGGCCGTTTCTAGGAGAATGAAGAGAGGCTACATTCTCCAAGTTCACTCATGATTAACCAGGGATGTTCAAGGCCAAAATGAACACAACAAGAGAACTTAGTTCTGTGAGGAGATGAAACTGTGTGATAGTTATTGTCTAGGTTCACATGAACGCCCGGGTAGTTCAAGACATCATGATCACTACCTGGTCAAGTGAATCCGATAGCTAATTACTAAGGGTGGTTCAAAGTTGAAAAGTTACTACCATTCCTGATGCAGTGATTTTCCGATTGTACTCTCAGAGTCTTTCTGTCATGTTTTTTGTTTTTCTGTCGTGTCTGGATTACATGGTCTGGTAATTTCCATTCATGTGGGAGATTGTTGGAATTAATTTTTGCAGTTTTCCGGGCCGGATTCCAGCGAGCTCCGGCCACCGGCGGCACCGGAAAGTGAGTGGATTGCGATCCTCTCGACGAGTACTATTCCGTAGTATACTCACTTGCCAAAAACGAATTCCGTATGAATGAGAAATATTGATCCAAAGTTGGGTACTTGAAATGTACCAACTTGGCAAATAGATAGTCCCATATCGGAAATTGGAAATGATTTTGTCTAGTATATATACTAGAAAACTGGACTAAAGGGCGTGGCCCGGGGGTTACCACTAACGTGTAGTGGAGAGAGGACTTAGCCAAAATGACAAACACACACGCGCGCGCCCGCCGGTCTGGCTTAAATTTTTATTTTATTTCTTTTTGCCCAGACAAACTCTTTCCCTACTAAACTGAAAAGGCGTAACAGCAGAGTAATGGCTCACCAGTTATGAATCTGAAGAGTCCCCATTACTCTACTGTTACAGAGTAATGGCTGCTGAACAGTCTCCAGTCCAACTCTTCTCTATAAATCCAGACATCAACTCCTATACAGATAGAAATTTTATTTTTGGGTTTTCCTCTTCTTCTCCTCTGCGTCAGTCACTGTCACTGAGAGTACACCACAGACAGAAGTTCGTTGGCTCTGAAGCGAGAGTGCTGCATTCTTCAGAGAAAGTACAATTGTATCCTGGGAAGCAATTCGCCAGTAACCGTCACACTACGGGGCGAATTCTGCTTTAAGGACAGAGATTCTAAAAATCTCGACTCTGTACAAGTTCATTGCTTACTGTTTTTCTTCCTGTATTTGATTTCTTCACAATTTTGTTGGAATTTCCTATTATTTTATATTCAGGTTCTAACAAGTACAAACTGTAGTCTTCTGTGCAACTGGAGCAAAAGTCTCATCATAATCAATGCCATACTCCTGAGTAAATTCTCGAACAACTAGGCGAGCCTTGTGCCGCTCAATAGAGCCATCAGGTCAATATTTGATCTTGAAGATCCACTTACAGCTAACAGGTCGGACGTCCACAGGCAGTGGAGCAACATCCTAAGTGCGAGTCTAATCGAATGCACTGAACTCCTCTGTAATAGCATCCCGCCACTCGGGATATCAAATTTCTTACAGATAGGTTCTAGGCTCACGTGTGGAGTGTATGGCAGTGAGATATGCATAAAATTGTGGTGAGTAAGAAGCTAGGGTGGCATAGCCAAACAGATCAGAGAACCAGTGGCATAAAGTGTATAACATGCCGGAGGGATGCCCGAAGTGGAACGTGTAGACAGACGGACAGGAAGGGATGGATATGATGTGGGGGTTAGGTCGGTGGTGTGGGTACATGCAGCTGTGGGGATGCAGGTGTTATATCCGTAGGAGGAGTAATAGGAACCAAAGGAGTGGGATCAAATGGAATGAGGGAGAGTATGGTCTGCCTAACCACTAGGGAGTCAAGAAAACTAGCATCCTTGGGAGAGGTCAAGTAGTACGGAGAGTCTTCCACAAAGGAGACATGTCGGAAAATACGAATACGACTTGCTTCAGGTTCAAAAAAACGATATTCTTTATGTTAAGGACGCACTCAGCAGCTCGGAGAGAGAGAGGGACATAACAGGTACACCCAAAAATACGAAGCATACTGTACTCCGGTGTGGAGTGATAAAGAGCTTCATTCCCCCAATTAAACTGGATTCAATTTAAGGTCATATCTTGATGAAATACCTTCAACTTCCTTAGATTAGATTGTTCCAAGTATAGCCAGGATGACACAGTTATGTGGTATATACTTTTGAGCAAAACATATTAGGGCTTCAAATAATCAGATATAGCCTAAATCTAATTTCAATTTCACCAGTAGCATTTGGTTAATTTGTTCTTGTCAGGATGGCCATGATAGTCCATGGCATCATTAGATATGTCATCGGACCTAGGAATTCCAAACCTCTGAACCCTTCCAAGGCAGTATAAATTATGTTTCGAAGAACTGTAAATAACAATCAAGTCAATTGTGTCTCCTCACCACCATCTAACTCACACACACATCTGCCTGCATGCAGACACGCAAACTCTGCACTATACAGATTGCACACTCACAACCACAACAATTCATAACAACAGCAGTATAAAGTATTAACAACATTCCTACAGTCAACAATAACAACAAAACATCCACTTATAGTCATGTACATGTACATGCACAGAAACATATGAGCAAAAGAATGCATAGACACAAAAGAAGAGGAGAAACATCTCACTGTACCTCCCTTATTGACTAATATGTATTTATATATTTTATGTATTTGCAGCACAGCATCGAGCTGTTGTGCGGAAAGTGTCCCAGGCTAAACCTATTCATGGTGGTCTGGGGATGGAGCTGGAGAAAGCCAGACTCATACAGGACAGGATAGAGGACTTTGTCAAGCACATGTCTGACCTTCTCCGAATAGAACGAGATGCTGAGCTGGAATATACACAAGAAGAGTTGAATGCTGTTTCCTCTCCTGATGAGGATTCTGATGAAGTAAAGCCTCTTGAGTATTTAGTTAGCCATGGGCAGGCTCAGCAAGAACAGTGTGACACGATTTGCAATTTGAACGCCATTAGCTCTTCTACTGGTGAGTTTTACCTTCACCTTCTTGACTAATTTGACATAAATTGTTAGGCCAAAACTAGCACCATTCAAATTACTTGACATATATTGTTAGGCCAAAATTTATTAGGCAAGAAGCAAAATGACCGACACATTTTTATTTTTATTTTTATTTATTTTATTTTATTTTTATTTATTTTTTGCTTATTTGCATTTTCCGGGGCATTAAAATCACAAAAATTGTTTGCGCAGGTTTAGGAGGCATGCATCTGGTATTGTTTAGGGTTGAAGGGAACCATAGACTTCCCCCCACAACTCTCTCTCCTGGTGACATGGTCTGCGTGAGAACATGTAATAAGAGGGGTGCTGGAGCAACTTCCTGCATGCAGGGATTTGTTAATAATTTAGGCGAGGATGGGTGTAGCATCACTGTTGCTCTCGAATCTCGCCATGGAGATCCAACTTTTTCTAAGCTATTTGGTAAGACTGTACGCATTGACCGGATACCCGGACTGGCAGATGCATTAACATATGAGGTACATGGTTATTTATTATGGTATATCATACTTCTTATAGTAAGATAATTCCGCTGCAGCATTTATAGGTTGTATCTTTTTGTGTGACAGTAGCACCAATTATCGAAAAAATGTTACACTAACACCAGTTTTTTGCATATAATTTTTTATTACCATATTGCAAAATTTTCATTTTATGATTATGATTAGATATTTGCATCTAATATTTGTAAAGTTTATATATATATATACACTATAGAACCTCTAAGCATATTGTGCGCACCTTACTTAATATTTATTTTGCATTCAATCCGGTGTATTCGGAGCATTTTATCTGGTAAGATTAAATTGACACTGCCCGCATTTTTGCCTTATGATTTTGGTGTGTGATTACTATCATGAGAGAACTATAGGGATGAATGGTAACTTATCAAATAGAATTAGATTAGTGATCTGGATCGAAAATGTCATTTTGTAGACGGAAATCAAGCAATCACCATTTACCACATACTAATCAAATTTTGGATGATAATGGTATGGGTAATCAATTTGCACAAATAGCAATGGCAACAGATGGTCCTTTTCATTTTAGATGGTCACACTAGATACATGAGTTATCATCTCTAACCAGTACTGCTCATGTTGTATACGTAGTGGCTCTTTGTCCTATTTTGTACATTGAAGGCGGATGTGATTCCTTACAGAAATATTATCATCTTATTGGCCACATAGCATATGCAGTTATACACAGAAGGCAGCTTCGTTTACCAATGTACCTAGTGGCCTTTTAGGTTCCATTAACATGCTGTATTCTTGTTTATAGATACCAGCACAAATTTTCACCGACATTTCGTAGAGAATAGATTTAGCTAATTATAAATTTTAGGTCAATTCCTTGTGGACCTTCAGTATATGAATCATGCTCAGCGTTCAAGCCCACTTTGATGGGAAAAGTGAGTGTTATTTTTGTTTTTCACTTTCACTCTACAGTATCTTTAGATATTGAGTTTGATATGGGTTACATGACGTGGCCCCTTCTGGACCACAGGATCCCCTCATAAAGCGTGCACCGCCGGATCATCCGGGTCCGCCGCGTCAAGGCGGAAACTGCCCAGGTCTCTGCCACGTCAGCCTGGAAACCGCCCAGGCCTCCGCCACATCAGCCCTATACCGCTTGGGCCTCTGCCACGCCAGGCCCACGGGCAACCGGGTCTGGACCCGGCCCCAAACGGGTCTAGACCCGGTTGGCTTCTCCTATAAATACCAGACCCTCTACCCCTTGCTAAGGTAATCAATCTTTTTCCTTTAAAATCCTAGTTACCATTACTCTCTTCCAATAGCTGACTAGATCGTCGGAGGGTCTGCCACCGGGATCAACCCCGATGTTCCTAGACCGTGTGCTGGTACACGAGACTCCGGATCTGAGCCTCCAGATCCAAGCCGAGCATCCAATCTCCACCTCACTCCCGCCTACTCCCGAACCGTTCCTCCAGCTGACGGTCGGGGCCACCGTTAGCACTAAAGGTTCCGCAAAAATATAAATCGAGAAGAACTCACATCTGGAGCACCCACACCCCTCCAAAACAAACGGCATCAAAGTTCTTTACCTCCAGATACCACATGCACAAGAGTTAAAAGATGATAGTTAGGATGGACTTGTTAATGATGTCAGGTCACAATTGGTTTTCGTATCTTTGTAGGAGGTGATCTTTAATCTCAGAACTTCATAAGCGTGACAATAGTGAAAATGTCTCAAGTAGTTGCTGGATTCTTGTATATGATATTCAACAGATATGTTACTTCAATTTGATATGTCAAATTTAACCTACATGTAACATGAAAGAGCTTATTAGTGCTTGTTGTTTCCAATTGGATTGTTAGAAACCTTGCTAATGTCTCATTGTTATAACATAGATATTAATCTCCACTGAATTTTAATATTTTCTATGTGATTCTGTTGGACAGCGCAACTGTGAAGCACTGATGCTACTCCAGAAGCATGGTTTACAGAAGAAAAATCCCTCAATTGCAGTGGTTGCCACTCTTTTTGGAGACAAAGAGGATTTAATATCGCTAGAAAAAAATAATTTAGTTGAATGGGGTCAAATGGATGTTGGCGGATTGATAGACGGAGGAAATTTTGACAGCTCACAACGTAAAGCTATCGCATATGGTTTGAATAAAAAGAGGCCTGTATTGGCTATCCAGGGTCCTCCTGGTACTGGCAAGACAGGGCTGCTTTCAAAACTGATATTCCTTGCTGTTCAACAAGGCGAGCGTGTGCTTGTGACAGCTCCTACCAATGCAGCTGTGGATAACATGGTTGAAAGGCTTTCAGATATTGGATTACAAATCGTACGAGTTGGAAATCCTGCTCGAATATCCCCTTCTGTAGCTTCAAAATCTTTAGATGAAATTGTCAATGATAGGCTTGAATCATTCAGGAAAGAGTTTGAGAGGAAGAGATCTGATCTAAGAAAGGACCTACGACTTTGTTTGAAGGATGATTCTCTAGCAGCTGGTATACGCCAGCTCCTAAAGCAACTTGGAAAGAATTTGAAGAAGAAAGAGAAAGAAACCATAAGGGAAGTTCTTTCAAGTGCCCAAGTTGTGCTTTCCACTAATACTGGATCTGCCGATCCCTTTGTTCGGAGGCTGGGTGGTTTTGATCTTGTTGTTATAGATGAAGCAGGGCAGGCCATTGAACCATCTTGTTGGATTCCAATTTTGCAGGGAAAGCGCTGTATATTAGCTGGGGATCAATTCCAATTAGCTCCAGTGATTTTATCCAGAAAGGCCATGGATGGTGGACTTAGCATATCTCTGCTCGAGAAAGCATCGGCCTTGCACGACAGTGTTCTAGCAACAAATCTGACCATTCAGTATCGAATGCATGATTCTATTTCCAGTTGGGCGTCAAAGGAGATGTATGGTGGATTGCTGCAATCTTCCCCAACAGTCTCCTCACACCTTCTCGTAGATTCTCCATTTGTCATGGTATAGTTATTACTTACAGTCGTCATATTCTCTTAGAAATCTGCAGTTCTCCCATTTGCAAGTAGTGCCTCCAAGTACCTTCCACTTCTGCTATCAACTTTAATTATCTATCTAGCACTCCAACTCACCGTCATAATGATGATGGTCTGGATTAGGGGTAGTGTTAGGTTGGGAATGAAGTCGAGTCTAGGACAAGGGATGCGGACAGGGCTGGCCCCCTAGTGGTGGCCGGAGAGGTGGCCGCCTTGGGCTCCCGAATTTTGTGCAATTTTTTGGGGCCCCAATTTTTTTTCCTTATATATATATATATATATATATATATATATATTGCACGTAATATTTTTATGGGGCCCTCAAATTTAATTTTTTGGGTTTCTATTTTTTAATTAGTACTTGGATAGCTGGATCGGCTTATTTTAGTTGGGCTTGTGTTTGTATGGAGATTTTTTTTTCAAATTCCTAAATCTCCATATATTTCTTTATATATATATATATATATCAGTTTTTAAGAATTGTAGAAAAAAAATTTACCCATTTTTTAAAAAAAAATTCTGTGTGGGCCCCCATTTCGGGAGTTCGCCTTGGACCCCCGTAAACTCCGGGCCGGCCTGTGATGAAACTTCTAAACTGGCCAACTAGCTGCAGCTTGCAAGCAGGAATAGGAATCGGCATTTTAGGTGTCTGTATGTATGTCTGCACGGACGTTTTGGAAAGAATTTAGGTTAGGAGTAAATGTCATTGTTTAATGTATGAGTTTGAATTAGGGTAGCATCGTAGTAATGAGGTCATAGACAAGGTTCATCCTCAGGTGAGAAAGTTATAGGATTTGAGGCTAGTGTTAGGGTTATGAGTTACCGGCCTTAAGATTTGAGTTAGAAGGCTCAGATTATGAGTATGCTTTAGTATTAAGCTTTAGCATTAAATTAGGGTGAGGGTATGTACAAATAGGGGTGGGCATCAGTCGGTATCCGACCTAATATGGACCATCCACCACCGATCCAAAGAAGATCAGTTTTTTAATTTATTTCATCCGCAACCAAGCCTTAGTTGGATCGGTTTCCATCCAAGCCGATTAAGCTCGGTTTGTATTGAATTGGATGATCAGTTTGACATACTACTTTTCACCTGCAACATCATTCACAATTTCGTTGAAATTTAAAAGATCAACTTCAATCAATCTTAAAAAACAACCTGCTAGCAACCTATTAATTGTTGTTTAGAAAATAAATTTAAAATGAAAATTCATAAAATCACAAGTTGCTAATGAATTTTACACTAATTGTTTGAGATGATGACGTTTAAATGGGTGAGATATACTGCTTTTTCACCTGCATACTTTTGTAATCTTAGTTTATTCTCATTAAAGGAACATCAATAATCATAGCTAATTGAATTTCAGGTACAATAAAATAAATTTAGAAAATAATTTCTGCTTGATTTGATTAAAGTAACTACTAAATGTTACATCAACTCCATGATTCTATTAAGCTGTGACACACTGTAAATCAAGCATTTATCAACAACATAACACACAGGAATATGGAGAATCAAAACATAGGTAGAACAACTGCTCAGTTTGGATTAAAGAAATTAAAGGAGACTGTTTGTATCACCAAGAAAATGAGAAATAATTGTTTGTATATTCAAGAAATTAAAGGAGAACTAGATTTTTTTATGCACTAATGCATAGAGGTACGGTCGGTTCGGTTTCATTGATTATTTGAAAGCCCATCCAACAACCTAACCGGTCCAGTTGGTTATTGAAGATCAAGAACTGGGCCAACCCAAACCCCTAATTGGTTTGGTTAAAAACCGGTCGGTTCGGATTGGATTGGTTCGGATTGGTTCGGATTGGTCGGTTCGGATAATAGTTGTCCACCATTATGTACAAGAATGAGAGAAAGGGAAGTCATTGTAGATTTTTTAAAGATTTGCCTGTATTTTTAATGAAGTAGCAAATTTAAGGGTTGTTGATATGTTTTTGTTGGCAACTTTACGTTGAAACTACATGGGAAAATGCCATCTTTACCTGATTTCTAGTGCTCTTTGCTTTATACGGGCGTAGCAGGTTATATAAACGCTTATTAAGCCCCATTAGTTACTAGGGTGAAATGCTAAAAAAAATCTCAATTTTTTTGTCAACACACAAAATCTCCCTAGTTTTTTCATCAAAGCAGAATACCCCAAGGCGGGTCCCAAAAGTTTTAAAAAAAAAATTATGTGCTTAATCCATGCTTATTTTGGACAATTCTATCCCACCCCTTCATCTCCTACCTCCAACTTCCGACCTCCAAACTCTAAACCCCATTAAACCATTGAACCCATAGAACGTCCAACTTCTAAACTCGATTGAATTCCATTGAACCCATAAAACCTCCAAATTCCATTTAAAATCTCCTCCATTTCCTTCATCAAAAGCATGAATTATATGATCATTTGGAGTTACATTTTTAGCTTAAAGAACAACAACCACATTCACAAGTAATCTAAGTCTTATGTGTAATAAATTGAACATTCACTTGTACAATTGATCAATTAATTCATTGAAGTACAAACACATTTCTTTTAATTGGAATTAATACAAACATCTTACACGCATCCAATTTGCCTTCAATTTCTACAATTCATTATAATGAATAAATAAGAAACACAACTAAATATAAAAGCCGATTCAATGGGAGTTTGGAGGTCCTATGGGTTTAATGGAGTTGGGAGTTTGGAGGTTGGAGATGAAGGGGAGGGGTAATATCCTCTAAAGCAGGCAACGTGCAATGCACGTAAAAAGAAAATGAGAACGACTAGCAACTTAAAAGACCCCGTGGGGGTTTTCTACTTTGACCAAAAACCCCCTTATGTGCATTGACCAAGATATATAGGGGGTTTCTGTTGGGTTTTATGTCTTGCATACTTATTCGGTGTGAAAAGAAAATGATGATACAAGTAGAGGGTTCGAAGCGAAGGATCGAAGAGAAGGAGAAATAGTCAGCAGCAGCAGCAGCCAACAGATAAAGCTCAGGTCGATGATCCGGGAGTTGCTGTTTACCGTCCATGGCGCTGATGGATTTTTTTCGTGCAGGTTTGTTGATTTGATTGAAGCCTACTTCGTCTTCCGATTAGATTGTATGGCTTTAATTGTATGCTAGGAAGCACCGATTCAGGTGCGGCAGATCCGGGTGTTAGAATCTGGCAATTTCAAAAAACAGTGGGATACGGGTGCGGCTGGGATTAGGCTAATATTTAAATAATTATTTTATATAATTATATAATTATATTAATATTTATATATTTGTATAAAAAACCAAAATCACTGTCATTCATCATTCATTAACCAAAAGATTCAAAATGACAATATAACACAACATAGTTATAAAACTTTAAATATAGTCATAAAACATTAACAAGTCTAACATCGTCATAAGGTCTAATATAGCACAACATAGTTAGAAAAAGAGATCTGAAGAGAAAGATAGGAGAGGATTTGGGGATCTAGGAATTTGGTGGTGTTTTATTAAAATGGGTTTCGAGGTTTGGGGTCAAAAGATACACAAACCTGCACTAAAAAACCAAGACCCGTGTCGCACCGCACTCAATATTGCACTTTACTACACCTAGCCACACCCTAATTTTTGGTTTTAATTTAAATTAATGGACACACACCCAACCGCACTCGTTACGTGTCCCGCCGCACAGCCTCACCTGTATCCAATACGAGCCCGACTCAAGTGCAAGCACCTCTGTGAAGAATCCGTGCTTCTAGATTGTATGTTTATATCTTCAGTATACCTCGGATGACTATTGTATCAAGATATCTAAACTAGGGTTTCTCTAGATCTATAAATATATTATAAATGGCTCCTAAAACAATATGGTTCTATTGAGTGCCGAATAGAGGAAGAGAGTATTTCATCTGAGAGGGGGGGATTTCTCCATTGTAAATAGCAACCAAGTTTCAGGTAGGCTTGAGAGATGGTTGGTGAGAATTGTAATATTCTTATATCTTCTCTAGTTGAAATAATATCTCGGTCCTTTCTCCCCTAGTTTAAGGCGAAAGCCCCAACCGGGACAATTCTTGTGTGCTTTGTGTGATTGGTGTGATCTAGTTTTGCTTTGTGGTTTGCATTGATTGTGTTAAAAACTTAACAAGATCTTTAGTTTTTTTAACAAGTTGTATCAGAGCAATCGGGTTCGTGGGTTTGTTCGAGTTTCTTGGAGAAGATGACAGATCAAAAGACAAAGATCAAGCGGTTTGACGATAAGATCAACTTCAATCTATGGAAGGTGGACATGTATGATGTTTTGGTTCAGAAGGACTTGTACCTTGCCCTAGAAGAGAAGAAGTCAATCGACATGAAGCAGGAGAAGTAAGATGAGATTTGTTTGAAGGCCTTGAGTTTAATCCGTTGCAATTGGCGGACGAAGTCAAATGTAATATTCTTGAGGAGAAAAGTGTAGCGAGTCTATAGGAGAAACTCAAATTTGATTACTTGGGATTATCGTTGCTAGATCAGATGTATTGGAAGAGGAAACTGTTTAGGTTATCAATGAAGAAAGGTACCCATCTTCAAGATCATATTGTTGAATTCAATAAGGTAATATCTGAACTAAAGGCGATTAACGCTGATGATCTTAGCGAAGAGAATAAAGCTTTCAACTTAATTTATTCACTACCAATTTCTTATGATCACTTGATAACTACCATGCTACATGGGAAATCATCCAAGGAGACACTTACAGTAGCTGGGATGGTTAAGGGTCTGAAGAAAGATGAACTAAGAAAGGAGACTTATAAATGAGGGTATATTTCTGCATGGTGTTTTGCGGTGGATGACGATACTTCAATTGGAAGGGATGGGGCACACAAGGGTAAGATTCATTGTCATTACTATAATGGAGTTGGACATTACAAGAGAGACTGTCGTAAATGGTTGAGTTAGAAGAGTGCTACTAAAGGAGGTGATCAAGCTAATGTAGTCAGCACAACTGATTCAGGTAAATTAGGTAATCCTGATGACTTCAAACTATGCCTACTTGTTTCAAATTCTTCAGATGTGGATTCAAGTTGGTATCCTGATTCGGAAAATTCTTCTTATATTTCTTCCAAGAGGAAGATATTTTCTACTTACAAGTTGTCAACAGGCCGTAGTGTGAGAACGACTAGAGGGGAGATTTGTGAAGTAGTGGGTGAGGAACAGTTGAATTGGAGACACCAGATGGTAAATGGTTCACACTAGAAGAGGTCATGTATATTCCTTCGATACAGTAGAATCTGATATCCTTGGGGACTCTCAATGCTCGTGGTTGCAGGCACACAACTTGAGGTGGAGTTTTGACAGTTTGGGATAGCTGTCGTAAGGTAATGAAGGATAAGAGGAGGATTGAGCAGGGCCAGCACAATCTCTACCAGCTTTGTGAGAGTAGAAAAACTAGGTCGAGTGTATGAAGCCCATTGTGTTAGGGAAAAACCGAGGATCTTGTTGAGTTATTCGATGCAATCAACACAAACCACCAAGCACATACTAGATTATACCAAACACACCAAAGCACACACAAGTATGTCCCGATTGGGGATTTCACCTTAATCCGAGGAAGAAAAAACCCGAGTGTTGTTCAACTAGAGAAGATACAAGAATACTACAAATTTCACCACGACCCTCTCTTAGGCCTCACCAGCAAGTAATAGTTGGTTACAATTGGAGAAACTCTCAAACTTTGCCTTCAATGAAGTACTATCTCTCTTGGCTCTCAGTGGAGGCCAATAACAATAATATATAGAGATCCAGAGAAACTCTAGTTTGATATCTTGATACAATAGCCGTTAGATGTTACTGAAAAGATAACCCTACGATAAGAGCTACACGATCTAACTTAGAGAGCAAGTTGGAAATCTCATGAATCAGCCAGGCCCGAGCCCAAAACCCATCGGCACCGTGAACGGTCGACCGTCCAACAAGACCGGTTGACTGTCCTCTCGGGAAAACTCTGTACAGGGGACGATCGACCGCACCCCAATGTCTGGCGACTGCAACCTGCTACTGCTGCTAATTGTTACCTTCTCGTTTTCACTCCATCTCCAATCGTATTGATTCCTCCATCATCTCATCGTCTTCTTATCCAACATAGTATGCAAGACATAAGCCCACCAATCTTCACCTTGGATTGCATACTATGAATCCATACCTGTGTGATTTAAAATCTTTTAGAAGTTTTTCCTTCACTTCTAGTAAACAATTCGTTTCTATGACTTCCTCTTCTAGTTGAATCTTTCTCCACCTGTTTTTTCTCCAGCTATATGCCCCCTCTCAAGGGCACACCCCAGTAGATGTAATTATGGAGGTGTCACCCTCCACACGAACTCCACCTACCTCAAGGCTCTCTCCACCTTTCGACGATATTCGAACGTCGTAGTCTCGCTCGGATGATTTTAGTGATGACATACTGGATGGTGCTTTAGGAACAATGGGGTTCAAAACACTTGCACAAATTTTTCTGTTCCTCCAAATCTAGCAGAGGTTGTGCTGACCTTGCTCAACCCCCCTCTCACTCTTCATTATCTTACGATAACTTTCCCAAACTGAACGAACTCCACTTGGATCTGTCCACCTGCAGTCCTGTGCTTTTAGAGTTCTTATGGATATAAAGCTCCGCTTCATCAAAAGAATGTACATGGCCTCCTTTAGTGTGTATCCCCTTCCATCTGTCTTCTTCGACTCATTTGTTACCTCACCCCTTACTTCACAAGTCTTGTTAATCTTCGTTTTGCACACAACGACATGAAGCAAACTTGTAAGTAGAAACCATTACTTCACAAATCTTATCAACGTTCGTTCTCACACAGTGACATGATGCAAACTTGTAAGTAGAAATCATCTCTCTCAGAGCAAACTTGAGAAGAACTAACCAAATCAAAAGAACAACCGGAATTCACATCTAAAGGACTTGAAACAAAAGCACTGTTTAAGCTTTCACCTAATTCAGTGGCACTGGATTTGGTGCCCTTCTGACTCAACCACTTGCAACAGTTTCTTATGTAATGCTCAATCCCTTTGTACTTATGGCCACGGACCTTACCCCTACATATGCTTTTTCTTCCATTCGAATTACAATCTACCTCCAAGCAACTCACATAAGTTGACGCCTTCTGACTCTCCTTCCTAAGTGCACCATCCTCCAATCCCTCGGTCATACCTGCTATGAAAAATTTCTCCTTGGTAGATTTCTCGTCTAGCACAGTTATCATGTTGGATGGATTTGGTGGTGAATACATTGAGTTGGAAACTTTTAGATCATCTGTGTTAAACATCCTCAGCTCAGATAACTCCATATTGAACTCCACTACATGATCTAGAGGAGCGGTACTTTCCTTCATTGAGAAATTCTACAACTTTCCTTTGGGATGCATCCGATCCTGTAATGACGATCCCGAGTAGTCAATTCTAAATCTTGTCCAAAGACTCACCGTGCTTCTCCTATATCTGACTTCGCTCATCGAATACATATGGATTAAACTCAAGGCTTCTGAATAAATCTCCTTCCAATTTTCCTGCTTTGTGCCGATTGGTCTTCCTTTATCTCCTTCTAGGACTAGATCCAAGTCCTGCTGAATCAATACTTCATGCATATCCACTTTCAAGAGATCAAAGTTGATATTGTCTTTGAACCGCTTGATCTTTGTGATCTGATCTACCATCTTCTCTATGGAACTCGAACAAACCGTTGAACCCGAAGCTCTGATACCAATAGTTAGGGAAAAACTGAGGATCTTATTGAGTTATTTGATGTAATCAACACAAACCACCAAGCACATACTAGATCATACTAAACACACCAAAGCACATACAAGTTTGTCCCGGTTGGGGCTTTAGCCTTAATCCGAGGAGAAGAAACCCGAGATATTATTTAACTAGAGAAGATACAAGAATATTACAATTCTCACCACGACCCTCTCTCAAGCCTCACCAGCAAGTAATAGTTGGTTACAATTGGCGAAACTCTCAAACTTTGCCTTCATTGAAGTACTCTCTCTTGGCTTTCAATGGAGGTTAATAACAATAATATATAGAGATCCAGAGAAACCCTAGTTTGATATCTTGATACAATATCCGTTAGATATTACTGAAGAGATAACCCTACGATAATAGCCACACGATCTAACTTGGAGAGCAAGTTGGGCTTCTCACGAATCAGCCAGCCCCGAGCCCAAAATCCATCAACACCGCGAACGGTCAACCGACCAACAAGACCGATCGACTATCATCTTCTCAGGAAGACTCTATACAGGGGACAGTCGACCGCACCCTAATGTCGGTCGACCGCAACATGCTACTGCTGCTGTTGCTGCTGACTGTTACCTTCTCGCTTCCACTCTGTCCCCAATCATCTTGATTCCTCTATCGTCTCATCGTCTTCTTATCCAACATAGTATGCATGACATATACCCAACACATTATTCCTAAAGCATCATCTAGTAAGTCGTCACTAGAATTACCGAATCGAGACTGCAACATTCGAATACCGTTGGAAGGTGGAGAGAAGGTGGAGTTCGCGTGGAGAGTGACACCTCCATGATTACATCTACTGAGGTGCGCCCTTGAGGGAGCATACAGTTGGAGAAAAACAGGTGGAGATTTGTTCAACTAGCAGGAGAAGCCATAAAAACGTGTTGTTTACAAAGAGGAGAAGAAAGGTCTAGAAGAGTTTTAAATCACACAGGTATAGATTCATGCATATGCAATCCAAGGTGGAGATTGTTGGATTTAATGTCTTGCGTACTTCTTTGGTGTGAAGAGAAGATGGAGATACAAGTAGAGGGTTCGAAGCAAAAGATCGAAAAGAAGGAGAAATAGCCAGCAGAGAAGGGACAGTGGACTGTGCGGTCGACTGTCACCTTCTCGGGTCGACTGTCCCTTTCTCGGGTTGATGGTCTGGGAGTTGCGGTCGACCGTCCACGGCGCTGATGGATTTTTAGGTGCGGGTTTGTTGATTCGATTGAAGCTCACTTTGTCTTCTGATTGGATCGTACGGCTATAATTGTATGTTTATCTCTTCAGTATACATCGGATGACTATTATATCAAGACATAAACTAGGGTTTCTCTAGATCTATAAATATAATATAAACGGCTACTAGAACGATATGTTTCTATTGAGTGCCGAATAGAAGAAGAGAATACTTCATCTGAGGGTGAGAGACTTCTCCATTGTAAGCAGCGACCAAGTTCCAGGTAGGCTTGAGAGAGGGTCGTGGTGAGAATTGTAATATTCTTGTATTTTCTCTAGTTGAAATAACATCTTGGTTCTTTCTTCCCCGGATTAAGGCGAAAGCCCCAACCGGGACAATTCTTGTGTGCTCTGTGTGTTTGTGTGATCTAGTTTTGCTTGGTAGTTTGCATTGATTGTATCAAAGACTCAACAAGATCCTCAGTTTTCCTAACAGTTTCTAGCATTTAACCCCAGTTATTACATATATTCTAAGTAAAATTTGTAATATACTAACTGTTGGTTTTGACAAATTTTCTTATTTAACTCAGGCTACATGGGCAACTAAGTGTCCTTTGCTCTTACTGGATACACGAATGCCCTATGGAAGCTTATATGTCGGATGTGAGGAGCATTTGGACCCAGCAGGCACAGGCTCTTTCTACAATGATGGCGAAGCAGATATAGTTGTGCAACATGTATTCAATCTTATATATTCAGGTATGGTTCCTTGTACAATGAAAATATCTAATGAGTTGTAGTTGCTCAGAATTTCCTTCTTTGGTATGATTACCCTCCATATTGTATTGTTTTTTTTTCTTTTTTTCTACTGAGCACACAGAAGAATTTCTTTGAGATATCTTAATATTAGGTTGCTTTTTAGGGTAATCCTAATATTAGTTTAATAGGCGATTATTGAATATATTGAATTGTTCACATCGTCAACAAGAATTGGCCACATTTGTTCAGCTCAGAAAGCAGTACATTGTCTGTGTTATTCGCTTTTATAAACTTTTTTCTTTGATTGCAGGAAACACCAGGTCATTTTGTCAGCCTTTTTTTGGGTTGAACTTTTTTTTGCAATCTCCATTATTGTCCATCCATCACCTGTCTACTCCTTAAGTGATAATACTGATGAGAGAAAATTAAGTGTCTGATACTATACTGATAAGAGCAAATTGTCTGATACAACTCATGAGCTGCCTCACCTGCCTGAAAATTAAGTAGGAAGCTTTGCTAACTACTGTTTACTGCTCTTTAGCATGGATATGTAAACTAAGAACATTACAGAATCTTCAATGGGTTCAATATTGGTACATTAATTGTTATTAGCTTTTAGTGGCTCCTTATGTTCATGTATGTTTCAACTTAGTATTAGTTTGTAAATACCAAATCTGATTTTTGTCTTCTTTTTACTGCTTCTAATCTATATAATATTATGCAGGAGTCGTTCCAACTGCCATTGCTGTTCAATCTCCCTATATTGCACAAGTGCAACTCTTGAGGGACCGCCTAGATAGCTTCCCAGAAGCTTCCGGAGTTGAAGTTGCAACTATTGACAGCTTCCAAGGGCGAGAAGCAGATGCTGTAATTATTTCCATGGTAATTTTTTTTCTCATCCTTCCTTTTTTTTTTCTTTCTGAAGAAGAATCCTATATATTTCTTATTATCTCAGAACGTATCTTCTCGAGCATCAAAACTTCCTTCAGCCAATTTTCCAAATGCATGTGGATCAAATCTTACTGAGATCCGTTGCTTACGCACGATACCCGTTTAAGACTGATTATAAGTTATGGTTTTATAGTTCATCTCTATTCCAGTACTTTCAATGCCTTTTTAAGTCGGCCAACATATAGGTATAGAGATGCAGGTGGATTAAACTATGAATTGTGTCGTAAAGCTGTTTGTTCACGATCTGTTGGCATAGTGGTACATCGTATTCCAAGAAGGTCCATTTATCAGTTGCAACTTCTGGTACTAGTTTCAAAAATGCAGTATCCTGGACTCTCTTATAGTTCTAAAGTTTCACTTATTTGCAAGTATCAGTGTGATCCGCCGGTATGCCTCCTGTGCAAGAAGTCGGGAGTTCGAATTTCGCTTGGATTAATTAATTAATATTCAGGGTATGTGTGGGTGTGTATGGTTACGGCCTTGTTAAAAAAAATCACTTATTCTTCTTGGTTTAACACTTTAACTCAACTATTAGAAATGAGCATATACGACACATGGTAAAAGTAGCTCATATCCAAAATAAATTAAGAGAGAATCGACTCAAGTGGTTTGGACATGTCACACATAGACGTAATAGTGCCCCATTAGAAAAAGTGACTTGATAAGTATTGATAATATACTTAGGGATAGGGGAAGACCTAAACTTACTTGGGTGAAAACGGTGAGAAAATATATGATAGCTTTGTTAGGAATTGTGGCCTCAAATACACGTAGGCACGGGGTACTTGAAGTTGGAGAAGAAGAGGGGGAGACAAAGAAGCAAGAGAAGACATGTAGCGAAGTAGAAGAATGCAGTCTGGAGGGTTGTGGTCGACCGACCTGAGGCGTGGTCGACCGACCCTGGCCGCTGAGAGTTCTTCGAGTGTATAAATCCAACAGAGGAGAGGACGGTTGACCGACCTTGGGGATGCAGTCGACCGGTCAGCTCTCTGGGTTGGTTCTACACGTTGCAGTCGACCGACACTTAGGGTGCAGTCGACCAACATCGACGGCTGATTATTTTTGGGCTTACGAGTTTAAAGGCCCAATTGCTATATTTATATTTATCTTTTAGGGTTTACTTGGGGGCTATATATATGGCTGTAAAGTCTAGGGTTTGGTAATCTTTTGGTGAGCCGTTATAATTGTCCAACTTCAAGAGAGATTGTGCCGAGTGTTGCAAAGGTGAGAGAGAGAGATTGAGAGTTGTAATCTCTTTTGTAATTTTTGTATTTCTTTGGGAATAAGAAGTATTGGTTATTTCTGCATATTGGTTGTGTTCTTGTGAGACCCATATATTGTGGTGGCTTGTTCTTGGTTCATCTATGTTTTAGGAGTTTCTATTGTTTGTGGTATGTTTCCGCTATTAGCACTACGAGTTGTGGAGTAAATTTTCCTGACAAGTGGTATCAGAGCAGTTGGTTCGAGATGGCCGATAACAAGATAAAGATCGAGAAATTTGATGGGAGTGACTTCGCGATGTGGAAGATTCAGATGATAGCATATCTTCGTCAGAAAGATCTTGATGGTCCGTTGTTTGATGAGAAGCCAATAGGTGTAGATAAGGATGCGAAGGTCTTGGCGGATTGGAATTGTTTGGATCAGAAGGCGCTGTGGCAGTTCAAATGGGGTGAGTAGGAAGGCGTTATTTCATATCTCAAAGGCAAAGACCACAAAGGAGACTATGGTGATTCTCACGGATATGTATAAGAAACCTCGGCATCTAATCAAATTCTTCATCTGAAGAAATTGGTTAATATGGTGTTGAAGGAAGGGGGTTCAGTAGTAGAGCATGTGAACAATTACTGTATGGTTTACAACCAGATGGAAGCTGCAGGTTTGAAGTTTTCAGAGAGGGGACAGTCATTGTTATTTCTATTTACTTTACCTGATAGTTATGGTACGGTGGAACAGACTATTACAGACACTATGACAGATTCGACGATTCTACAGGATGTGGTGAGTAGAATTCTGAACGAGGAGGTGAGAAGAGTGAGAAATGGGGGATATCCATCATCATCTTCTAGAGATTCCGCTATGTACGTTGAGAAGAGACGTGGGAGATCTAAGAGCAGTTGAAAAAGAAAGGATCAGAGTAGTTCATCTGAGAGTGGGCCTGATGACAGCGATGGGGGACATGGGCCTGAGTGCTGGTATTGTCACAAGAAGGGTCACAAGATGCGCAGTTTTAAGGCTTATATGAAGAAGAAGCAGGAGAAACCGAAGAGAGATAACCCAAAGGAAGTCCATGGAGGGCTTTTTGAGGAGTTATGCTTATCAGATCGGGAGGAGTTGTGCACTCAAGATTGGTGTATCGATTCGCAAGCTTCTTTTCATTGCACTTCGAGGAGAGAGGTATTTGATGACTACAAGGAGGGTTCTTTTGGAGTTGTGATCATGGAAAACAGTCACCGGTGTCCTGTACATAGGGTTGGTACTGTTCGCGTGAACACCATTGATGATCAAAGTGTTGTCTTGCAGAAGACAAGGCATGTTCCAGACTTGAAAGAAAATCTTATCTCGATTGGAAGGCTAGACAATGAGGGGTTGTCTACTACAGTTGGTAGTGGGGAGTGGTGCATATCTGCAGGTTCAAGGGGGATTGCAAAAAGAAAGCGTGAGGGAACGTTGTACTTGCTTAGAGACGTGATGAGTGTTTCTCCTGTAGTTGACTCTCAGCCGGAATCGAGTAGTAGGTTGTGTGGGGTGCAACCGAGTTCTTTCAGTTGTGGAGGGGAGGTTACTAATGTAGTGGGAGCTGCTAGCCATGGAAGTAATCCTAGTAGGCAAGACGTTGCTGCGGTAAGGGTACTTTGCGAATTAGCAGTTGAAGCTTCAAGTCACTCTTGTGTGATAGAGAGATTGGTATCGATGTGTGGGGTGATGTCGATGAGGGTAACCGAATTGGGGCTGTAGGGGTTGAACAGTCTGCGGAGTTTGTGGAGGTGTCGTCCACGGAAGTTTCTAGTGCAAAGGGTGCATTGAGTGGCTTTGAACCATGTCCAGTGTTGTTGGAGATCTTGCGAGGTGGGGAGTCTTATAACAGGGAATCCGACACGGGAGGTTGTTTCTCCGGTATTCGTGCTCTATGCGATTGGTGGAGCACATCCTTCTTGAGGCGATGAGGGGTGGTTGGTGCACTCCATGTGGTGGAGTGGCGGTGGTGCTCTTCATGAGAGTGGGGAGTACTTGGGTCTTCCATGAAAGTGGGAGATGACAGAGATAATGCGAGGAAAGATTGCAATAACTTTGAAGCATGGTGTATTTGGTCCAAGTGGGAGATTGTTAGGAATTGTGGCCTCAAATACACGTAGGCACGGGGTACTTGAAGTTGGAGAAGAAGAGGGGGAGACAAAGAAGCAAGAGAAGACAAGCAGCAAAGTAGAAGAATGCAGTCTGGAGGGTTGCGGTCGACCAACCTGGGGGTGCGGTCGACTGCCCTGGCTGCTGAGAGTTCTTCGAGTGTATAAGTCCAACAGAGGAGAGGATGGTCGACCGGCCTTGGGGGTGCAGTCGACCGGTCAGCTCTCTGGGTTGATTCTACACATTGCAGTCGACCGACACTTGGGGTGCGGTCGACCGACATCGGCGGCTGATTGTTTTTGGGCTTACGAGTTTAAAGGCCCAATTGCTATATTTGTATTTATCTTTTAGGGTTTACTTGGGGGCTATATATATGGCTGTAAACATTAGGGTTTGGTAATCTTTTGGTGAGCCGTTATCATTGTCCAACTTGAAGAGAGATTGTGCCGAGTGTTTCAAAGGTGAGAGAGAGAGAGATTGAGAGTTGTAATCTCTTTTGTAATCTTTGTATTTCTTTGAGAATAAGAAGTATTGGTTATCTCTGCATATTAGTTGTGTTTTTGTGAGATCCATATGTTGTGGTGGCTAGTTCTTGGTTCATCTAAGTCTTGGAAATTTCTATTGCGTGTGGTGTGTTTCCGCTATTAGCACTACGAGTTGTGGAGTAGATTTTTCCGACAAGCTTGTGCTCTTATAGAAGATATTGCGCTAAATTGAGCAGAAAGGAAAACCAAGATTTATGTAGACCCCAACTAGTTGGGAAAATGCTTTGTTGTTGTTGTTGTTGTTGTTGTTGTTTGACATATTTACATATCATATTGTTACCGGTTGGTCATGAGGTGTGCAAATACCTGGTGGAAGAACGAAACCTGCAAATTACTCTCAACTACTTGTTGATGTGATTTTGATTTCATTTTTTTTCATTTTTCTTGCTCATTCTCATACACTCTTTTTTATGCTCCAGGTTCGATCAAACACATTGGGAGCAGTAGGGTTTCTGGGTGACAGCAGGCGAATGAATGTGGCTATAACAAGGGCGCGAAAGCATGTTGCATTAGTTTGCGATAGCTCCACAATATGTCACAACACGTTCTTGGCTAGGCTTCTTCGTCATATTCGACATTTTGGAAGAGTGAAGCATGCTGAGCCTGGATCTTTTGGAGGATCAGGACTAAGCACAGATCCTATGCTGTTAAGTTGATGTGTGTGCGTGCACAGTCACATATTCATCCAGTGGAGCCTCGATAATGATTCTACTAGATATCTTGTAAAAGAAAGCTACCATAATTTCAATTTCATTGTGTATTATATGGTTGTGTGAGAGACTGAATGCATATATATACACAGTTACTCTCCAACGGATGCATTTATTCATCATTTATACATGTAAAGAATTATAATTCATTTTTTATGGTAAAAGGAACATGTATATATTTTATTATGTGGACTTCTCTTCTGTTATCCTCTTCTTTTCCCCTCTCATCGTTTCTCTTATTCTTCTTGCATTGGCTACAGTGTTAAACACTGGCAGGGGTGGAGCCAGAAAATTCGTTCAAGGGGGTCAAAAACAAAATGAAATAATATCTTTCAAATAGTTTTAAAAACATAACTTTGATTCACTATATGATGCAGCTGTACCATATAAATTGACTAGATTTGCCCGTTGATACATGCCTACGACACATCTTCGGAATGGTGCATCTGATTTGATTGTATAAAATAGTTTTAGAGGTCCAGCAAAATTAATTAAAGTAAGAAATATATTATATGAGGAAGCAGCTTATCCACCTTTAAGCTCAACCATCGCCTTCTTGATCATTAGCTTGAGCTTACCTGAAATGCATATAGTTAGTTAGAAACACTGCATAGAGTTTTTTTAACTTCAACATCACTTTTAGAATCTTGTAATAGTTATGCAAGGACATGGTCATATAGGTTTTATAGAGTTTACTCTAATCTCATAACCACTATAAGCATGTCTAAATACAATGGTAACCCAAGTGCACGTGTGAAGGTATCTACAATACCAATAATCTAAACATTTATTTGTCTGAGACTCAGTTTTCAATTGAAATACCTCTTATTATTATTTTAACCAAAATGTAATACATAAAGTTCTCAAAACTCTAACCAAGCTAATCGTTTCTTTTATCTCCACTTTGTCTCCCCATTGCACCTTTATAAAAAAAAAATTTCAAAATGAATCAATAACAAATTTACTTTAGTTGTTTTTTATTGAAATCAAATTAGGGAAAAATAATATTTTTCTTATTTTTTTCTTCTACTGTATGTATGTATGTGTATATATATATATATATATATATATATATATATATATATATATATATATATACATTATTTATTGGAGAATGGGTACAACTGATTGAGAAGATTAAGGAAGAAAGAGATTTGAGGAAATATTTCCTATAAATTGGGAAACAAAATATATAGCTTATACAAGTTATATTTTAACACTCCCCCTCAAGTTGGCACATAGATATTGAACAAGCCCAACTTGTCCACAAATTTCAAGAAGAGCCGATTCGAAACTACTTAAGATTATCCGCGTGTTGGTCTTCTGACTTCACCTTAGACATCTCAATGATTTCACTACAAAACGCAAAGACTTTAGCGGCACTTTTACATGGCTATAGCGGCATTTTTTGGCGCCGTTATAGAACATAACGGCACTTCTGAAATCGCCGCCAAGAGCATCGTTGCAACGTGCATCGTTATAGCTGTATGGGCTATCGCGGCGTTTACCGACACCGTCGCTACAGGGGGTCAACCTATAACGACGTTTCCCCAAAGCCGTTATAGGTGAATTTTTGTTTTATTTTAAAAAAAAGGATGAGCTATAGCGGTGCTTCAAAAACGTCGGGATAGCCTGTACTGAAATATTGGCATACCCTACAATGGCGCTTTTCCAGTGCCGCAATAGAGTGAATTATTCATAGAATCTATACCTATGCTGGCGTTTTCTAGTAAACGTCGAGATAGCTCTACTTTTTTTTTTTTTTGCATTTTATTATAAAATTTCGAATTGAAAAAACCTGTAATTAATCGCATATTACAAATACCTATAATCATATTAAATTTAAATGCTTAAATCTTAAAATCAATAATAACATCATAATCAACAACCAAAAGTCACATCACATATCACAAAAAACATTAACTCAATAGAAAACAAAATATCTTACATATATAAACTGACATACGAGTGTCAAATGTATAAGTTGTACAACACTTAGTTATTACAAAACATAGATATGATTCCTGCAAAAAAAATTTAAAAAAAAAAGTCAAAATCTAACAAACCAGGGCAGGGGAGTCTCCTCGTATGGCTCGTTGTTGCTTCCAATTCCATCGTTATTTTGCCCTAGTGTATGTGCGTGACTGGAAACCGATGGAATCCGCTGGTCCTGTAGAAAAACATAAATGTTTCATCTTCAATTTGTCAAACAAAAGAAGAAAAAGAGCACAAATCTAACTGACTATGCCTCCAATGGATGCATCAGTAGGTCTTAAATACCAACATATCATGGCATATTTATAGAGTTGTTCACCAAATCTTGATTTCCAAATTGCAATTTATTTATGAAATTTTCCGCTCTTGTGAATAATGAACCTTAAATTTGTCACTACAATTTAGGTGTCAGTTAAGATATTGATTAAGAAGAATCTGTAGGGAAGGGGTAAAAACAAAGATAACTTGTCCAAGCTATATAAAATTTTAGGGGGAAAAATATATTTCTGCAAACTAGTTTAATCATGTCAAATAACATGCAAGAGATTAAAGTCTGACATTAACTCGTACCTTTTAAAAATACCAGAGCTAGGACCTCAAACAGAAATGATACAATCACAGAAAACAATATAAAAACCTGCAAAGTAGAGTCCAATAAGTTCAAATTTTCTTGCTTATAACAATTTTTAAAAACAATCCAAAATTCCATAGTTTTAAAAGTATACAATCTTATGCTGTCCTTCACTTAATCAGAATATATTATAAAGAGTGATGACATAAGAAAATTTATGGTAACAAAACTCAATTTCCTAATTTATACAAAATATAATTTGCTTTTACAAAGTTTAAACTTGAGTTTACTCACAGAGTGCTTATTTGATCCAATATGTCTCTCAAAAACCCTGAAGTAATAGAGCAAGTATAGTCCAAACATTAGCTCTGGTGTTGATGAAAAGGCAAACACCGAAGCAAAGAGCAACATATCATGGCATGTGAATACATTAAAAGCTTACTGCTAGTAGTAGGTCTTAAATAACAAGTAGAGGAAAACATACATTGTTCGAAGGATTAAATGCAGAGTTTAAGGCTGCCAACGCTTCTGCCCGTTGGGTGGCTCCACCTTTACGCGCATTGTATGACTTGCCTCTTGTCTACAACATATCTTATACTTAAGAAATAGCCCAACAGTCACAGCCTCGCAGAGTATTTTTTGGAAACAACCAGTAGAAAAACTCACCATTACCATTCAGCTCCATTCCATTGTGAGGAAGGTTGGGGATGAAACTCATTTGAAGTGCGTTCTGAAATTCATTATCCCACAGACTTGAAATCTACAGCCCGATAATTGATATCAGTAAAAAATAGTCACAATTTAAATAGAATTGATTAAAAAAACCCTCAACTACCTGAGCCATAGATGAAATTTGTAGGTTATTTGCAATTCTAATCAGATCCCTAGAACTGGGTAAACTTGGCACTGTAATTCCAGTTTGCAACTGAGGTAGAGAGGAAACCAGTTCCGGAAAGTAACCAAGAATTTGTGAACTTCCACCATAATGAGAGTGAAGATTCTGTAAATCAAATGAATAAAATCATTAATCATAGAAAAAATACACTCGATCAATGTGGATTGATCTTTCATACTTCTTTTCGAATTATCTGATTGATGTCCAAGTTCATCTCAGGGTTCATGGTCGCAAGCTTCATGGACAAAAATTGCAGAATTGAATATCATTAACATCATAATTAGATGAGTCTCCTTGAAATTTACAGGAAAAGTTTATAACATACCTCTACTTGTCTTTGGAGTGACTGCACATAATTTATAATTTCATCAAGCATAACAACCTTGCCAGTGATCTATCAAATTAGAATTATATTAACAATGTTAATGAAATAGATTTATTTTTTTTGAGGGAATAAAAGACAAACTTAGAGACTAAATTACCTTATTGCATCTTGGAACAAGGTCCTGAGGTAGCCTCATCCTTTCGCTAATCTTCTCCATTCTCACCTATTAGAAGATGGAAATCAACTCTATGAATAAATCGAAGATGATAATATGGAATAACATAAAATTTATAAACATTTAACTCACTCGCTCTGCAAGGTTGTGACTGTTGGTAGCCTGATCAAGCTGATATTACAAACCATATTCATCGAGTGGTGCTTCATCATAATAGCTTGTTGTTACGATGTTAAACTTAACATTCAATGTAACATTAGGGATGCTAGTTACTCACAACATCAGTGACAAGTAGATGACTTGATGTGAGTTATAATCATCTAAACTAATAAAACCTAAATGAAAAAGTGAAGAAGGTCTCTTTATCCACTAATGCACATCATCCTTGCTCAACATTAATCACATGCAGAGTGCAAGTGCAAATAAATCAGCATTACTATGTCTGAATACAAGGTGACACATATGGCTATAAGAAAATAATCAGTATACTAATAACATTTAATTATGACATATTATATACTACTCAATAATTTCATTTGAGCAAGATAAGTTTACTTCGACAAACTTTCTAAACAGAGTTTATTTACATTGGGAAACAATAAGTGAATGTCATAGTATAGGAGAATTTATTCCAAAAGTAGAAAAGCTATATACTAGTATGAGATACACAATTAAGAGTGTGTACAAAAAGGATCATTAAATTACCCAACACCAATATGAACAATTTTACCTGGAAAACAAGATAACGGTTAATTAGCTAGTTTCAGCCCTCCCTTATAATCACCATTTTCCCATCAAAATAGAGTCAACTATTGATTACACGACTATGTAATAAAATTTAACACCAAGTTGTCGACCTACTGTTAACCCTCTTCTATTTAGGTCAAATAACTGGGTTAGAAAATTATATGAGAAAAAAGGATATGCTTTCCCTATATTATCAATGCATTTCCCAGTCTGATCCATATCAGAGATCATTATCTCCATTTTTTAGAGCAATGCGGATGAGAAACCATAAGGGATGATTTCATTTTCCTATGCACCAAAATTAGTTTCATTTGTTATATTAGTGAAATGATGTTCTAATCTTCATGTTTGTTTTGCAGCCACTTGATGACTTCTGAAAATTTTGAAGCCACTTAATATTCATCAAATATATGTATGGAATTAAGATCATGATGAACACGGAATAATGGAATAAGTAACTTGACAAGCTTACTGCAGATGGTCGAACTCCTCCAAGGACAGTGTAGAGAGAAAGCTTGCCAACAAGAATCCCCATTCCCTGCATAAAAGAGTGTTCACTCATAAAATTGAAAGGACTAAAGAGTGTTCAATCAGAATAAAAATTGTAAACTGAATAATCCATTCAACTCATTTTTTAATAGAAAAGTGTACAAAAAAATTTCTAGTCAATCTCCTAGAGAATTACATTGCGACAAAGGCACATAACAACGGCTAAATTACATCGGCAACTTATGTAGGTTGAACCAACCCATGCTACTGTTATAATAGAAATATTCACAGCCCAACCTTGTTTTCTTCTATGAAGCAGCACCTAACCAGACTAAAAACAGAAAACTCTATCATGGATCAGTCTCCTCGGATTAACCGTTGAAGCATATATTGTTCCTCTCATGGCACTTAAGAGATAGTATTATAGTAACACTCAACATGTCCTCTCTTTCAGTGACTGCCTGCCACCAACTGAAGAGCTGAACAACTAAACTGAATGGGAACTAATGTGAAAACGAGATTACAAGAAACTTCAAATCATCTCAGAAATAAGGCAGCACAGAGTGATATGATCACAACGATTTCCACTCGAGTTTTATCTCCTATCTATCCCCAGTCAATATGATTATGATTGGCTTTGGTAAATAACTTGTCATTAATCAATTATGAAGCCAATTTCTTCACCTTAAGCATTAATTTAGTAAGTGAATCACTTCAACGATAACTCTATTAGAACTTAACAAAAATATTAAAAAGAAAATTATTGAAGAAAGGTCTATGATTATACTTACTTCTCATAGGAGTCTCATCAAACACCTCTTGTGCACGTATATTGATCTACCTGCATCAAAGGAAGAAAGCATTTAAATAGAGTATCTACTCAATAACGTAATTTGGGAATGTAAATGACTTGTCTAACTCGAACGAGTTCGAGTTTCATATCTAGTACTGGATGCAAACATGTGATAATTCAATATGAATGTAAGAAGATTCAGATCAAATTTTAGTGGAAATGAAACCTTACACAGGCGAGGCACTCACTTCCTTGACCAACTGAAGTGAAATAGTGAAACAAACATCAAATTCATACCTAGGGTTTTCAAAATTAATCAAAATAGATGATCGTGGGTGATGGTGGAAGCAGTGGGTGACGGCGGATAACGAAAGACGATGGCGGAGGAAGAGGTGGGCGATGGCGGTGGGTGGCGGCGGAGGAAGACAGTGACAGTGGAAAGGAAGACGTCAGTGGCGGTGGCGATGGAGGATCAACAGTGATGGTGGGAGAGGGAAGACAACGGCGACGTGGCGGAATGACGACGACGACGTGGTGAGTCGGGGATTCGGGTGTGAGAGAGAGAGTAGAGAGAGAGAGAGAGAGAGATGGGTGTGAGTGAGAGATTGTATAAATTGGGGGATTTGGGATTTGGGGGAAAAATGAAAAAGTTGGAGGGCAAATGAAATAATTTGGGAGGCTTAATTGGCGATCAAATAAATAACTTAAATTTTTTTCCCTGAGAAGTCAATTATAACAGTATTATAACATTATTTGCTTCTTATATATATAATATCATTTATCAGGTTAATTCTATATATGTAATACATTGTATTGGCTTGTGTTCTCCAATTTTCCTTTTGTTTTATTTTGGATTAAAAGAATTGAATCTAGTTTCATAGCATTGTAATAATATTTCAAACACATAATGATACATTTAAATAGTTTTCCTTATGTCGTTAGCATTACAAAGAAGCAGTTGAGACAAGCCTTTAGATATAGATTATTTAGGACTAGGTGATGGCTTGGGGTAGGTTGAGGACTAGGTGCCTGTTGCTCATGGTTAGGAGCAACATTAAGGGCCCGCATAACAACTTCTTGAAAATCTTGGAACTCTGCCCTTGTGACTGGTGCCCCTTCAGCTTGGTGGTCCCTAGGTGTGGCTCGGCTTACTGGAGTATGACTTCTCCGTCGATGACGTTGATGAGACTCTCTTTGCCTCCTCGCAAGAGAGAATCTTCTGGTCCTCGGTCTACGGGGGGTCCGGACTCTCGAGACCTCTGGGTGCTCAGGTTGATGAACTCCCTCAAGGGCTCTCCATCCATTCAAGCGAGTTCGGAGGTCGACCCCCTGTTGGCGGTTGACAATCACTTGACGGAGATCCTGTTTGAGAGAGCTTTGAGAAGCCATAGATTCAACTGAAGGATTGGGGACCACGACATGGTCATGAAGAGGATGTTGCTTTGGACGACTCCGACGAGAGCCCCCTGGGCAGCCTCCTGAGACCCTGGAGGGGCCTGTTGAGGAGGAGGCTGTTGAGTAAAAACATCTTGAACTGGAGGAGGAGGAGGAGGAGGAAGAGGAGTGGCGCTTCGGCTGGAGACCGTTGCCTTCCCCTTCTCTTTCGGATGCACAACTTGAAACTACTCTTTTGGATTGCTTTTTCGTTTTCCACAGACGGTGCCAATTTGTTGCTGCTGATTTTGATGTGAGTGCAAACAGATGAATTTGTGGATTCTTGAGAAAATGAATAAGGCAAACCTGTTGACATTCACCAACGTGTTGACTTGTTTCTTGCTGCTGCCACGAACCTGCACAAAGTTCGATACACCGGGATGGATCCCGGTGACGAACCCTCCGATGCTCTTGTCAGCAATCAGAAAGATTAAGAAAGAGCTTTAGGTAGAAAAATATTGATTACATTGTTATGGTGAGGGGAGAGGGGTATTTATAGTCGCCTTAGGGATCTGTTTCGAGAAAAGGACAATTCTCTACTTCCCGGTGTGGATGGATAAGATCTAGAGTTTAAATCGTTTCATAGAGATAACTATGAATTTGAATTACTCTTTATCCATCTGGGTTGGTTTGTAACGGGTTGTTACTCATACCCAGTAAGACAGATCCGTTTATGGGTTATTGGGTTTTGAAGAAAGACCCAGTTCCCATTTCAGACCCGTTTGTAGGTGAAATTATCATTTTACCCCTGAGAGCTTTAAGATTTGTGCCCGATTTGAACGGTCCCGAATTGGTTCTATTTTTAGCCATATCAATAATAATATTAGATAATTAAATTTTTTGTTATCTACATATAAATTATTATAAAAAGAATACATATAAAAATATAAAATATTTATAGAAAAAAGGAAATATATATATATAATATATATATATATATATATATATATATATATATATATATATATAGGGAAATGTTCAGTTGAAAACGGGTTTGTTTTCACGGGTTTGGAAAACAGCGATCTGAGCCATCGGATCGATCATGATCATGATCAATGGCTCAGATCTGCCTCCCCATAACCCGTTTCAATTGTTGAGCGGAAGGTTATTTTGGGAATTTCGTCCCAAATAACTCTTCGCTGAATAGATTCTAAAAAAAGTAATATAACCAAGGCCGTTGTTGGGAACAACGGCCTAGGTTATAAAAAATTGAATCATAGGCCGTTGTTTGGAACAACGGCCTTGTTTTCAATATTTATAACCTAGGCCGTTGTTGGGAACAACGGCCTAGGCTATAAAATTTCTATAAAAAATTTCTATAAATTTTTTATAGAAATTTTATAGCCTAGGCCGTTGTTCCCAACAACGGCCTAGGTTATAAATATTGAGAACAAGGTCGTTGTTCCAAACAACGGCCTATGATTCAATTTTTTATAACCTAGGCCGTTGTTCCCAACAACGGCCTAGGTTATATTATTTTTTCAAAATGAATCAGGCGAAGAGTTATTTGGGACGAAATTCCCAAAATAACCCTCCGCCACTTAAGTCAGATTGGGTGATGGGCGGGCTCGATCTGAGCCGCTGATCGCGATCATGATCGATCCGATGGCTCAGATTCGTATTTTCCAACCCGTGAAAACAAACCCGTTTTCAACTGAGCATTTCCCATATATATATATATATATATATATATATATATATATATATATATATATATATATATATATGTACAAACCCTATCCCGACGTTTAACAAGTAAAATGCCGGGATAGATATCTAATTTATTTTTAAAAATAAAATTAAAATAGCTATCCCGACGCATATTAACCAAATGCCGTTATAGTACACCTTACCCCGGCATTTATCATATAACACGTCGGGATATCTATTTAATTTATTTTTTTAAAAATAAAATAGCGGCCTATGAGGTAGAGAGGGGTTCTCCCGGCGTTTATTTGTACAATGCCGTTATGGTTTGGTCATATCGCGGCGTTTATTCCAAACCCGCGATAGAGTCTGTTTTTAAAAAAAATTCCCCTCACCTATAACGGCGTGTCTTAGAAACGCCGCGATAAGAATGCCGCTAAAGGCCAAGCATTTTGTAGTGTCTCATCTAATTTTTTCTTGATGAAGAACCTATCCACCTCTACATGCTTCAGCCTATCATGCTGGATTGGATTGGCTGCAATATCACACGCCGCTTGACTGTCACAATACACCTTAATAGGTTCATTTGGGCCACAACCCAAATCCTGTAACAAAAGTTTAAGCCATAAAACTTCAGTTATACTTAGTGCTACTCCTCGATACTCAGCCTCTGTACTAGAGTGTGCAACAATATTTTACTTCTTACTTCTCCATGTAACCAGATTTTCTCCGACAAAGGTAAAATATACTGAAGTGGAGCGCCTATTATCAACAGATCTTGCCCAATTGGCATCAATATATGTCTCAACCTTTAAGTGACCATATTTTACAAACAAGACCCCTTTTCCTGGAGCAAACTTTTTATATCTCAGGATTCTCATTACGGCATCATTGTGTTGTTCACGAGGTGCATGCATAAACTGACTCACCATACTTAAGGCATATGACAAATCAGGTCGCGTATGAGCAAGATACATTAGTCGTCCTACCAATCTCAGATATCTCTCCTTATCACATGACACCTGATCATGGTCATTCCACAGTTTCAGTCCTTCTTCTAACGGTGTATCAATAGGCTGATAAGCAGACATTCCTATTTCCTTCAACAAATCAAGCCCATACTTTCTTTGAGACAGAAATATACCCTTTCTAGAGCGAGAAACTTTGATACCAAGGAAATATCTCAATGGGCCAAGATCTTTCATTTCGAACTCTTGTGACAAGTAGCTCGTTAATGCCGTTATCTCTTCATGATCATTTCCAGTTACTATCATATCATCCACATATATAATGAGATCAGTAATCTTACCTTCTTTCCTTTTCGGGAATATGGTATGATCTGAATTACTCTGACAATAACCGAATGTCCTTATTGATTTTGTAAACCTCCCAAACCAAGCTCTTGGCAACTGTTTGAGACCAGATAGTGTCTTCCTCAACCGACACACTTTATTACTGTATTGGACTGGTTTGTTTGAACATGGTGGTAGATCCATATAAACCTCTTCTATCAATTCCCCATATAGATAGGCATTCTTCACATCAAATTGCTCTAACGACCAATCAAGGTTTGCAGCAAGTGACAATAGAACTTGAAAAGTGTTGAACTTTGCCACAGGTGCGGATGTTTTGTCATAATCAATTCCATAAGTTTGAGTGTACCCTTTGGCAACCAGTCTTACCTTGTACCGCTCTATCGAACCATCAGACTTGTACTTCACCGTATAAATCTATTTGCATCCTACCGCCTTCTTTCCTGCTGGTAGTTCAACTATCTCCCAAGTCTCAATCTTCTTCAAGGACTTCATCTCCTCATCCATAGCTGCTTTCCACCTTTAATCGGCTAAGGCTTCTTGCACATTGTTAGGAATAGATACAACAGATAATTGATTCACAAATGACTTATTTGATTTAGACAATCGGTGAGTGGACACACAATAAATCATAGGATATTTGACATTACTAGTGAGATTAGGATTGTAGGTAGGTTTTGGGATACCTCTAGTAATAAAATTCAGGAGTTCTCTTCTTGGAGCTTCGGACAACGAAGATAATTGGTTATGGGGTTCTGACGGTGCTAGTGGTGAAGATGGTTCTGATGGTGCTAGTGGTGGAAATGACACTAGCGATGGAGATGACTCTGACGGTGCGGGTGGTGAAGATGACACTAGCGGTGGCATGGATCCCAATGGCTCATCTTCGAGGAGGTTCGACACTAATTGCAGTTCATCGTGGAGATCTTCTCCCTCAACCAAATCTTCATTCGAATGATTGTTACTACTTACATCCACATTTTCACTCTTGTATTCAATTGTTCACTCGGAATGGTAACCACTTCATCATAAGCAAGAGTTTGAACTTCACTTCGGTACTCCCTCTGAAGTTCAACCTCAGAGGAAAAATATATTTCATTTTCATGTAACACAACATCCATAGTCACAAACATCCTTTGAATTGGTGGGTGATAGACTGATACCCTTTCTTATCCTTTTCATATTGGACGAAAACACATCGTACAGCTCGAGGAGTTAACTTATTTTGCTCATGTTGATGAAGGTGGACAAATGCAACACACCCAAACACACGAGGAGGCAAGTTGGCAACTGTTGGAGCATTCACAGCTTCAGTTAATGCCTGAAATGGTGTGATGAAATTCAGGATACTAGAGGGAACTCGGTTGATTAAGTATGCGGCATAAGCAAGAGCTCCCTCCCAATACATGAGTGACATATTGCCCTGAATAAGAGAAGCACGGACCGCCTCGAGCAAGTGTCTATTTTTTTCTTTCTGCAACTCCATTCTATTGTGGTGTATATGAGCATGTGGTCTGGTGAACAATCTCGTGCTCCATCAAATATTGTTGCAGATTTGGACTTAGGTACTCACCGCTATTATCACTCCTAAGAACTTGTATCTGAGCTTTATACTGTGTCATAACCCACTTGTGAAATTTCTGAAATAAACCACTAACTTCACTTTTAAACTTCATCAAACAAATCCAAGTCATACGAGTATAGTCATCAATAAATGTCACAAACCATTTTGCACCTCCAAAGATAGTATTTTTGGATGGATCCCAAACATCAGAATGAATAATCATAAATTGGAGAGAGCTTTTACTTAGATTTGGTGGAAAAGAGACACGGTGATTTTTTGCGAGTTCACACACATCACACCGAAAGGTAGAAATATCCAACTTCAAAAATAAACTTGGAAATAATTTATTCAAAATCCAAAATAGCATGCTCTAAACGTCGATGCCATAGCCAAATCTCTGATTTCTTCTTCTCCCCCTCGGATCCTTTCACAGATAGATCTTGAGTCAACTTGCTTGAACTTTCAGATTCTAAATCCAGGTAGTAAAACTTCCCGTGTCTAACCCCATAACTAATTGTCTTGCAAGTCCGAATATCCTTAACACACACAATGGGAGGGCCAAAAAATCACAATACAATGTAAAGTAGTAGTTATTTAGGCAACAGATGACCGATTAAAATTCAAGGATGACACAACTAGTACAGAATCTAAGGTTAGAATTTTTGTGAGAGATATGAAACCCTCGCTAGTAACGGTGGAAGGATCACCATTGATAGTAGACACACTAAATTTGGTGGATGGTTGTATGGTTTGGACTTGTCTAGAATCAAAAGTCATATGGTCGGTAGCACCTGAATAAATTATCCATGTATTATTCATAATAGAGGGAGAAATATTAAATACCTTACCATCATTACCTGTAGTAGTAACTAATGTAAAGACTGATGTAATATTAATTTCAGCTCGATTGGAAACTCCAACGACGATAGTGGGTTGATTACAATTCTTCTTCCGAGTATCCTTGCTATGATCCCAGTTCTCCGGATAGCCGATAATCTTATAACAACGAGCTTTTGTGTGACCGATCTTGCCACAATGAGTACACTTCCTTGACTCATAAGATAGTTTTGGTCCCATGGTGAAGAACAACAATTGCAATCTCCTTAAAAGATCAATTTATAAAATACTACTTTTCACCACCAAAATTATATTCTCAAAATTTTATTTCTTTTTACACTTCAAAATATACAAGTGCTATCTCTAAATATTTCCATCTCTTATTTTATTGAATAATAAGATTTCATTCCAATTCAAAAAATAAAACAAGCTATTCATGATTTAAAAGAAAACAAAAGAAAAAAAATAAAAGAAAGGGCCAAAATTTGAACCCAGGCCCCTAGGGTCAACCACGGTCAAAGCCCAGACCCAACCCGGCTAGCCAACTAGTCCCAAGTGGACTTGTGTCATATTCACAATCCGAATTACTCTAAAGTTCAGTTTCAGTTTCGGAAATTTATAAAAGAAAAACAAAATGAATGTGACTATCAAGTTTTGAACTCAAGATCTCTCACAATAGTACTTTATTTTGCAGTGGCTAACTAGTAAGTCTATGTGTATTTTCTGTTTAGAAAAGTACTAATGTTCTATTATTCAACTATCCATAAACTGTTTCTTTTTCTATGAAACTTGTTTATTCAAAGATCAAAATCTTTCTAAAAATTTTGAAATAAACTTTTTCTTGATATTAGATCTTTAAAATAGTAAACAATAAATTTTCAATTCATTAAAACACTATTTTCACTTATTTAGATAATTCCCTTTCTTATTTTTCACATATCTTAGGTTTCTTTTAAAACTTAAATTTACAAAAGAAAGACTAGTGTTCATAACCAATAGTGTTGTTCTCATTTTTACACAAATTACACTTTTATAAAGACATTAGTGTATTCACTTGAATATGGATACTCTTTCATGCAATAGTTTATATTTTCAAAATAGGACATGCATGTCGAAACATTACAAAACACTAACTAAGATTTCTTTCTTTCTTCTTTTCTTAGTTATTAAAGCATAATGTCGCCACAAATTTCATAAGCACAACAATTGCAACATACTAATATGGTTTATAACATAAAAGGATTCTTATTATTAATTAGCATGGTATTTATTTCTTAAACATAACAAAACTACTTTCATATATATCATACTACACTAACATGGATTCTATAATTTTCTCATCAAATTCTTCTTATGATACTCATTTTAGCATGCATATCCTACATTAGAAAATAATGAAATCACCCACCTTATGTGAAGCTTGAACAATGAAAGAAAAGAGAACACCACTTCTAGCTCCAAAGACTCCTAGCTCCTAGTAAGGCTTCTCCTCCTAGCAATGGCTCCTTCTCCTAGCAAGAATTTTATCTGAGCAAAATGGAACTCTCTTACTCTCTTTCTTTTCTTTCTTTCTTTCTTTTGATTTTGATAATGTTTTTGGTGCAAGAGAAAAGTAGGAAATGGGGGCTCTATTTATAGGGTTTTGTGAGGGTCTAAGTGCAAATATCTCACCCTAATAACTCTTTCTTTTAATTCATACAACCCTCCACTTTCCTAACTCCTAAAACCTCCATCTCTTCACCTTTCCAACTCTTCAAGTTTGCAACCCCCAAAACTCCAAACCTTTTCCCTTCCCCCACTCACCAAATCCAATCAACATTGGGTTCAAAACTGTCTACTATTGTGCATGCACACATGCACATATGCACAATACAATTTTATTACAATTCTATAACTTTAAATGTGTACTAAAAGTTGTAACTTGTCATGTAATAGTCCAAGCTCAACTTAAATTTGTGTTTTTATTAGTGGGCTTGCTTCATGTGCTCATTTCTAATTAATTAATTTAATTACCTAGTGGACTCTCCTCCTAATGGGCTAGATTTTAGATCAAAAGAAAGCTAATTAAAACTTATGCATGATAAAAATTGTAAAGGAGAATAAACAAATGAGAATAAAAATTTGCACGTGCATCATACGTGCAAAAAAATACATTTTTAATTTAAAATAAATTGTGGGGTGTTACAACACTCCCTCCTTAGAATAGTTCCATCCCCGGAAGAGAAGATACAAAGAGGAAAAAGAAAAAGTTTACAAAATTTTCAGTGGAAGAGTTCAGGGTGATTTTTCATCATCTTTTCCTCTGATTCCCAGGTGGCCTCCTCAACAAATTAATTTCTCCAAGTGACCTTGACCATAGGTATCGTCTTGTTTCTCAAGACCTTCTCTCGGCGATCCACAATTTCTACTGGATGCTCAGCATAGCTCAAGTCCAGTTGTAAACCCTCTGGCACTTTTGGAAAATGATGACTCAGATCTGGAACATAACCTATTAGCATGGACACATGAAAAACATTGTGTACTTGGGCCAACTCTTCCGGTAATTCTAACCGATAAGCTATCTTCCTAATTCTCTTCAATATTTTGTAGGGTCCAATGCATTTCGGAGCTAATTTTTCTCCCCTTCCGAATTGAATCACCCCTTTAGTTGGAGACACCTTCACAAAGACATAGTCGCCTTCATCAAACTCTAGGTCTCTCCTCCTGTTGTCGGTGCAACTCTTTTGGCTGCTCTGTGCGTCAACTAACCTCTTTCTGATCAGCTCGATCTTTTCTGAGGTTTGTTGCACAATCTCTGGTCCATATAGCTGCCTCTCTCCTACTTCATACCAACAGACCGGTGTCCTGCATTTCCGTCCATATAGAGTTTCATATGGTGCCATTCCATTACTTGCCTGAAAGCTGTTGTTGTAGGCAAACTTCACTAGATCTAGATACCTCTCCCAGCTGCACCGAAATCTAACACACAGCACCTCAACATATCTTCTAGTACCATGTTGACTCTCTCAGTTTGCCCATCAGTTTGAGGGTGAAAAACGGTATTGAAATCAGTCTTTGTCCCCAAGGCTGCGTGAAGACTTCTCCAGAAATGCGAGGTAAAACATACATCTCGATCGGATACTATTGACAGTGGAACTCCATGCTGCTTCACAATCTAATCCACATACATCTCTGCCAGCTTCTCCATTGACCAAGTAAGCTTCATTGCTAAGAAGTGAGCTGTAATGCTCCGATTTTCATTTAATGAAAATTATTTTATTTTTGCACGTAGTGTGCACGTGCAATATTTTTGGTTGAATTAAATGTTATGATTATTTTCATCATGATGAGTATAGATTTTTAAATATGTGCTTTTATATGAAGCCTTCTTTCAAATAGATAAAAGCCTTTTCTTTTTAAAAACCCAAAATGTAATTCATTTATTTTATTTTAAAAAAATTATTTTGGCCCATAAACTAAAGCCCATGAGTTAATTTATTTTTAATACAACTTGTCATGTAGAATACAATTTAAAGTTTATTTTTATATAAAATTTAATGTACAATTTTTGGACCTAGTTGCTTGCACGTGCATTGCACGTACACGTGCAAAATGCACATCCCTACACTAGGCCGGATTGCATCTTGGAGGGAAATGAAAATTTGAGTGGGAATCATGCTGTGGTGGTTACTTGATTATGGGTGGTTAGTATAACTCCTCCTTAAATCTAAACCATTTGTTCCTAACTCCTACTTTAATCCTAGCCATCCATTTCCCTAGATTTTTAGTATAAATACCCCCCTCCATGGCTAGTTATTCTTGTGCTTATTACTTTCTACAAACCTATAGTCCAAATTACATTATCTAGTAGTGATTTTGTGAGTTAAAAGATTGAGAGTGTGTGGGATTGTGCTTGCAACATCAAGAAGAAGAGGAGGCCGGCAATCAACTAGGAGCTCTCGGTTTTGGTTCTTGGGAGGCTTGTGTGCGCGTGTTCAAGGAGGAGGAGCACTCTCGTTGCAAGGACATTCGTCTAGGAGGTTGCTAAATTGTATTTTTCTCTCCAAATTAAGGTGGGTAAATTTTCCCTATTTCTAAATAAGAATGCATGCTAGATTTAATTAGAAAAATGATGCATGAAAATGATTAATAAGAGTGCACATTTAATTGGAAGAATGATCTATAATTGATTGAATTGTTGATATGCAAATTGTGTGTGTTTCTACTATTAAAATTCAAGTTGGGTGCAACGTGAAAATGGTTATGAATTGTGTAAATGAACCTTCGTTAGTAGCATGAAAATTATGTGCAAGATTAGTATATTGACTATGTCGCTTTGGAAATTTTGTTACGACGTTGTAACGAATAAATTAAGATGCAGTCATTATGTTTATGAGATGAATAAGGCTAGAAAATTAGTATAGAGATTAATGGAATTTTAATGTCGAAAAGGGAATGTATTAGAGGTAGTATATCAAATTAACCAATTTGTATGGTAGAAATGTGTTATTTATTGGGAAAAATATGTTTAATTATTGAGAAAATTACTTTTATATACTGGAGTAGAATTCATGATGGAAATGATAAATCTGGAATTTTTACAGTATATTAGTAAAAGCAAATTGAAGTAAGATGTTGATGAACATCGATGTATTCTAAATAAACAGAGAATAATTGGTTAAATAAAATTCGATTTGTACTAGTGACAACCCGAGCCCATAGCTTGAGTGGTCGGATCACTCTTAATCGCTACAGTATATATGCGGCTCTCTGAGGTTGAGGGATCGAATCCCGTTGACACCATTCTTTTTAGTTTCGAACATTTTAAATAAAACAGTGCGGCCGAGAGCACTTAATGCTCTCGCGCCCTCTTCTATGCGTGGGCAGCACTCGGCCTAGTGGTCTGTGCTTGGTTGTTTCTCCTAGTGGTTGCTGGTTCGATCCGTGGCCTTCGGCTGTGTTTATGTTGTGGAAAAAAAACATTTTTTTTGGGGTGTTTTAGTGATCAAAAAATGTGGGAAAAAATATATTTATTATTTTAAAAATATGTGGAGTTTATGAAAAATAATTTGAGGATTATTCATATGAAGTGGAGTATATGAAGTGGAGTATGTTTAAGGAATAAAAGTATAATTTAGAACTATAAGTTCCACACTTGCATTTGTATAAAGTGGTATTTTACAAAAGATTTAAAATGGAATATTAGAAAAAGAAAAATACGAATAAGATGTGAATTATATGAAGTGATGTGAATTATTCTCAATGGAGAATGGTGTGACAATTCATGATGTATAAATATTCATCTTTGATTAAGTAACTAGTGATGTTGTTTTTTTTAATGTGAAAATAATATTGCATGAGTTACATAATGAATAGTTGAATTTAGTGTATAATTATGGACTATTGAATGATTTGGAAATCATGATTTGATAGTAGAAATAATTTGAGTGTGACAACTCAACATGTAAACTTATGAGTTGGAAACACTCAACTTTAGAATTTGTGAATGGGAATTGAAACAAAAGAGTAGCTAAGTCTCCCCCGGCATTTGGAAAGAAATAAATAAAATATGAAATACCAAGGTTGGTCCTGTTGAACAAATGTATAAGTCCGGTTTAGTGGAGAGGCTAACTCTAGTGCTTTGGTTTTGTTCATGATTCTATATCATTAGAATTAAGGATTAGTTACATAGTGAAGACGTGATGAAAGTAAGAGAAAAACATTGAGTATGAGGGCCATTGGATAGCAGCGAGAGCGTATTCCAGGATGTCCCATGATGAGTCAGGGCGAGGATACTGCTCCAGAGTACCGTCCCAGTGGCGACGCTCGTGGGATATTTGAAGACTACGGGTGGTGTCATGTCTATGGTAGGAGCTAAATTACCACAGGATGCCTGGATGATGAGTCATGTGTCAGTGCGTTGGGATTTCCTCCAGGGCGCCTAGACATGAGTTCGTATGTCAGATAACATCTAGGATACTTACCGTAGTTACAGTAGTAGAGTAAGTCATGACGAGGGATTGAACCCTACGAAGATGAAGAACGATTAAGGGCTTGTCCTCGGACCTATGTAGTATGGGATGCATAGAATCTGAACAAGTGTGCATTAGTATCATGTAATATAAACAACTGCATTAAGGACTAAGTGCACAATCACAACACGACATCATTAGGGTATTCCCTTTAGTTTGATATGTGACAAGTTTGTGTTTGCTAAATATGAAAAATAAGTTATACTATTTCCGGCATAGAGAGGATGACCGTGTATAATGTTCGTCGGTTGAATAAACTGACGTACCCACAGTCTTATATGCAGGTAAGTGACACGATAAAGATTAAAGAGGAACAGATGCTTAAAGATTATACAATGTTGTTGTACATTTATTTCATTGTTGTAAAGTTTACTTCCGCTGTGCAAATGTAAATTGTAATATATTCATGTAAACTCTGATGTAAAGTGAAAAGTTCAAATTTTCTTGTAAAATTGTACTAAATGAAGCGGAAAGATCCTGTAGAACATCTCGAATTCAGTGTATTTGGGATTCGGGGCGTTACAGAGTGGTATCAGAGCCACGCTTCACACTTGTACAAATTTATAAGGAACGATACCCTAGAAGTGGACATTAGAGTGTGTGTTTGAGTCTAGAGATTTAAATGTAAGTGACTTACATTTGTGTTGCTCTATGACTTATGCTTCTTCCTCTCTATTTCTAAGATGGCTGATCACTTTGACCCTGCTAGAGATGACGATTGGCATATCATCGAGGAAGAGTACCATCCTGAACAGGCAGATTCTGAGGAAGAGTACTACCCAGGGCAAGTAGATTCTGACGGAGAAGAATGGCCTGAATCCCGAGAGATTACCCCACCTCCAGATTCATCTGATGACTCTTCTGACGAAGAAGAAGAACCAGTTCCGAATAGTCTTGTGACTTCTCTTCAGAGGTAGGTAGAGACACTGCGAGAGAGAGTCGGATTATTGGAGGCTCAGCTAGCAAAGCGAAAGGACGACTTTTCTGTTCTCAGTCATCGGGTATGGGAACTCGAGAAGAGGAAGAATTTGACCGATGTGCTGAAGGATGAAGTTGATGAACTACGGGGAGAACTTCGAGAAGCGAAGAGGAACCGTTGGAGTTAGACTATTGTAGCTTCTACTATCTTTCATTCTGATGTCAAGAAATATTTTTCAATTCGAATGTATAAAGTTTTGCTTTCAATGAAATGCAAGTTGATTTAAAACTCATGTCTTATACTTCAAATTTAATGGATCTTTTGCATCAGAATATGTCTAGAAGAGGAGCTAGAAACGTTGAAGGTCTGGATCTGGAAACGGAACTTGTGAGGGTCGATCAGACGCTCAACGCCGTGGCAATGAATCAGAACCAAGGAAGGGGGCCTGCGAATCCGGTGCCCGAAGCGATCAAACTAGTGGAATCGTTCAAACGGATAAAACCACCTGTATTCGAAGAGAAGTCAGACCCTGATGCGGCTGACAACTGGATTCGTCAACTGGAGACAATCTTTGAAGTGCTAGAGACCCCTGAGGGCAGTAAGGTCAAGTTGGCGACTCTGCAACTTGAGAAGGATGCGGCTGTTTGGTAGCAGTCGATGAAGAGGACCATGGAAGGCATAGTTCTCGGCTGGAAGGAATTTCTGGAAGAATTCCGCAGTCACTATTTCCCCTCTGACGTCCAAGAGAAGAAGGCTATGGAGTTTCTGTCGCTACAGCAAGGTAGCATGTCAGTGAGAGAGTACGAGACCAAATTCACTCAGCTCTCTAGGTATGCTCCTGAATTAGTGATGGATGAGGCTAAGAAGGCTCGTAAGTTCGAGCATAGATTGAGGCCGAGCTTGAGGTCCCGGATGATACCTCTTGGTATCAAAAGATTCGACCAGTTGGTCAAGAGAGCAGCGGTGACGGAAGCAGATATGGAGTAGTTCCATGTTATTCAGAACCGGTGGAACAACTGGCAGTCTGGAAAGAGGCCTGCCAATTCTGGGAGTTTCAAGGGGCAACCATCTGCACAAAGGTTCAAACCGACAAGGACGAACGCTATTAGTGTGGTTGGAGGACTTGGGAACAATGTGGTGAGACCTCCTGCGGTAACTTGCTTCAACTGTGGTGAAACGGGACATTACAAATCTCAATTTCTCAAGCCACGGAATGGTAATAGCAATGCACCAACACAGCAGACTGGGAAGAGACCGTACCAACCAGGGCGAGTATTTGTCTTGACGGAAGATGATGCTGATGAGGTTGATCATGTCATCACTGGCGAACTTTATCTTAATGGAATGAAAGCTATTGTGTTGTTCGATACTGGATCCTCTCATACTTTTGTGTCTCCTAAATTTGCTAAAGTGTTGGAAGTTGAACCGAAGATTTTTCCAGGCAAGATCTTGGCAGTAGCTACTCCATCAGGGGAAACTCTAACCACTGATCGGTACTATACTGATTGTGAGATTGTGATTGGAGATCGAATCTTCGGGATTGATTTAATCGAGCTGACTATCTTGGGAATCGATGTTATCATTGGCATTGATTGGATGTCAGTGTACAGTGCAAGCATCGAGTGCAAAACCAAGATGGTAATAGTGAAGACTCCAGGTGGACCTGAAGTCACTTTCCAAGGGAAGAAGAAGTGTTCTAGGCTGGTGGCAGCTATCCGCAAGGAAGAGACTCCTGTGGAAGTGCAAAGGATTCCTATGGTTCGGGACTATTCGACTGTGTTCTTGGAGAATTTTCCTGGGTTACATCGTGATGTAGAGTTCAGCATCACTGTTCAACCGGGAAGTGCACCCATTTCTAAGGCACCGTATAGGATGGCTCCAGTAGAACAGGATGAGGTGAAACGGCAGATTGAGGAACTGTTGGAGAAAGGCTTTATTCAACCTAGTGCCTCACCTTAGGGAGCACCAGTACTTTTGGTAAAGAAGAAGGATGGATCGATGAGAATGTGTATCGATTACTGGGAGCTAAATAAGGTCACTGTTCAGAATAAGTATCCTATTCCTCGAATTGATGACTTGTTCGATCGTCTACAAGAAGCAGCTGTTTTATCCAAAATAGATCTTCGATCAGGATATCACCAAGTTCGAGTGAAAGCTGAAGATGTGCACAAAACTGCATTTAGAACTCGACATGGGCATTACGAATTCTTAGTTATGCCATTCGGAGTGACGAATGCACCCGCAATCTTCATGGATTTGATGAACAGAGTTCTGAAGCCGTTCATTGATTCTTTCGTCGTGGTGTTTATCGACGATATCCTCGTGTACTCCAAGTCAGAGGAGGAGCACACCGAGCATCTGGCAGCAATGTTGAAGAAGCTGGAAGAGCAGAAGTTGTATGCCAAGCTATCCAAGTGTGATTTCTGGAAATCTGAAGTGGCATTCCTAGGTCACATCCTTTCTAAGGAGGGAGTGATAACTGATCCTCAAAAGATAGAGGCAGTGAGAGATTGGGCTAGGCCTACTACAGTAAAGGAAGTCAGAAGTTTTCTTAGAATGACTAGATACTACAGGAGATTCATTCAAGGTTATGCTCAGATAGCCGTGCCGCTTACTGGTCTGACCAAGAAGAATGTGAACTTCAAGTGGACTGAGCAATGTGAGACAAGCTTTCAGGAGTTGGAAGAGAAGCTGACTACTGCACCTATTTTGGCTTTGCCTAGAGCAGGTGTTAAGTATGATGTTTATAGCGATGCTTCACATCATGAGCTTGGTTGTGTCTTAATGCAAGAGGGAAGAGTAATCGCTTATGGGTCTAGGCAACTATGACCACATGAGAAGAATTACCCGACTCATGATCTGGAGTTGGCTGCGATTATCTTCGCCCTGAAGTAATGGAGGCACTACGTGTACGGTGAGAAGTTGAACATTTACACGGACCACAAGAGCTTGAAGTATATATATCAGCAGAGAGATCTGAATTTGAGGCAGTGGAGATGGTTGGAAGTGCTCGAGGACATGCGAACTGATATCAAGTATCATCCTGGGAAAGCTAATATTGTTGCTGATGCACTTAGTCGCAAGAGCAGTTTATCCAGTTTGATTACAACTCAGAAGCATCTGATTGAAGAATTGGATCGAGTCGGTATTGAAGTTGTCTTGCAAGGATTGGAAGCATCTTTAGCTCAGTTGAGGCTTCAGCCTACACTGAATGGAAGGATCATTGCGAGTCAGGAGGATGATGTTGATATCTTGGAGATGAAGGAGCAGGTTAGTGCTGGCAGGTTGCCCGAATTTCAAATTAGGGATGGAGTGCTGTGGTTCGGAGAGAGGCTATGTGTTCCAAATCAGGCGGACCTGAAAGAGAGTATTCTTCAGGAGGCGCATGCTACTCTTTTGTCAGTATATCCTGGGAGTACTAAGATGTACAAAGACATCAAACAACATTTCTGGTGGTCAGGTTTGAAGCGGGATGTGGCTAAATTTGTGGCGAAGTGTGAGGTTTGTCAGTAAGTCAAAGCCAAAAATCAGAGACCCGGAGGTCTATTACAGCCGTTACCTATTCCGGAATGGAAGTGGGATAACATCAGTATGGATTTCATTACGGGATTGCCTAAAAGTCCTAAAGGCAATGATGCGATTTGGGTTATAGTCGATCGACTGACCAAGTCCGCTCACTTTTTGGCGATGAAACTCCCTGCTTCGATGGACAAGTTAGCTGAGTTGTATGTTGGCGAGATCGTCCAGCTTCATGGTGTTCCGTTAACTATTGTGTCTGATCGAGATGCACGGTTTACTTCGCATTTTTGAAGGAGTCTTCAGACAGCTTTGGGTACCAAGACAGATTTCAGCACTGCTTTTCATCCGCAAACCGATGGGTAGACCGAGAGAGTCAACCGCATTCTTGAGGATATGCTTTGGTGTTGTATACTAGACTTTGGAGGCAGTTGGGAAAGGCATTTACCTTTGGTAGAGTTTGCCTACACCCAAAGTTTTTAGACTAGCATCGGGATGGCGCCGTACGAAGCTTTGTATGGCAGGAAGTGCAGGACGCCTGTTTGTTGGTTTGAAGTTAGGGAGCGTCAGTTGTTTGGTCCTGAGCTTGTGCAGCAAACTTCTGAGAAGATTGTTCTGATCAGGAAAAGGCTGGTGGAAGCTCAGAGCAGGCAGAAAAGCTATGCAGACAACCGGAGAAGGGACCTTGAATTTGAGGTCGGTGACTTCGTCTTTCTGAAAGTATCATCTAGTAAAGGTGTGGTTCGATTTGGCAAAGGCGGGAAGTTAGCCCCGAGGTTTATAGGCCCATACAAGATATTGAAAAGGATCGGGAAGACTACATACCGGCTTGAGTTACCGGAAGAGTTGTCTCAGGTGTACAATATCTTCCATGTGTCTATGCTGAGAGATTATATTCCAGATCCGAGTCATCATTTGCCTGAAGTGCCGGAAGGTTTGCAGTTGGATCTGAACTACATCGAGTCTCCTATCGAGATTGTTGATCGTCGAGAGAAAGTCTTGAGGAATAAGACGATACTGATGGTCAAGGTAGTCTGGAGAAACCATTTTGTTGAAGAGGCTACTTGGGAGTCTGAGGAGAGGATGTTGAAGGATTATCCTGAGCTTTTTGCTTGATTGTATATTTGTATCTTTTTGTTCTTGTTGTGAGTGTTTGTTTTCTCGCTCTTGGCTGTAGTTCCGGGGACGGAACTATTCTAAGGAGGGAGTGTTGTAATGCCCCGATTTTCATTTAATGAAAATTATTTTATTTTTGCACGTAGTGTGCACGTGCAATATTTTTGGTTGAATTAAATGTTATGATTATTTTCATCATGATGAGTATAGATTTTTAAATATGTGCTTTTATATGAAGCCTTCTTTCAAATAGATAAAAGCCTTTTCTTTTTAAAAACCCAAAATGTAATTCATTTATTTTATTTTAAAAAAATTATTTTGGCCCATAAACTAAAGCCCATGAGTTAATTTATTTTTAATACAACTTGTCATGTAGAATACAATTTAAAGTTTATTTTTATATAAAATTTAATGTACAATTTTTGGACCTAGTTGCTTGCACGTGCATTGCACGTACACGTGCAAAATGCACATCCCTACACTAGGCCGGATTGCATCTTGGAGGGAAATGAAAATTTGAGTGGGAATCATGCTGTGGTGGTTACTTGATTATGGGTGGTTAGTATAACTCCTTAAATCTAAACCATTTGTTCCTAACTCCTACTTTAATCCTAGCCATCCATTTCCCTAGATTTTTAGTATAAATACCCCCCTCCATGGCTAGTTATTCTTGTGCTTATTACTTTCTACAAACCTATAGTTCAAATTACATTATCTAGTAGTGATTTTGTGAGTTAAAAGATTGAGAGTGTGTGGGATTGTGCTTGCAACATCAAGAAGAAGAGGAGGCCGGCAATCAACTAGGAGCTCTCGGTTTTGGTTCTTGGGAGGCTTGTGTGCGCGTGTTCAAGGAGGAGGAGCACTCTCGTTGCAAGGACATTCGTCTAGGAGGTTGCTAAATTGTATTTTTCTCTCCAAATTAAGGTGGGTAAATTTTCCCTATTTCTAAATAAGAATGCATGCTAGATTTAATTAGAAAAATGATGCATGAAAATGATTAATAAGAGTGCACATTTAATTGGAAGAATGATCTATAATTGATTGAATTGTTGATATGCAAATTGTGTGTGTTTCTACTATTAAAATTCAAGTTGGGTGCAACGTGAATATGGTTATGAATTGTGTAAATGAACCTTCGTTAGTAGCATGAAAATTATGTGCAAGATTAGTATATTGACTATGTCGCTTTGGAAATTTTGTTACGACGTTGTAACGAATAAATTAAGATGCAGTCATTATGTTTATGAGATGAATAAGGCCAGAAAATTAGTATAGAGATTAATGGAATTTTAATGTCGAAAAGGGAATGTATTAGAGGTAGTATATCAAATTAACCAATTTGTATGGTAGAAATATGTTATTTATTGGGAAAAATATTTTTAATTCTTGAGAAAATTATTTTTATATACTGGAGTAGAATTCATGATGGAAATGATAAATCTGGAATTTTTACAGTATATTAGTAAGAGCAAATTGAAGTAAGATGTTGATGAACATCGATGTATTCTAAATAAACAGAGAATAATTGGTTAAATAAAATTCGATTTGTACTAGTGACAACCCGAGCCCATAGCTTGAGTGGTCGGATCACTCTTAATCGCTACAGTATATATGCGGCTCTCTGAGGTTGAGGGATCGAATCCCGTTGACACCATTCTTTTTAGTTTCGAACATTTTAAATAAAACAGTGCGGCCGAGAGCACTTAATGCTCTCGCGCCCTCTTCTATGCGTGGGCAGCACTCGGCCTAGTGGTCTGTGCCTGGTTGTTTCTCCTAGTGGTTGCTGGTTCGATCCGTGGCCTTCGGCTATGTTTATGTTGTGGAAAAAAAAAACATTTTTTTTGGGGTGTTTTAGTGATCAAAAAATGTGGGAAAAAATATATTTATTATTTTAAAAATATGTGGAGTTTATGAAAAATAATTTGAGGATTATTCGTATGAAGTGGAGTATATGAAGTGGAGTATGTTTAAGGAATAAAAGTATAATTTAGAACTATAAGTTCCACACTTGCATTTGTATAAAGTGGTATTTTACAAAAGATTTAAAATGGAATATTAGAAAAAGAAAAATACGAATAAGATGTGAATTATATGAAGTGATGTGAATTATTCTAAATGGAGAATGGTGTGACAATTCATGATGTATAAATATTCATCTTTGATTAAGTAACTAGTGATGTTGTTTTTTTTAATGTTAAAATAATATTGCATGAGTTACATAATGAATGGTTGAATTTAGTGTATAATTATGGACTATTGAATGATTTGGAAATCATGATTTGATAGTAGAAATAATTTGAATGTGACAACTCAACATGTAAACTTATGAGTTGGAAACACTCAACTTTAGAATTTGTGAATGGGAATTGAAACAAAAGAGTAGCTAAGTCTCCCCCGGCATTTGGAAAGAAATAAATAAAATATGAAATACCAAGGTTGGTCCTGTTGAACAAATGTATAAGTCCGGTTTAGTGGAGAGGCTAACTCTAGTGCTTTGGTTTTGTTCATGATTCTATATCATTAGAATTAAGGATTAGTTACATAGTGAAGACGTGATGAAAGTAAGAGAAAAACATTGAGTATGAGGGCCATTGGATAGCAGCGAGAGCGTATTCCAGGATGTTCCATGATGAGTCAGGGCGAGGATACTGCTCCAGAGTACCGTCCCGGTGGTGACGCTCGTGGGATGTTTGAAGACTACGGGTGGTGTCATGTCTATGGTAGGAGCTGAATTACTACAGGATGCCTGCATGATGAGTCATGTGTCAGTGCGTTGGGATTCCCTCCAGGGCGCCTAGACACGAGTTCGTATGTCAGATAACATCTAGGATACTTACCGTAGTTACAGTAGTAGAGTAAGTCATGACGAGGGAGTGAACCCTACGAAGATGAAGAACGATTAAGGGCTTGTCCTCGGACCTATATAGTATGGGATGCATAGAATCTGAATAAGTGTGCATTAGTGTCATGTAATATAAACAACTGCATTAAGGACTAAGTGCACAATCACAACACGACATCATTAGGGTATTCCCTTTAGTTTGATATGTGACAAGTTTGTGTTTGCTAAATATGGAAAATTAGTTATACTATTTCCGGCATAGAGAGGATGGCCGTGTATAATGTTCGTCGGTTGAATAAACTGACGTACCCACAGTCTTATATGCAGGTAAGTGACACGATAAAGATTAAAGAGGAACAGATGCTTAAAGATTATACAATGTTGTTGTACATTTATTTCATTGTTGTAAAGTTTACTTCTGCTGTGCAAATGTAAATTGTAATGTATTCATGTAAACTCTGATGTAAAGTGAAAAGTTCAAATTTCCTTGTAAAATTGTACTAAATGAAGCGGAAAGATCCTGTAGAACATCTCGAATTCAGTGTATTTGGGATTCGGGGCGTTACATGAGCTGATTTGGTGAGTCGGTCCACTATTACCCAAATTATATCATTGCCTTTGGAACTCTTGGGTAAACCTGTGATGAAATCCATGCTGATACAGTCCCATTTCCACTCTGGGATGGGTAATGGCTGCAACAAACCGCCGAGCCTCTAATTTTTTGCCTTGACCTGCTAACAAACTGCACACTTGGCAACGAACTCGGCTACATCATGCTTCATCCCTGGCCACCAGAAGTATAGCTTTATATCCTTATACATCTTGATACTCCCTGGATGTACTGATAACAAGGTAGCATGTGCCTCCTGAAGAATGCTTTCTTTCAGTTCTGCTAGATCTGGCACACACAACCACTCATCATACCACAGCACTGCATCCTTCACTTGAAACTCTGACAATCTACCAATACCAACTTGCTCTGTCATTTTCTGGATCTCTGGATCTGCCTTTTGACCATCAATAATTTTGTCTCTTAGAGTGGGCTGAATCCTCAATTGAGATAAGGAAGCTTCCACACCTTGTAAGACCACTTCAATCCTGGCTCGATCAAGCTCCTCTGCCAATTCCTTCTGAGTTGTGATCAGCTGAGACAAGCCGCACTTTCTGCTGAGCGCATCTGCCACAACATTTGCGTTGCCTGGATGGTATTTGATCTCAGGTCGGATGTCTTCCAACACTTCTAACCATCTCCTCTGCCTCATATTTAGGTCTCTCTGCTGAAAGATGTATTTCAGACTCTTGTGATCCGTGTACATGTTGACCTTCTCTCCGTACATGTAATGTCTCCATTGCTTCAAGACAAAGATGATTGCTTCCAGCTCCAAATCATGGGTTGGGTAATTCTTTTCATGTGGTCTCAGCTGCCTAGACCCATAAGCAATTACCTTCCCTTCCTGCATCAGTGCACAGCCCAATCCGCGATGGGAAGCATCGCTGTAGATATCATAGTCGACGCATGCTCTTGGCAATGCCAAAATGGGAGCGGTAGTCAACCTTTCCTTTAACTCTTGGAAACTAGCTTCACATTGCTCCGACCATTTGAAGCTCACATTCTTCCTTGTGAGCCCTGTGAGTGGCACAGCTAGCTGGGCGTAATCCTGAATGAACCTTCTGTAATATCCAGTCAAGCCCAGAAAGCTCCTGATCTCCTTCACTGTGGTCGGTCTTGGCCAATCTTTCACAACTTCAACTTTCTGCGGGTCAGTAGCTACTCCCTCCTTAGAAAGGATGTGACCCAGGAAGGCGACTTCGATTTTCCAGAAGTCACAATTGGATAACTTTGCATATAGCTGATGCTTCTGAAGCTTCTTCAGAACCTCTGTTAAGTGCTTGGCATGCTCCTCCTCCGACTTGGAGTAGACCAATATGTCAACAATGAACACGAAGAGAAAAGAATCGATGAAAGGCCACAAAACTCTGTTCATCATGTCCATGAAAATAGCCGGTGCATTTGTGACTCCAAATAGCATGACTAGAAACTCATAGTGACCATGCCTGGTTCGAAAAGCCGTTTTATGCACATCTTCTTCTTTCACTCGGAATTGATGATACCCTGATCATAGATCTATCTTAGAAAAGATTGCTACTCCTTGTAGACAGTCGAACAAGTCATTGATTCGAGGAATGGGGTACTTGTTCTGTACAGTAACCTTGTTCAACTCTCTATAGTCGATACACATCCTCATTGATCCATCATTCTTTTTCACTAAAAGAACTGGGGCTCCCCACGGTGATGCACTTGGCCTGATGTATCCTTTCCTCAACAATTCTTCGATCTGCTTCTTGATCTCATCTTGTTCAACTGGTGCCATTCTGTATGGTGCCTTGGAAATAGGAGCACTTTCTGGTTGAACAGTGATGCTGAACTCTACATCTCGATGAGGGGGAAGCCCTGGTAGATCATCAAGAAATACTGCTAGGAAGTCTCGCACAACTGGGATCTGCTTCACTTCTTCTGGGACTTTCTGCTCTGACAAAGCTGCTACCATATGCAAGTTCTTTTGGAACTCTACATCTCGATCGGTTGTCAAGTTCTCCCCTGACGGAGTAGCCATAGAAAAAATCTTGCCAGGAAATATTTTTGGTTCAACTCCCAATCTTTTTGCAAATGAAGGTGACACAAAGGAGTGCGAAGATCCCGTATCAAATAACACCGAAGCTTTTATTCCATTTATTAAAATGTCTCCTGTTACATATGAGTGCTCTCATTACATAACATTTTATTACACAAATGGAAAAGTTCTTATGTTGATATGAATAACAAGGCCCTGCGCTATTGCAAACAAGATGTACACCCCAAATAATTCATATCAATTTATTTGTAGTATAAATAAGAATAAATTGTCCCTGATACCATCTGTAACACCCCGAATTCCAAATAAGAATGAATTCGAGATTTCACCGGATCTTTACTTCACTTCGTACAATTTTACAAGGAAATTTAAAACTTTTTCAATAGTACATCAGAGTTACAGTACACTTTGTTTACACAGCGAAAGAATAAAAGATTACAATGAAATAAATACAACATCTTTAAACAAAATAGTATAAGCATATCCACTTTATTGCTTCATGAACTTCCATTACCTACATGTAAGACTGTGGGCGCGTCAGTTGATTTCAACCGACGAAATGTTATACACGGCTATCCTCTCTATGCCGAAGACAGTATAACGATCTCATTACTTTAGTAATTCACAAAAAGATTGAATGAACAATAAAGTGTTAAATCGTGACTACGCTAAATATGTAAGTGTATGCCATTCCTTAATGCCTAATGCACACAATTTATCCTAGGATGACACTAATGCACACTTGTTCGGATTTTATGCATCCCATACTACATAGGTTCGAGGGCAAGCGCCTACGTACTCCACAATAAAGGGCTCGATCCATCGCCATGAAAACTAGCCGGTAATAAAACAAGGTTTAGATCATTCCACGATTATGGTTCCCAGCCCGAAGGCTATTATAATGGTTCCCTCATCGTGCGAATCATCCCGCAAGTGCCCTTCCAGCCCTGGTATACGTATATACATTGGAGACAGTAAACTATCCGCCTGACTTTGCCAAGTCCTGGATTTCTCCCACAGAGCAACCTCAGTCTGCCGACTGGGTCTATGGCCATGGAGATCCACTGCCGACTATATAGAGGCAACCCACTTATGTTTGTCCTGATTTACTACATCTTCACTTAAGTGCCTAATTATTTTAGTTCAAGACATGAATGTGTTATCAATCCTAGAATCAGTTTTACCTCATACCGGATTTGTTCACAAAAATTATGAGATCGCCCGACGGCAATATCTCGAAATCAAGTCTCAAAATCATTCTTTCAATATTGCCGGTAACCGAGGTCTTACTAATCTTAATCATAAACTTTTATGTACAAGAAACATGGATACACATACCCATTAAGAATCATGTCTTAAACCTAGATGATTTCATCTTTCAACTCATTTCACAACTTACGCAATGTCTCATTTTAGCACTATTCATGATTCTTTAATAATAATAAGTCTTTTTCATGAACAAACTTCATTCAACATTGAATTCTTTAATAACTTAAGTGCAGATAACCAATTCACATTTCAACATGTACCAAATACTCTAACTTCGCATAAGTGAATCATCATATCAAGAGAAATTTATTTACGTGGATGACTTGTTCTCATTCTACCAATAAATCTTATTAATAATTGCCAAAGCACATTTTTCATTTCTCATTTTGCTCCTTTTTAGCACAAAATCAATGTCTCATTTTTTTAGCACAACACAAAGTCTCATTTTTTTGTACAAAATAATGTCTCTCAAATGTTTATTACTTTTCAATAAACAAGAAAATCTTTAAAAGCTATTTTCTATAAATTCTCCATGGTATTTTATGAGTACTAGGATTTTTCCCACAATTTTCAAATGCATTAGGACTCCCTAAATGTATTAAAAACCCTCAAAAAAATTATGTGCTAACCCTGGGTTTCGAACCCGAGCCAACAGAGCCAGCGCCCAAGTCAGAGTGCGCCAACCAGTAAGTCCATTTGGACTTATTGTTCAAAGGCTTTAACCAAAGCCCCTAATGTTCACTCTAGGCTTTCGGTGAATTCTAAAACGACAAACAAAAAAATTTATACTTGGCCCAACGGGTTTCGAACCCAGGACCTTAAAGAAAGTCGACACAACCTCCGACCACTAGGCCAAGTGCGCCAGTCGACATAGAGTTCATTGATAAGTTTTCGTTCTATTTTCTGTTATTTCATATCTTTTACAAAGAAAACTCGATTCCTCTAATTATGATCAAGCCTTTTATTTAGTTGAAATAGACTTATATAAACAGAGATTTATAATAGTAACCCACTGCCTTGTAGATCATATTTTAGAAAAATAAAACAAACTCATAAATTTTACATTCGTTCTTTCTAGCATATTATACTTTTATAATAATCTAATTAGTCCGTAACAACAACTTTATTTTCTTTAATTTACTTATCAAAGAAATATCCTCAACATTTTCATACAAATTAAAATTTTGTACAAAAGACCAAATGTATCTCTAATTCAACCATGGATATCTCAAGTGTTTCTTCATGCGAAAACTAGTATGTTTAACAATGTCGACATGTCAAAAATAACAAAAAAAAATTATCTTTCTCTTTTCTTTCTTCTTTTAAAGCATTATGTGACAAAAATATTCTTTAATCATTACTCATACTTATCATACGTTTGACAAACAAGAATTTGCAAACATTCTAACATGGTCCATATGATTATTTTTCTACTCCTTAATTAGCATGGTAATAATTTTTTCACTAACTTTCAACAAGATCATTGTATATTTTGCTAGCACGGATTCTACAAATATCTCATTCAACTTATATTACTCTTTAAACTAATTTAGCATGCAAGTTCTACTTTAGAAAGTATGAGAACACCCACCTTATGTGAACCTTGAACAATTTGAAAGGAAGGATGGGACACTAGCTCCGAGACAAACACCTAGCAATGGCTTCTCCTCCTAGCAAGCTCCCTCTCCTAGCAATGGCTTCTTCTCTCTAGCAAAATTTCTCCCAAGCAAAAGAACTCTCACTCTCTTTCTTTTCTTTCTTTCTTTCTTTTTATTTTGATAATATTTTTGGTGCAAGAGAAAGGTAGGGAATGGGGGCTCTATTTATAGGATTTTGAGAGGGCCTAAAGTGCAAAAATCCCACCCTAATAACTCTTCAAATTTATTTTACACTCTCCACTTTCCTAACTCCTAAAACCCCCATCTCTTCACCTCCCCACTCTTAACAACTTCAACTCCAAAACCCTTCTCCTCCCCACTCCAAAACCGGTCTCCCCCTTGCCCAAGAAATGGTCCAAATACATTTGTGTATGCATGCACACATGTACAAACAAATATGAACATATTTCTATAACTCTAAATGTGTACTAAAGTTTGTAACTTGTTATGTATTAGTGCATGTTTAACTAAAAATGTGATTTTAATTGTGGGCTTGCTACATGGGCTCATTACTAATTAATTTATTTAATTATCTAGTGGGCTCCTTTCCTAATGGGCTAGATTTTAGTTTATAGGTCCATGGATCAAAAGAAAGGGTAAATAAAATTTATGCATGCTAAAAGTTTTTAAATGAGAATAACAAATGAGAATAAAAATTTTGCACGTGCATCATACATGCAAAATTTTTAAAAATGTATTTTTAATTTAAAATAATTTGTGGGGTGTTACAATACTCCCTCCTTAGAATATTTCCGTCCCTGAAACTACACTTAGGAGCGAATGAAATACAAAGAAGAAAAAGGGGAAAATTTTTACAAAGATTTCAGTGAAAGAGTTCAGGGTGATTTTTCATCATCTTTTCCTCTGATTCCCAAGTGGACTCCTCAACGAATTGGTTCCTCCAAATGACTTTGACCATTGGTATCGTCTTGTTTCGATCATTATTGCAAACAAGGCTCTGTGTTGCACTGGCTAACCAGTAAGTCTATACGAATTTTATGTTTAGAAATTGAACTAAAGTACTTTTGTTCAATTATTTCGAAATGTTTCTTTTTTCATGAAACTTGTTTATTCAAAAGATAAAAAAATCTCTGATAGTTTTGAAATAAACACTTTCTTGATATTAGAATTTTTAAAATTAGCAAGCAACCATTTTCAAATTCATTTAAACACTATTTCCAATCATTTAAAATTATTCTCTTTCACATTTTTCACATATACTTAGTTTTCTTAAAAGAGAAAACTTAAATTTACAAAAGACAACTAGTGTTCATAACCAATAGTGATGTTCTCATTTTTACCCAAATTGTACTTTTATAATAATACTAATGTATTCACTTGAACAAGAATACTCTTTCATACAATAGTTTATATTCTTCACGAATAGGACATATATATGTCGATACATTACAAATACTAACAAAAATTTCTTTCTTTCTTCTTTCTTAATTATCAAGCATAATGTGGTCAACTGTAACACCCCGAATTCCAGAATATAACTGAATTCGAGTTCCACAGGATCTTTACACTTCTTTTGTACAGTTTTACAAGGAAACAAAAACTTTTCTTTTATCAAAGTTACATTACACATGCACATTATCACAGCGGAAGCAATATTACATTAAATTACATGAAACAACATTAAAATAGTCTTGCGCAGCATGTATAATTCAATTGTCAAGCATCTTTACCCTGCATATAAAACGGTGGGCGCGTCAGTTCATTCAACTGACGAAATATTATACACGGCCATCCTCTCTATGCCGGAAATAGTATAATGATTCTCATTTCTTAACAAACACAAACTTGTCACAAACAAAACTAAAGGGGACTATCCTATTGATGTCGTGTTGTGAATGTGCACTTAGTCCTTAATGCAATTATTTATATTATATGACACTAATGTGCACTTGTTCAGAGTCTATGCAGCCCATACTACATAGGTCCGAGGGCAAGCCCTTAATCGTTCTTTATCTTGTAGGGTTCAATCCCTCGCCATGACTTAATCTACTACTGTAACTATGGTAAGTATCCTAGATGTTTTTTGACCTACGAACTCATTTCTAGGCGCCTTGGAAGGAATCCCAACGCACTAACACATGACTCATCATACAGACATCCTGTGGTAATTTAGCTCCTACCATAGATATGATACCACCCGCAGTCGTCAAACACCCCACGAGCGTCGCCACCGGGACGGTACTCTGGAGCAGTACCCACACTCTATCATGACTCATCATGGGACATCCTGTGAATACTCTCACACCGCCAATCCAATGGCCCTCATACTCAATGTTTTTCTCTTACTTTGATCACTTCTTCACTGTGTATCTAATCCTTAGTTTAATTGAATCATGAATAAAAATCAACTCTTAGAGTGTAGCATTTCCACTATACCGGTCTTATTCATTTAATTTTACATGACCCAACCTTGGTCTTCTCATTTCAAAAATATCATTTCACAATTCTTTCATTGCCGGTATAAGGCTTGGCTATACCCTAATTCTCAATTTCAGCTCATAATTACCATGTCATACTCATAAGATATTTTCATGATTAATCACAATTCATGTTTCAAAAGCACAGTATTCATGTATTCACATCTTTCATAACTCATCATGTCAACTATTTCCATTTCTCAAGTAAAATATCATACATAACAATGAAAATGCAACACGTCACATTCGCTAGTTTGTAAACCCACATAATTCTATTTCAATCCATACTAATTCCACAGTTCACATTTTCAGTTGGTTTCACAATTCACTCCTTTCAAACTTCTCATTACCAAAAAAATCTCAATTTAAACTTCGTAAACACTCCATTCGATTTCCTTTAAAAAGAAAGTAATTAAAATAAGTTCCCCTTTGTAAAACAATCTCAAATTCTCATTTATACTAGGACACCGATCATAGAAATTTTCTCACAAAAAAAAATTACGGATTTACTTGAAACATCGGGGAAGTCGACTGTCGCATATGGCTAGTCGGCTGGTCTGCGAGGTTCTAAAGCTCGAAAATACATAATCAGAGTAGTCGACTGTCACATATGACCAGTCGGCTGTTCTGCGATGATTTCTAAACTCAAAAAAAATAAATGAAGAAGGCAGTCGACTGTTTCAATAGTCGGTCGACTGTGCTACTGGTTTTCAATTTCAACAAATATTTTTAGTTATTTTTCTTCTCTTTTTGTAAACAAAAAAATGTCTAGAATAAAACTACTTTTAATTTAATAGTAACCAGTATTTTGAAAGGTATTTTTCACTGTTTTAAAACATGTAGTTAGTCTTAGTTTGCATTTTATGAACACTATTTCCTCAATCGAAGATTATTACATAATTGTTCATAAACAAAGATGATTTCTCATACAAAGTTCGCTACAATGATGTTTGCTTACGCATTGATAACTATGATATCTTTAGAGCATAAAATCAACTTTATAAGTGGGTAAAAACTTCTATTTTATTAGTTAATCTACACATGATACGTGCAATTATTCGTATGTAAAAGGACATTCTTTTTCATTCATTCAAATTTTTCACATGATAAATATATAGCAATGGGGAATTTCATCACATCTATTAACAATCATTTCTATCAATTCATCTTTAATACATTATTCTACTTTAGCATTTTTAATCAATAAGCATAGTTCAATTTCTTACTAGTGAATTTCACACAATTGCAATTTAAACATAATCAACATGCAATCTAATGTCTATAACAATGAGAAACATACACTTTTACTCACAGTCAATAAATCTAGTAATCAAACAGCACACATTTGCTAATTATCAATTCTCTTCTAATTAGGCGAGCATGCATTTCATTTCAACTAGTAGCTTACAATAACAATTCAATTTCATTTCCTAGCATGATTTCTACTCTAGAAGTCATGAGAAACACCCACACACAAAGTAACTATCCATGCACACACCACCCACACTCTCCACCTCTCCTAGCACAACCCGGCCTACCAATAGTGTGCATTGCACACTACGTGCTTCGCACGTGCCACCTAGTACCCCTATGTAGAAGTTTGTACAATTTAATTAATCAAAATGTTCACTATTTGTCCCTACATGACAAGTGTAACCATTTAATTGATTTATTAAATTGGTGGGCTTCACAATTAGTGGGCTTAGGTTTGTGGGCCAAAAGAATAAAAATAAAGAATTATTAAAGTGGGCTCAAAATAAAAATAGTGTTTAGGCTTTAGAAATAGGCCTTTAGAAAAATATGTTAGGGTTATATACTGAAAGCATCACTTTTGTATTAACTTTATTTCCTTATTTTTTTTGAATGAGAATCATATGAGCATATGTTTGCATATTGTGTTTATTATAATATTAATGCAAGTATCTGATATTCTATAAGGTTGATAATATGGTGTGAGGTGACACACAGAAGATCATATTATCAGTTCCCTATGAAATATATAAATAGTTCACAACCTAGACGGACTTGGATAATCCATTGGAAAGGTTGTAGTGTAATCTGGTATTAGTCTATCTTGACTATAGGTTTACACTAGTACACTTTGTGTGTATTGAACAGGACCACTTGAGGTTGTTCTCTTTGTACTGACTACAAAAGAGAACAAACACCTCTGTTATTATGGATGTTTATGCTCTTAATCCAGATATAATAACAGACATGTATATGCAGTGTGCATTACTTTGACTCATAAAAGAGTGAGATTCATTATGGATCAACAACCACTATGAATTGGGTAATAGCATTGTATGTATGATGGGCTGTTGATTGTAAAAGGAATCCATGTCCCGATACGTCGGGTTGATGATGTCCCCTTAAGGAGCTCATAAGGATTGTCATGTAAACCCTGCAGGTGGATTACATCCGACATGACAAATAAAGTTGAGTGGTACTACTTAAGGATAAAAGATGTTGATCAATATAGTTGTCAGTAACTTAATTTGATCGACGGACATTCGATATCTTAACCTGGGGAGCTGAACGAGCATATAATAAAAGGAGCCCATAAATATAATTTGGGATTAGGAAGGTAGTACAACAATAGCTCCTTAGTGGACCGAGCTATTGTTAATGGGCCTGGGTTGTGTGTTCGGGCTGAACACGGGATACCCAGATTCGTTAGGAGACCTAACCCTAATTTCTCCTCATGGTCCCTGCCGTAGCCTTATATATATCCTCTATTCTCTGGCCGTCATTATTATTATCAGAGATAAGAAGTTTTCTCTAAATTTGTGATTCACGTAAGGAGAGAAAGAGAGGTCAGCTAAGGAGAAGAAAGGTTGGTAGACCGTCGCCCACACGACGTCCAACCCGAGGAAGGAATACGTGCAGAAGATCTTGGGGTCGCAGACGGCTCGAGGTTGCTAGAAACTATCGTCTTCTTCTCATCGCAGGTATAATTCGTGAACCCTAGATTCCGCTATAAAGGGTTAGATCACGTATTAAATCTGTTAAGCTTTTTTGATCGATACGCACACCAATCCGTGTTCCTGGGACTCATCGTAGTTCCATCAAAATAAAGGAAAATAATTGTTCATACTAAAATGAGATCTTATATAAAATAAAATAAATAATATACACATGACGTTTGCACGTGCACAAAACGTGAAAAAATAATATTTTTATTAAAAAATGAAATTTTAGGATATTACAACACTCCCTCCTTAGAATAGTTCCTTTCCCAGAACTACAATTAAAGAGTGAGAAAACAAAACACAATAAGAAAAAATACAATCAAGCAAAAAGCTCAGGATGATCCTTCATCATCCTCTCCTCAGATTCTCAAGTAGCCTCTTCAACCAACTGGTTTCTCCAAACTACCTTGACCATCGGTATCGTCTTATTCCTCAAGACTTTCTCCCGACGATCAATAATCTCAACTGGAAGCTCAATGTAACTCAGATCCAACTGCAAACCCTCTGGCACTTCGGGCAAATGATGACTTGGATCTGGAATGTAACCTCTCAGCATAGACACATGAAAGACATTGTGCACTCGAGACAACTCTTCCGGTAACTCAAGCCGGTAAGCAGTTTTTCCAATCCTTTTCAATATCTTATACGGGCCTATGAACCTCGGGGCTAACTTTCCACCCTAGCTGAATTGGATCACGCCTTTGCTGGGCAATACCTTCAGAAAGACAAAGTCACCAACCTCAAACTCAAGGTCCCTTCTCCGGTTGTCTGTATAGCTCTCCTGCCTACTCTGAGCATCCGCCAACCTCTTCATGATCAAATCAATCTTTTCAGAGGTCTGCTGCACAATCTCAGGCCCAAACTTCTGACGCTCCCCAACTTCTAACCAACAGACAGGCATTCTGCACTTCCTGCCATACAAAGCTTCGTACGGTGCCATCCCAATGCTATTCTGAAAACTGTTGTTGTAGGCAAACTCCACCAAAGGTAAATGCCTTTCCCAGTTGTCTCCAAAGTCTAGTACACAATACCGAAGCATATCCTCAAGAATACGGTTGACTCTCTCGGTTTGCCCATCGGTCTGGGGATGAAAAGCAGTGCTAAAATCTGTCTTGGTACCCAAAGCTGTCTGAAGACTCCTCCAGGAATGCGAAGTAAACCGCACATCTCGATCAGACATAATGGTCAATGGAACACTATGAAGCCTGACAATCTCACCAACATACATCTCAGCTAACTTGTCCATCGAAGCAGTGAGCTTCATCGCCAAAAAGTGAGCAGACTTGGTTAGTCGATCGACTATGACCCAAATCATATCATTGCCTTTAGAACTCTTAGGCAAACCCGTGATGAAATCCATATTGATGTTATCCCACTTCCATTTCGGAATAGGTAACGGTTGCAATAGACCTCCGGGTTTCTGATTCTCGGCTTTGACTTGTTGACAAATCTCATGCGTCGACACAAATTCAGCCACATCCCACTTCAAACCTGACCACCAAAAATGTTGTTTAATGTCTTTATACATCTTGGTACTCCCAGGATGTATAGACAAAAGAGTAGCATGTGCCTCCTGAAGAATACTTTCTTTCAAGTCCGACTGATTCGGAACACACAGCCTCTCTCTAAACCACAACACTTCACCCCTGATTTGAAAACCGGGCAACTTGCCAGCACCAAACTACTCCTTCATCTTCTGAATCTCTGCATCTTCCTTCTAACTTGCAATAATCCTTTCATTCAGCATCGGTTGAAGCCTCAACTGAGCTAAAGATGATCCCAAGCCTTGCAGAACAACTTCAATACCATCTCGATCCAACTCCTCTGCCAGCTGTCTCTGAGTTGTAATCAAACTCGCCAGACTGCGCTTGCGGCTAAGTGCATCAGCAACAACATTAGCCTTCCAGGGTGATACTTAATCTCCGGACGAATGTCCTTAAGTACCTCCAGCCATCTCCTTTGCCTCAGGTTCAAATCCTTCTGTTGATAGATGTACTTCAAGCTTTTATGGTCTGTATACATGTTCAGCTTCTTGCCATACACATAATGTCTCCATTGCTTTAAGGCGAAGATAATCGCAGCAAACTCCAGATCATGAGTTGGATAATTCTTCTCATGCGGTCTTAGTTGTCTAGACCCATAAGCGATTACTTTTTCTTCTTGCATTAAGACACAACCAAGCCCACGAGACATCATATTCAACACCTGCTCTAGGCAAAGTCAAAATGGGTGCAGTAGTCAGCCTCTCTTTCAATGCCTGAAAGCTTGCCTCGCACTGCTCGGTCCACTTGAAGTACACATTCTTCTTGGTCAGACCAGTGAGCGGCATGGCTATCTGAGCGTAGCCCTGGAAAACCTCCTATAATATCCAGTTAGCCCAAGAAAACTCCTGATTTCCTTCACTATAGTAGGCCTTGCCCAATCTTTCACTGCCTCTATCTTCTGAGGATCAGTTGCTACTCCCTCCTTAGAAAGGATATGACCTAGGAATGCCACTTCAGATTTCCAGAAATCACACTTGGACAACTTGGCATACAACTCCTGCTCCCAAAGCTTCCTCAAAACTACTGCCATATGCTCAGTGTGCTCCTCCTCTGACTTGGAGTACACAAGAATATCGTCGGTAAACACCACGACGAAAGAATTAATGAACGGCCTCAAAACTCTGTTCATCATGTCCATGAAGATTGCAGGCGCATTCGTCACTCCAAACGGCATAACTAAGAATTCGTAATGCCTGAGTCGAGTTCTGAATCCAGTCTTATGCACGTCTTTAGCTTTCACTCGAACTTGATGATATCCCGATCGAAGATCTATTTTGGAGAAAACAGCTGCTCCTTGTAGACGATCGAACAAGTCATCAATTCATGGAATAGGATATTTATTCTGAACAGTGACCTTATTCAGCTCTCGGTAATCGATGAAAATCCTCATCGAACCATCCTTCTTCTTTACCAAAAGCACCAGCGCTCCCCAAGGTGACGCACTCGGTTGAATAAAGCCTTTCTCCAACAGTTCTTCAATCTGCCGTTTGATCTCATCCTGCTCTACAGGCGCCATCCTATATGGTGCCTTGGAAATAGGTGCACTCCCTGGCTGAATGGTGATGCTGAACTCCACATCATGATGCGGGGGTAACCCAGGCAAATCTTCCAAGAACACAGTCGGATAATCCCGAACCACAGGAATCTGCTGCCCCTTTGCAGGAATCCCTCTCTTCTGGCTGATAGCAACAACCAAATCTGAATATCTTCTCTTTCCTTAGAAAGTGACTTCAGGTCCACCTGAAGCCTTCACTGTTACTGTCTTGGTCTTGCACTCGATGTTCGCACTGTACACCGACATCCAATCAATGCCAATGATAATATCGACTCCCAAAACATTCAGCTCGGTCAGATTAATCCCGAAAATTCGATCTCCAATCACGATCTCACAGTCAGCATAGTATCGATCAGTGGTTAGAGTCTCCCCCGATGGAGTAGCTACTGCTAAAACCTTGTCGGAAAATATCTTCGGTTCGACTCCCAGAACTTTTGCAAATTTAGGAGACACAAAAGTATGAGAGGACCCACTATCGAACAAAACAACAGCTTTCTTTCCATTCAAAATAAGTTCTCCTGTTACACAACATATACTCGTTACATAATAGTTTACTAATTAACGGGAAAAGAGAATCAACAGAAAATAATCCTAAACATCCTTCCTCGTACCAGTGATGACGTGATCCACCTCATCAGCGTCAGCTTCAATCAAGGCAAATACTCGCCCTGCTGGTACGGCTTCTTCCCGGTCTGCTGAGTTGGTCCATTACGGACGACATCCTGCAGTTTGGGGCATTGAGACTTGTAGTGGTCCGTCTCTCCACAGTTGAAACAAGTCACTGGAGGTCTCGCCCAAGTAATCCCGGGTCTTCCTGCCACTTGAATAGCGTTCGCACCCGTAGACTTGAACCTTTGAGTCGGTGGCTGTCCCCTGACATTTCCAGCAACTGCGGGCATCTTTCCCGCATTCTAGTTGTTCATCCGATTCTGAACAGCATGGAACTGCTCCATGTCCGCCTCTGTGGCTGCCGCTCGTTTGACCAGCTTGTCAAACCTCCTGATACCGAGGGTCATCATCATGGATCTCAAACTTGGCCTCAACCCATGCTCGAACTTACGAGCCTTCTTCGCCTCATCCATCACTAATTCGAATGCATATCTTGAGAGCTGAGTGAATCTCGTCTCATACTCCCTAACCGACATGCCACCCTGCTGCAGCGACAGAAACTCCATGGCCTTCTTCTCCTGGACATCTGAGGGAAAATAATGACTGCAGAATTCCTCCAAGAATTCCTCCCAGCCAAGAACCAAGCCTCCCATCGTCCGCTTCACCGACTGCCACCACACAGCCGCATCCTTCTCGAATTGCAGAGTCGCCAACTTCACCTTGCTGCCTTCCGGGTCTCCAAGACTTCGAAGATAGTCTTTACCTGTCAAATCCAATTGTCAGCCGTGTCAGGGTCTGACTTCCCCTCAAACACCGGTGGATTCATCCGTTTAAATGATTCCACAAGTTTGATTGCTTTGGGTACTGTATTCGCAGGCACCCTTCCCTGATTCTGATTCATGGCAACGGCATTGAGTGTCTGATAGACCCTCGCTAGCTCCGTTTCCAAGTCTAGACCTTCACCATTTCGAGCTCGTCTTCCAACCATATTCTGATCCAAAAGATCCATTAAATTCGAAGTATAAAACACAAATTTTAAATCAACTTTTTCTTTCATTGAATTTCAAACTTTATACATTCAAATTTAAAACATTTCTGATATCAAAATGAAAGCAGTAGATGATACAACGGTCTAACTCCTACGGTTCCTCTTGGCTTTATGAAGCTCTCCCCATAGTTCCTCCACTTTCTCCTTCAGTACATCGGTCATATTTTTTCTCTTTTCGGGTTCCCAAATATGATGACTGAGAACTACAAAATCATCCTTGCACTTCACCAATTGATCCTCTAGTAGCCCGACTCTCTCCCGCATAGTCTCAATCTGCCTCTAAAGAGACACAATAAGATTACCCGGAACTGGTTCCTCTTCGTCAGAAGAATCATCAGATGAATCCGGAGGTGGAGTGATCTCTCGGAACTCAGGCCATTCCTCTTCCACTTCTTCGGGATCTTCCTCATTTGAATCAGCTTGCCCGGGGTAGTAATCTTCCTTAATAATGTGCCAATTGTCATCTCCAGCTGGATCGAAGTGGTCCGCCATATTAAAGATAGAGAGGAAGAAGAAGCAGAAATCATAGAGCAACACAAATGTAAGTGACTTATATTTAAATCTTTAGACTCAACACACACTCTAATGTCCACTTCTAGGGTGTCGTTCCTTATAAATTTGTACTACTCAAAAGCGTGCTCTGATACCACTCTGTAACACTCCGAATTCCAGAATACAACTGAATTCGAGTTCCACAGGATCTTTACACTTCTTTCGTACAGTTTTACAAGGAAATAAAAACTTTTCCTTTATCAGATTTACATTACACTTGTACATTATCACAGCGGAAGCAATATTATATTAAATTACTTGAAACAACATTAAAATAGTCTTGTGCAGCATGTATACTTCAATTGTCAAGCATCTTTACCCTGCATATAAAACTGTGGGCTCGGCAGTTCATTCAACTGAAAAAATATTATACACGGTCATCTTCTCTATGCTGGAAACAGTATAATGATTCTCATTTCTTAACAAACACAAACTTGTCACAAACAAAACTAAAGGGGACTATCCTATTGATGTCGTGTTGTGAATGTGCACTTAGTCCTTAATGCAATTATTTATATTATATGACACTAATGAACACTTGTTTAGAGTCTATGCAGCCCATACTACATAGGTCCGAGGGCAAACCCTTAATCATTCTTCATCTTGTAGGGTTCAATCCCCTGCCATGACTTAATCTACTACTGTAACTACGGTAAGTATCCTAGATATTTTCTGACCTACGAACTCATGTCTAGGCGCCCTGGAAGGAATCCCAACGCACTGACACATGACTCATCATGCAGGCATCCTGTGGTAATTCAGCTCCTACCATAGACATGACACCACCCGCAGTCGTCAAACACTCCACGAGCGTCGCCACCGGGATGGTACTCTGGAGCAGTATCCACGCCCTATCATGACTCATCATGGAACATCCTGTGAATACTCTCATGCCGCCAATCCAATGGCCCTCATACTCAATATTTTTCTCTTACTTTCATCACATCTTCACTATGTATCTAATCCTCAGTTTAATTGAATCATGAATAAAAATCAACTCTTAGAGTGTAGCACTTTCACTATACCAGTCTTCTTCATTTAATTTCACATGACCCAACCTTGGTCTTCTCATTTCACAATTCTTTCATTGCCGGTATAAGGCTTGGCTATACCCTAATTCTCAATTTCAGCTCATAATTACCATGTCATACTCATAAGATCTTTTCATGATTAATCACAATTCATGTTTCAAAAGCACAGTATTCATGTATTCACATCTTTCATAACTCATCATGTCAACTATTTCAATTTTTCAAATAAAATATCATGCATAACAATGAAAATGCAACACGCCACATTCGCTAGTTTATAAACCCACATAATTCTATTTCAATCCATACTAATTCCACAGTTCACATTTTCAATTGGTTTCACAATTCACACCTTTCAAATTTCTCATTACCAAAAAAATCTCAATTTAAACTTTGTAAACACTCCATTCGATTTCCTTTAAAAAGAAAGTTAGTAATTAAAATAAGTTTCCCTTTGTAAAACAGTCTCAAATTCTCATTTATACTAGGACACCGATCATAGAAATTTTCTCACAAAAAAAATTACGGATTTATTTGAAACTTCGGGGAAGTCGACTGTTGCATATGGCCAGTCGGCTGGTCTGCGAGGTTCTAAAGCTCGAAAATACATAATCAGAGTAGTCGACTGTCACATATGACCAGTCGGCTTTTCTGTGATGATTTCTAAACTCAAAAAAAATAAATGAAGAAGGCAGTCGACTGTTTCAATAGTCGGTCGACTGTGCTACTGGTTTTCAATTTCGAAAAAATGTTTTTAGTTCTTTTTCTTCTCTTTTTGAAAACAAAAAAATGTCTAGAATAAAACTACATTTAATTTAATAGTAACCAGTATTTTGCATTAGTTTGCCTTTTTCACTCTTTTAAAACATGTAGTTAGACTTAGTTTGCATTTTATGAACACTATTTCCTCAATTGAAGACTATTACATAATTGTTCATAAACAAAGATGATTTCTCATACAAAGTTCGCTACAATGATGTTTGCTTACGCATTGATAACTATGATATCTTTAGAGCATAAAATCAACTTTATAAGTGGGTAAAAACTTCTATTTTATTAGTTAATCTACACATGATACGTGCAATTATTCGTATGTAAAAGGACATTCTTTTTCATTCATTCAAATCTTTCACATGATAAATATATAGCAATGGGGAATTTCATCACATCTATTAACAATCATTTCTATCAATTCATCTTTAATACATTATTCTACTTTAGCATTTTTAATCAATAAGCATAGTTCAATTTTTTACTAGTGAATTTCACACAATTGCAATTTAAACATAATCAACATGCAATCTAATGTCTATAACAATGAGAAACATACACTTTTACTCACAGTCAATAAATCTAGTAATCAAACAGCACACATTTGCTAATTATCAATTCTCTTCTAATTAGGCGAGCATGCATTTCATTTCAACTAGTAGCTTACAATAACAATTCAATTTCATTTATTAGCATGATTTCTACTCTAGAAGTCATGAGAAACACCCACACACAAAGTAACTATCCATGCACACACCACCCACACTCTCCACCTCTCCTAGCACAACCCGGCCTACCAATAGTGTGCATTGCACACTACGTGCTTCGCACGTGCCACCTAGTACCTCTATGTAGAAGTTTGTACAATTTAATGAATCAAAATGTTCACTATTTGTCCCTACATGACAAGTGTAACCATTTAATTGATTTATTAAATTGGTGGGCTTCACAATTAGTGGGCTTAGGTTTGCGGGCCAAAAGAATAAAAATAAAGAATTATTAAAGTGGGCTCAAAATAAAAATAGTGTTTAGGCTTTAGAAATAGGCCTTCAGAAAAATAAAGGAAAATAATTGTTCATACTAAAATGAGATCTTATATAAAATAAAATAAATAATATATACATGAAGTTTGCACGTGCACAACACGTGAAAAAAATAATATTTTTATTATTAAATGAAATTTAGGATATTACATCAACAATATCATAAGCACAAAAATATTGCAACTTACTAGCATGGTTTATACATAAAAGAATTCTTTTATTTAATTATCAAGGTATTTATCATAACAAAAATTACTTTCATATCCTATTATACTAGCATGAATTTCATTCATCATTTTCACATCAAAACTCCTCTTATATGTCAACAATATCATAAACACAAAGTTTTGCAAACATACTAACATGGTTCATAACATCAAATAATTTTTCTCTTTAATTAACATGGTATTTTTTCTTTTTCTACTTAATCACAACAACGACATATCATTTTATACTAACATGAATTTTATCTATTCATATCAAAATTCTTCTTATATTACTCATTTTTAGCATGCATATCCGACATTAGAAAATAATGAAATCACCCACCTTATGTGAAGCTTGAACAAATAAAGGGAATGATGGAACACTACTTCTAGATCCAAGATAACTCCTAGCTCCTAGCAAGGCTTCTCCTCCTAGCAATGGCTCCTTCTCCTAGCAAGAATTTTCTCCAAGCAAAATGGAACTGTCTTACTCTCTTTCTTTTCTTTCTTTCTTTCTTTTGATTTTGATAATGTTTTTGGTGCAAATGAAAATCAGAAATGGGGGCTCTATTTATAGGATTTTGTGATGGTCTATTTTGCATAATTTTACACCTAATAACTCTCCAAATTTATTCTTACAACTTTTCAAGTTCTAAAACCTACAACTCTCCACCTCCCCACTCTCTACAAACTCAACCCCCAAACCCTTCTCCTCTCCTCTCCAAAATTGGCCACCCCCCTAGTACACAATCCCGGCCAAGTACATTGGTGTATGCATGCACTCATGCATAAACAAATATGAATACATTTCTATAACTCTAAATGTGAACTAGAGTTTGTAACTTGTCATGTATTAGTGCATGCTTAACTAAAAATATGATTTTATCAATAGGCTTGATTCATGGGCTTATTTTTAGTTAATTAATTTAATTATCTAGTTGGCACCTCTCCTAATGGGCTAGATTTGAATCTATAGGTCCATGGTTCAAAAGAAGGTTAATTAAAACTTATGCATGCTAAAAGTTTGTAAATGAGAAAAACAAAATAAGAATAAAAATTTGCATGTGCATCATACGTGCAAAAATAAAAAAATGCATTTTAATCAAAATAGGGGGAAATGAATTTCCGTTTTATAAAACGAGTTTGAATACGTAAAATAAATAGTCAATACATATAGAAATATCACACTTAGTGATGGAAAAATACACAATTGATACGTGCATCGAAAATACATAAAAGGCACGTAAAAATACAGAGATTGAAATATTATATTTTTGTTGACTCAAAATAGGGTAAAAATCAACATGGGAAATGCATAAATAGTCGAAAATCCAAATGCGTAGTGAAAACACGTTACAAAATATACGGGCGTAACATACAAGGGCAAAATTGTCATTTACAATTTTGCGGGGTGTTACACTCTCCCCCCCCCCAGGATAGTTCCGTCTCCGGAACTTGCTAGGATAAAGGTTGTATCTTGTACTCGCCAAAGAAAATATTATTATTGTACTTAGAAAACTACAAACAACAAAGAAATAAATGTAGTATGAAAATACGCAACAAGGAAAAAGAGACAAACTCTTTATAAGAAAACTATGAGTATCAAAATTTTATAAGAACGAAACGAGAAAACTCATATAGGGAAATAAATATGACCATAAAGATAGGATAGATTGAAAGAAAATTTCATACAAAACTACTATTAGGGAAAACATTAGATAGAAGGAAAAATCAATTAAGCCTTTAATTGCGGAATAGTTTGGAAAACAATGCAATAAAGCGAAACATAGTTGATGGGTAATTTATAGATAGGTTTAATAGTATAAGAAAATATTTATTTGAAAAAAGATTGAATGTTGAAAAATACTAGTATGAAAATCCACAAAAAAATATTTTGAAAGGGAAGTGTGTAATGTATCATGAATGCAGAGTCAACCAATCCACGCTTCTGTTGCGCCACTCTGATACCCAGGAAAAACATGCTCGCATACAATTTTGCATCAATGTATACGAGGAGAGCATCATGAATGAAAGTTCTATAACTACTTCATTCACGACTCCAGCCATCCAAAAGAAAAGGGAGAGAAAATATCAGCCTATAGAGCAACACAAATGTAAATCACTTACATTTAAATCTCTATAAGTTGAAACTCACACTCTAAAGTCCACTCTAGGGTGTCATTCCTTATAAATTTGTACTACTTGTGAAGCATGCTCTGATACCATTCTGTAACGGCCCGAATTCCAAAGAAGAATGAATTCGAGATTCCACAGGATCTTTACTTCACTTCGTACAATTTTACAAGGAAATTTAAAACTTTTTAAATAGTGCATCAGAGTTACAGTACACTTTGTAACACAGCGGAAGAATCAAAGATTACAATGAAATAAATACAACATCTTTAAACAAAACAGTATCAGCATATCCACTTTATTGCTTCATGAACTTCCATTACCTGCATGTAAGATTATGGGCGGATCAATTGATTTCAACCAACGGAATATTATACACGACTATCCTCTCTATGCCGAAGACAGTATAACGATCTCATTACTTTTGTGAATCGCAATTCACAAAAAGATTGAATGAACAATAAAGTATTAAATCGTGACTACGCTAAACATGTAAGTGTATGTCATGCCTTAATGCCTAATACACACAATTTATACGAGGATGACACTAATGCACACTTGTTAGGATTCTATGCATCCCATACTACATAGGTGTAACACCCCGAATCCCAAATACACTGAATTCGAGATGTTCTACAGGATCTTTTCGCTTCCTTTAGTACAATTTTACAAGGAAATTTGAACTTTTCACTTTACATCAGAGTTTACATAAATACATTACAATTTACACTGCACAGCGGAAGTAAACTTTATAACAATGAAACAAATGTACAACAACATTGAATAATCTTTCAGCATCTGTTCCTCTTTAATTTGTATCAAGCCATTTACCTGCATATAAGACTGTGGGTACGTCAGTTTATTCAACTGACGATCATTATACATGGTCATCCTCTCTATGCCGAAAATAGTATAACTTATTTTCCATATTTAATAAACACAAACTTGTCACATATCAAACTAAAGGGACTACCCTATTGATGTCGTGTTGTGATTGTGCACTTAGTCCTTAATGCCGCTAATTATGTTACATGACACTAATGCGCACTTGTTCGGATTCTATGCATCCCATACTACATAGGTCCGAGGACAAGCCCTTAATCGTTCTTCATCTTTGTAGGGTTCAATCCCTCGCCATGACTTAATCTACTACTGTAATTACGGTAGGTATCTTAGATGATCTATGAGTACAATCAGGTGTACAGAAAATCCTGGAGGAGAATCCCACGTCATGTCACGACGTATCGTGAAGACAGCCTGTGGCAATTCAGCCTCACTTCATGGCACACGATCCTCTTGCAGTCACCAAACATCCCACAAGCGTCGCCACCGGGACAATAATTCTGGAGTAGTGCCCACGTCATGTCTTGACGCATCAAGCAGGCAACCTGTGGATCACTCTCACACCGCCAGTCCGATGCCCTCATACTCGTATTTTTCTCCTACTTTCATCACGTCTCCACTATGTACTAATCCTTAGTTTTTATCAGAATCATGAACAAAATCAAAGCTCTAGAGTTAGCCTCTCCACTAAACCGGACTTATTCATTCATTCAAACATGACCAACCTTGGTCTTTCATTTCAAATTTCATTTCATTTCATTTTTTTCCAATTGCCGGTGGGAGACTTAGCTACTCTTTTGTTTCAATTTCAATTCACAATTACCAAAAAATTGAGCATTTCTAGCTCATGAGTTCATTTTTTTTTCATAATCACTATGGATTTTCTTTTTCATGTTCGTAGTTCCACAATCATAACTTTCATAAATTCCGATAAATGATTCACTCCATATTAATTCATGCAAAGACAAATAGAGTTTACTGTCACAACCAATATTCAACATAAGATTCACAATCTTTATCATAAAACAAATCATAGAATTTCTGAGATGTCAAAAGTGCTCTGAACAGTCGACTTAGAACTCATCCAGTCGACTTGTTCAGCCAAAGAAAGTTCTTCAATAATCGCTCGGAAGAGTCGACTGCTGCACATGGCCAGTCGACTGTTCCGCAGCATTCGAAATTAAAATATAAATTACGGAGAAGTCAACTGTCATTCATATCAGTCGGCTAATCTGGGTAATTCAATTATACAACTTTTCATGTTCAGTGCAGTCGACTGCTACGTATATTTGGTCGACTGAACAGAGTTAAATTTCAAATTAAGGACTTATCTCTTTCTTCTGTTCTTCAAATAGCACATAGCATTTTTATTACACTATAGTATGTTCAATGTCAGCACAATCATGCGATTCTTATTCATTTACCAACATTACAATATAGTTTACGATTAAGTGTAAATTTCACATAGCTAGTATTTTCTTTCATCCAAATACAATTTCTAGTCGTACATTCATCTTTTACTCATTATTTGTCTACAGAGATGGATATCAACTCCGAATTTAACACACTAGGAAATTCAAGATACGACACACATTAAAAACATCATTTCATGAAATTTCGAACTATACACATTTTATTTCATTGTACCAGTCGACTGTTCACATGATCGGTCGACTGTACAGGAAATTTCCAGTGCTCTAAACATCTTTAGTTCTTTTTCGTTCATTCACATTTTCCACATTATGTATAGCACATGGCATTTCAACATAACGATCATCCTATCAATCCACTTTTCACAAGTACGATAACCAATCAATATTAATCCTAGTATGATCTCTATACTAGAAGTCATGAGAAACACCCACATCCCAACTAGTTCATAGGTCAATTTTATCAATTAAAAGCGTACTTTTATTAATATTTTTCATGCTTCAATCATTCAATTTAATCTAGCATGCATCCCTAATTAGAAATATAGAAAATTTACCCACCTTATTGAAGAAAGATGCAATTAACAACCTCCTAGACGAATGTCCTTGCAACAAGAGTGCTCCTCCTCCTAGACGACGCGCATACAAACCTCCAAGCACACCTCACCGAGAGCTCCTTGATGGTAGCCGGCCTCTCCTTTCCTCCTTGATGTTGCAAGCACAATCCCACACACTCTCAATCTTTTAACTCACAAAAATAACTACTAGATAATGTAATTGAACTATAGGTTTGGAAGAAAATAATTTTGCACAAGAATAACTAGCCATGGGGGGGGGGGGGGGGGGAGGGGGGGAGGGTATTTATACTAAAATCTTGATGGAATGGAGGGCTAGGATCAAGTAATTGGTTATAAGATGGAGGGCTAAGATGAAAGTAGGAGTTGTATTAACTACCCACAACCAAGTAACCACCACACCATGATTTCCATTAAAATTTTGATTTTCCCTCCCAAGGATTACAACCGGCCATGTTAGGTGCATATTGCACGTGTACGTGCAATGCACGTGCATGCAACTTGGTCTCCACTTTAGAAAATTTTTACATTTAAATTTTGTATAAAAATAAAATAGTCTTTAAATTGTATTCTCCATGACAAGTTATATAAAAATAGTTCATGGGCTTTAGTTTTTGGGCCAAAATAATTATTTTAAAATTAATAAATTAAATTAACTTTGGGCTTTTTAAAAAAAGAAAAGGCTTTTTGTCTAATTAAAAGAAGGCTTTTGTATAAAATAATTAAAAGCACATATTAAAATATCTTTACTCATCTTGATGAAAATATTTACCAAAAATATTGCACGTACACACTACGTGCAAAAATAAATAATTTTTCATTAAATGAAAAATCAGGGCATTACAATAGGTTCGAGGGCAAGCGCCTACGTACTCCACAATAAAGGGCTCGATCCTCGCCAAATAATGAATTTAGAGACAATACGAGATATAAATTCGAGATGGTATCAGAGAGAATACGGGGTGTAAAACCCCAGATAATGAATTCATTCTTAATTAGCATGGTATCTTTTCTTTTTCTACTTAATCACAACAACGACATATCACTTTATACTAACATGAATTTTATCTATTCCTCTCAAAATTCTTCTTATATTACTCATTTTTAGCATGCATATCCTACATTAGAAAATAATGTAACACCCCGAATTCCAAATAAGACCGAATTCGAGATTTTACAGGATCTTTACTTCACTTCGTACAATTTTACAAGAAAATTAAAACTTTTCAATAATACATCAAAGTTCATTACATCTTTCTTTCAATATTGTCGGTAAGCGAGGTCATACTAATTCTTAATCATAAACTTTCATGTACAAGAAACATGGGTACACATACCTTTTAATAAACATGTCTTAACTTATATATTTTCATGTCTCTAGCTTATCCACAATTTGATCTATGTCCTATTTAGCATCAATCATAATTCTCTTACAGTTCATTCATGAATCGACAACAATAGCAATTTCATTTGAAAATTTTAAACTCATGAAGTATCTCCAATTAATCAAATACAATCTCTTCAAGAGAAAATAATTCACAACTTTTTCATGTACAAGAATCCATGAGTATTCATACTCTCCAATAATCAATGTCTTAAACTCATTATATTCATGTCTCTAACTTATTCATAATTAGATCTATGTCTCAATTAGCATCATACAAGAATCTCTTACCCATAATCAATTAACAACAATAATTCTTCTCTCGCAATTTCATTTGTAATTTAAAACTCATGAAATAACCCCAAATAATCAAGTACAATCTCTTCAAGAGAAATTAATTCACCTAACAAATTTCTTTTACTCTTCTAAAATAGTGCCATACCTTTTTAATAATAAAATTTTAATCAAAACTTGCTTTCTAACTCAATTTTCCCTTTTAAGGTCTTAATTTTACATGGAAAATTCTGAAACTAATTTTAGTAAGTTCTAAATCATTTTATAGGAATAATTGGATTTTCCCCAAATTTTTATTTGCATAAAAATTCATTAATTCAATTAAAACACCCAAAAAAAGGTAAAAAGACCACCCTAGGTTTCGAACCTGTGAGCACATAGCCAGCGCCCAAGAAGATAGCCGCTAGCCAAAAGTCCCAAGTGACTATGCTGTCACATAGGGTAACCCGATCTCTCTTATACCAGAACTCAGTCTGTAAGTTATTTAAAATTGAAATAGAAAAGAAAGGGGACTATGGAGTTTCGAATTCACAACCCACAGGCTGCTACAGTAACGATTTTTAAAGGCTTAGACTAACCAGAAAGTCTATTGCGACTGATTGGCATGAGGACCAAAATTATTCTTTTGTTCAATGTTTCTGTCGTTGTATTAATTTAGTAACACTTGATTCTTTTTTTGATCTAATCTTCTCATTAGTTTACTAATAATTCATTTAGACTGAAATTTACTTACTAACAGAAACTCATGGATTTTAAAACTCATATTTGATAATCTATCCAAATTTCAATCTATTTCTTTTTATTACATGAGTAGTAATTCTTCATTTTAATTAAACTAAAAAAATTTGTATTCTCTTACAACAATTTAAATGAGCTATGTATACCCATTTTACTTTACAAAAACCTCTTTTAACCATAAAGAAAATCTCTTCAAATATTTTCACAATTACTAGTTTCTATATTAACATACAAATGACAATTACTCCTTATTTTTGTTCTCATTTTCAAGCAACATGTCCACACTTTGTTTCTTAATAAATAACGAAATTTCTACAATTTGTCATACATAAAAGCATGAATTTATCTTCTAATTATCACATCAAAAATATACTACTCATTAATCAAAATAGCATGCATTTCCTACAATTAGAAAGTATATGATCACCCACCTTATCTGAAGCTTGAACAATTTGAAGAGAAGGATGGGACACTACTTCTAGCTCCAAGGCAAACTCCTAGCAATGGCTTCTCCTCCTAGCAAGCTCCCTCTCCTAGCAATGGCTTATTCTCTCTGGCAAAATTTTTCCCAAGCAAAAGAACTCTCACTCTCTTTCTTTTCTTTCTTTCTTTCTTTTGATTTTGATAATGTTTTTGGTGCAAGAGAAAGGTAGGAAATGGGGGCTCTATTTATAGGATTTTGTGAGGGTCTAAAGTGCAAAAATCTCACCCTAATAACTCTTCAAATTTATTTTACAACTCTCCACTTTCCTAACTCGTAAAACCTCCATCTCTTCATCTCTCCACTCTCCACTAACTCCACCTCCCAACTCTTTTCCTCCCCCTCTCAAAACCGGCCTCCCCCTTGCCCAAAAAATGGTCCAAATACATTTGTGTGTGCATGCACACATGCACAAACAAATATGAACACATTTCTATAACTCTAAATGTGTACTAAAGTTTGTAACTTGTCATGTATTAGTGCATGCTTAACTAAAAATATGATTTTATTAGTGGGCTTGCTACATGGGCTCATTTTTAATTAATTACTTTAGTTATCTAGTGGGCTCCTCTCCTAATGGGTTAAATTTTAGTCTATAGGTCCATGGATCAAAAGAAGGCTAATTAAAACTTATGCATGTTAAAAATTTGTAAATGAGAACAACAAAATGAGAATAAAAATTTGCACGTGCATCATACGTGTAAAAATCAAAAAATGCATTTTAATCAAAATAGGGAAAAATAAATTTTTACTTTACAAAAAGAGTTCGAATACGTAAAATAAATAGTCAATACACATAGAAATATCACACTTAGTGATGAAAAAATGCGTAGCTGATACGTGCATCGAAAACACATAAAAAGCACGTAAAATACAGAGATTGAAATATTATATTTTTGTTGACTCAAAATAGGGCAAAATCAATACGGAAAATTGCATAAATAGTCGGTAATCAAAATACGTGGTGAAAATACGTTACGAAATACACGTGTGTAACACACGAGGACAAAATTGTCATTTCCAATTTTGCAGGGTGTTACAGTAATCTTCTATTTCTTTGTTGTTCTCTCTCGGGTTGTGAAAGTGGTCCTCTCGGTTGGAGAGAAGGGCTCTTGGTGTAGATTCAGTGTCATTCTAGGTTGTAGAGTGGGGTCTTGCTCCCTCTGGTTATGAGAGAGGTCTACGGGTTTGGCATTGTTGTTGCCAAAGGTCGTAGGGTATTCTTGTACTTTTTCAAGAATAGTAGAAAATCTCAAGTGGGTAGCTTAGGGACTGGATGTAGGTCGGGAAGACCGAACCAGGATATATCGCCGTGTTAGCATTGTTGATTCTCTGTTGTTTGAATTCTCTAACTTGCAACTTTAATTTCTCTACAATTTATTGTAATCTGTGTCTGATCAGTCGAATAGTTTCTGTATTAAGTCGACTTAACAGACTCGATGTTCTTCAGTTGATTAATCATCTTTTATCTGGCATTTCAGTCGACTGGCTTTTCATTTCCAGTCGACATAACAGTTGCGTCAAGTTTAAATTAATATTTATTTTTTACATAACACTATTCACCCCCCCTCTAGTGTTTCTTGCCTTGCATACAGGATCCAACATTCATTTCATGACAAGTCCAAGTTAAACCATATTAAAAGAAAATTGCTTCAAAGTCCATTTTGCCAAATAATTTTTTTGAAAGTTATTTTAACTGGTTAGACGGAACAACATGTTTCATCCATCCATTTGTTTTTCTCATTTGCTATATTATAGCAAACGACGACTGCAGCAAAACACTCAATTTTTCATTTGCTATTTTGCCAAATTGCCAAAAATATCAAAAACGATTGGAGAACGTTTGGAGATGCTTTTAGAGCATCCACAGTAGTTTGTTATTTTCTCATTTTTTCCCATATTTTGAGAAATGTAGCGCTGCAATTGTTCGCAATTTTGCCATATTTTGATAAACGAGGAATAGTATTTGAGAAACCAAATGAGAATTCTCATAATATACGGGACGGAACATGTTGTTCTGTCCATATTATTATTATTTTTTTAGTATAATCGAACGAAACAAGTTGTCTCGCCACTAAAATTTTTAAAATTTTTTTTTAAAAAATGTATCGACTTGTTCCGTCCCCAAAAAAGGAAAAAACAAAAGAAAAGGGAGATCGGACGGGACATGTTGTCCCGTCTGAAACCCAAATGTGAAGAAACGGGACAACATGTCCCGTTTGAGGCTAGATGTCGCTATCAACATTGTTTAACAAATAATTTAGGACACTATTCACTTTTATTATTAATTTAATAATACTTTAGTATTATCTTAATCACTAATTAATTAATGACTATTTAATAAATAATACTATTTTAATTTTTTTTTAAATTACAAAAGTGCCTCTTGGACGGAACAACATGTTTCGTTCGATTTTAAAAAAAATTATTTCTCAAAATTTGGCAAATGAACCAGTGCAGCGATTCTCTATTTTGCCATTTCTCAATTTGCCATTTTGCCATATTCTAGCGCAAACGCCTGTGGATGCTCTTGAGGGCACATTTGGCATGCGGTAATATACTAAGGAATTTAAGATTATCATCTGGATTATCTGGTTTGGAAAGATATGAGTATAGTTTTGGATTGATTTTAAATTCTCATGGGATTCCAAATTCTTTGTTGGGAAGAATATATACATTCCTCTTGAAAAAGGTGGTATTTGTGGATTACTCAACATAAAAAATAACTAAATTAACAAGTTATCAAAACATCCTCCAAATTTTCGATAATTTTTTTACCTTATCATATTGCAGCTCTATGTCCCCTCCAACAAATTTATTAGTCTGCCTTATTAGGCTGGGATTTGCGCATATTTATATATAAAAAGAAACATCTAATTAGATACCAAACTAAATTAAATAAGTATGATACATGTTTCAGTAAAATGTATCAATTATAACAATAGTACCCACCATTATTAATAAAAAAAATTTGAAGGGGAAACCGTTTGTCTACTAATAGAGTCATAAATAATAAATTTAATTGATAATTATAATCCATGTATGCCTAAGATCATGTATTTGTACTGCATGCATTTCATTTTTTTATTTTTCTTATATTTTTTTATCTACCTAGTTGAAATATATTAAAATTTTGAGTCATCTGTTTGTTACTGTAATCATATTTTATATAATATATATATATCAAATACAGTAATAATACAGTAATAAAATATTTTCTGTAATGCAATGTCTTGCATCAAACAGAGTATTGTAATATATCTGAGAATCATGATTCCTACCCTCACATTCCTAGAAATTTATCTATTCCAAAGAATTATCCAATTCGTGTACCAAATGTCTCTAATATTTCTCCTCTAAGTTCATCTTCCTTGCTCTTATCTAGAACCCACTCCGTCTGTTAATAAATCTAGATTGATTGTAATGTTATCTCAATAGCCAAGGAATGCGCAGGTGGAATCGTCTAATGCTTCTTCCACCCCTTCTTGATACGGTTTGTTTTTATTGATTCTTCTTGGTGGAGAGAGATAGGGAGTTTAGATGGAAAGGTATTTAGAGAGAAGCAAGAATTTCAAAGAGCAGAATGAGAATTTCATGGAGACATTCTGCAATTACACATGTTACACCTAAAGAACACATGTAAAAAAGAAACCATCAATATATCCATACTTTACGTGGGACCGGCAGAGAAAAGTTGAAGAGAAGAGTGTAACATAACCCAGTTTCAAAATTTATTTGTCAAACGAACCCATTTTCCTAAATAATTATCTAACTAACTTAATCCAAGACAATATTACCCCAACTGACCCAGTTGAATATAAAAAAACTTAAAAACAAAATTTACTATATAACCCTACATTAGAAATTAGAAATTATAATATCCCGTAATCTTATAAAAACTGGATATTTCAGATTATCATAAAGAAACTAAAAAAAAAAATCACTCAAATTTAAAATTAGATACATTGATAGAAGATTAATAGAAAGAAAACATATAGCTGATAGATAAATATCAAAATATTTGTTAATAACTAGTAGAGTAACTGAAAAACTACCTAAGAAAATACAAAAAGAGATAGCATACAAAGGTACTGTTCTTTTTTTTGCCTCTTATAAGAGATTTACAGTAAGAGCCTCTTGTAAGAGCCTCTTTTTGAAGTGTTCTTTTTATATAAAAATAACGTCTTATAAGAACCTCTTATAAGAGATTTCTGTTCTTTTTTCACCTCTTACAAGAGCCTATATTATCCCAAAGTCTATATTACCCCCAAAGTATAAAAATAGTGAGATGAAGGTCAAGAAAAAATAAGTTCAAGTTACTAATATATAAACTAGTTTAATAGCTATAAGTGATCAAAGGAATTGCCATCTTGTATACCTAGGCACCATGGAATATGGTGACGCGCCCTTGGATAACCCAATCTACTTATAGTTGCAAGCATGCATTACTTCAAATAGAGTAACCCGACACTCTTTAAAACCTATTAATCAAGTAGTTATGCCATAGTACAAATAGTTGCTTGAAAACATAATTACTTTCTTAATCATTTCATTTTTTAAGTTGAGGCTTTCCGGGTTTAACAATTTCAAAACTAGCTTACCTTTGTGCAGTACTCCAGCAGATATGCTTACCTACGGATAACCTTCAAGATGAATTGACGTAGATAGAGAAAGAAGGCATCTCTGGTTGACCATATGAGAATCTATAACATTGGTTTTTTTGCTATATATATGGTTTCGAATTTCTGAAATGAACCAATCCATGTATAGGTCTGTAATTGAATGGCTGGATCCAGAGGAGATCTACATTCTGTGCTTAACAGCTTGACCTTGCATACTCTCCTTGTTCCTATATCCTATTTTGTTCCTAAAATAATCTCAGCAAGATATATCAGCATGATTGAACCTCACTTGCATTCTTTGTAATAGATAATTATGAATTTATCAACACATTTTGTAAATGTGTTATGGAGTGTGAATCGTGTTAATAGATAATATGCATTATATTTTCTTAATGTAAGTGACTATCATATGCCTAACTTGTGCAGGTGTGCTTAAGTGGTTTATTCAGTTCTAGATTATTAGTTCTGGAGAATATGTATTGAAAACATTATTTTTGTTTTGACTCCACAGAATCTTGTAGAGAAGCCTTTAAACTTTGTTTGCTTATGATGTTGATGTTTTCTATACTTCCATTTCATGAGGACAAGATGAATGTGTGTTGAGATAAATAAACTTGAAGTATAGATGAATGTTTTCTATACTTCCATTTCTAACAATTATAATATAGACTTTTGGGGTAATATAGACTTTTTAAGTGATAGAATTCTTATAAGAATTTGAAAGAGGCTACTAGAAGTCTTTTAGGCTTATAAGAGATTTTGGAAAAAATCACTTATAAGAGGTAAAAAAAGAACGCTAAAAAAATTCTTATAAGAGGTGGAACACCTCTTACAAGAGGTAAATCTCTTATAAGAGGAGAAAAAGAACACTACCAAAGTATTAGATTATAGGAACGAAGAAGCAAGTTGGTATTACCAATAACTACTATCATACAAGATCTTAAACTTGAAGAATTAAGATGGATAATATTACGAAGAAAAAACAATCAAAACTCTCAGAAATTTATATGATAAACATTCAAGAGTTGAAAGAAGATTCCAATGATCTAAAATTTGTAAAAACTATAAGAAAAGATTTAAAAATCATAAATAATAACATAAATGAACTTTGTACATATATAATAAATGACACTGAAGAAGAATTAGGTATAACAGAAGCATATAAGAAGGAGTTAGAAGCCACAACAAAAATTAATATAAATATTTTGAAAATAGAAGATTTAATGACAAATCCCAATTCTGAGGAAGTAAAGAAAACTTTGAGAAATCTTGACATCCAAATGAAGAAGTAAAAATGAATCAAGAAGAAGACAAAATTTTAAAAAAACCTACAGAAAATCCAATTAATACATATGAAATCTTAAGATCACCACCTAACAAAAGGCCTTATCACCTACCATGAAAATGACAAGACACAAAAAATAATAAATTAGGAAAAGATAAAGAAAAAGAAACCCCAAAATATGAACTTGCAGAACACTACGAAAATTGAATAGCATGAAATGGATAATGACTAGATATAGATTGCGCAAAAGACGGAGATAGGACAATAGAAGAATGGGTAAAGGCTATAGTAATAGTAGGATTTAGGCAAAACCTTTCAGGAAATTCATTTGAGAAATTTATATAAGCAACCAATATACGAGTAGTAGCAAAATGGTGGAATGAACTAAAGAAAGAAGAAAAAAATACTATCAGAAAATTAAGAGCAATTGATCATAAAGGAACAGAAGAAAACTCTGCACAACAAACCTTAGGACTAAAAGAAATGCTTAAAAATTATGAGATAACAATAAGAAAAAAATTTAGTATCTACGATAAAGGAAAAAAATACACTATATACAAAAAGAACCAAGCAAGATAGAGATTAAGCAATTTAGAAATATGCGACATGTGTTATTTTGACAACAATACTTCTGAATTCTGAAAATATTTTCAAAATAGTTATGATACAAAAGAAGAAAGAAGTCCAATCTTGGACTCATTTTTTTCTAAAACTACCTAATCCATGGAGTATAAACATATATAGTGCATACGTAGGTGAGAAAGTAATAACAGAAGTAGATACTTTAGGGTATAGAACACAATTTGTAAAAGATTATAGTGATAAAGTATGCCAAGAAGCTAGAGTAAGTATAAAATACTATAGAATATATAAACAAAGAATTTGTTGTGAAGATGCAAGACCAAATCATTGGGGATGTAACAATAACTATAATTATACAAAGATACGTAAACACAAATTTCAAAAATATAAACCAAAATAGAGAAAAAAAATTAAAAGGTATAAAAACCCCTATAAAAGATACTTCAAAAGAATAAATAAAAATAAGCAATATCCGAAAAGCCCAAAGAAATGAAATCGTTATATATGTGGAGAAGTATGATATATATCACCAAATTGCCCTAAAAGGATGAAAAAAAATGTAAAATACATAGAAGAAATTGAAGAGATGAATAACATAAACTATGAACCCATAAAATATGAGAAAGACGGATCAGTAAATAGTGAAGATGAAGAAATAATGATACTGGAAGAAGATAGTGGAAGTAGTGAAGATGAAACAGAAGAAAGTGAAATAAATATGATGACGGAAATAACAGAAATAGGGTAACAATTAGAAAGAGAAGAAAATAATGAAGAAATAAGATAAAGAATGAGGCTTTGACATACAGAAATACGATAAAATAAGAGCAACCAAATTGGATATAAACCCAAAAGAGATATATAAACTTCCAATATTTGAAAGGAAAAAGAATACCCCCATGATAGCCTGAAATAATAAACAACCTATAGACAATGAACATGAAGAAAAAACCATAATTCTATTAACAGAAAAAAATAAGACAAGAAATGAAAAAAAATAAGTGGGAAAACTAGAAAAACATTAAGATACATACATTTTTAAGTAAGGAATAAATACGCCCCTAGAAATATACCTAAGGATGATTGAATAATATCAAGTATACAAGATGCCTTAATAGGAATAGTATAAGAAAATTTAATGTTTCAAAAGATAAAATTTACAATAACACATAATTTCTCTATAAGTATGACAGAAGAAAATAAGGACAAAAGTTTAGTCATGTTCATAGATTATCAGGAATAGAAATAATAGAGAAAAACTAAATTATGAGTATACAAATAAAAATATTTATGCTTTCACTAGTAAGCAAGAAGTAAATAACAGAAATAGAGATAATTTTAAGATGAAACCGTTATTCAGAGAAATTATAAGATACAAACTAGCTAAAGAAAACCCTTAAATGGCAATACCAAATTATATAGAACTTGATTTTAATAAAGCAAAAGAAATTGCAAAAGGAAAAGCACCACAAATAATGTTCGGAAAAATATCACTATCAATAAGAAACAAACAATAAGTATTGGAATTAATATCAATAATAAATATATTAGACAATCAAAATAATAACCAATTTAAAATAGAAATAGATTATTATGACAGTGGAAAATGGAATAAATAAGTATCCCTTGTAGATAAAGGAGCTACCAATCCACATAATAAACAAACAAATATAAAAATAACAAAATTAATACCTTTAGAGAATCCATATTACTGATGAACACAAGAATATTCACATTTAGGAGTAATTATCTTATTATAAATGCACAGTTAAGAGCTCTATATGTGGTATTTAACTCTTATTTTCTCTTTTCAATAGGAAACAGCCGATGACAGCAAAACAAAGCAGATTCCAGACCAATACAGACTACAGCAGAGATCAGTCGACTGATTCCTCAGCCAGTCGACCGGACAGAGAGTTTGCTAAGCCTCGGCATAGTCGACTTTCCCAAACACCAGTCGACTTGACCGAGAAATCGTGAAGCCACAGATGTCTCAGTACCAGTCGATTTACATCCAAGGCAGTCGACTGGTATGCGGCGGAGTGAAAGGATAAGGTGCGGCCGAATCTAAATCTAAATCTATCCAAACCCAGGCTATATGTGAATAATAACTTCTCCAACGAATCAAAGCCAGAGACAGGGGATTGGCAAAAGCACGTGGTTAGCAGATAAGGAATAAAAGAAGAAAAGAGAAAGATATAAATCGCCGATTAAATAAGGAAAGAAATAATAAAAAGAGAGGGACTTTCCTGAAAAAGGAGAAACCCTAATTCCTCAGCCGTGTTCTATAAATACCAACCAAGAAGCATGAAAGGGGCTCTCTCGATCTTCTTCCACGTTCCTAATCACCGAATCACAAGAGTTTCTGAGCGTTCAAGTCATCAACAAGAAGCACTTTTATCGGCATCAAGGAAGGAGATAGGAGATCAAGTATTCGAAGGCAGCCGACTGTGTGACAGCCAGTCGACCTCATTGCCGGACTTCATTAGTTTATTTCTTCTTCTTCTATTCTTTATGTTGGTCATGTATTCGAACTTGTTGATTAATAAAAGTATTATTATGTGGAACTAATTTCATAGTTGGGTAGATTGAAACCATAGTTATGTAGTGCTATGTTCTTCTGAATTCTTTTATTTTACTTATTGATTGAATCTGAATGAAGTGATATAGATTGATGATAATCAAACTTGTTCTCGAAGCTCTGAGAGCAGTCGACTGTGGTGAGAGCCAGTCGACTGACATACAGAGCTTGAGAATATCAAGTTTGCATTACCATTTATCTGAATCTGTTATATGAGCATATTGAGACGACCCGTATCTTGTGTTCATAATTTGTAACAAGAAAATCTCTAGGGGTTCTTGGTTCAATCAACTTAAGGGATCTAGATCTGATACCAATTTCTAGAACCTGGAGTGTTTGTTCGTTTCCACTGATCTTATGTTTTCTTTAAGTACAACTTAGTAGATACCATGCAAGACACTTAATGAAAGAAACGAATTAGAGTAGATACCATGCCTAATTCTTGGCTTAGGGAAACAGTACTTTAAGGAGTAGATACCATGCCCTTGAAGGGAACAAACATGAGTAATAAGAAGAAGTTCAGAAGGTGACTTAGCATTACTGACTATTGGTGGAGATCTAAACCCAACTACTTCATAAATATTTGTGATTTAACATTTCTTAATTTAGTTTTAATCCTTTAATTCCTTTTAGACTTTTAAAACAACTCTTTATGATTCTTATTCTTTTTATTGATTAGTAAGTTAAAGTCTACAATCTCTGTGGGATCGACCCTTGCTATTGCTACGCTTCTATAAACGATTCGTACACTTGCGAGGTTTTTAATTTGTGTCTAGTTTTATCTATTTATTTAGGTAACTAGATTGCACAACAATTTCTACTTACACTATTATAATAATAGGCATCCAATTGTGCCTAAAATAATAATGCCATTGAGGATAAATGGTAGAAATGAAATGTTATTACATTTACATGTAGATCCAGAACACAATATTAATAAAATGTTATTAGGAACTGACTTCCTAACACTAGTACAACCTTACTCAATTCAAGAAGAAAAAATCATAATAATAGTAAATAAAGAAAGTATAGTAATAAATAGAATATTGTGTAAATGAATCCATTAAGAGCAACAAAAAATACATTATACATAATTACAGAATTTGTCTATGAAAGATACAAATCAAAAAACTATCATAGTCTAATAGATACTGGAGCAGGCACTATCTTATACCGTACAAATATACTACTAAGATGGAAACAAGATGGATATAATAAAAAGGTGATAACTTGATTAACTGAACAAACCATTATACTTGATAGGTACCAACAAAATGTTATTATACAAATTGGAAATTACATGCTAAAAATATCAATAATATACTAGTTTGATGAGATGAATAACAATGTACTAATAGGAAATGACTTTTTTCAACAATACTATCCTATAACTATATCACATAAATCAGTTATCTTTACAGCACCTTGTCAACACCAAGCAATAGTAATCAGAATAACGCAACCTTATTCTAGAACAGACCAACTACATATCAGAGTTTCTTCAATCCAGCGTGGTGAGTACCAATATTTACCAAATAAAACTAGAATACAACAAGTACAAGTAACAATTACACAAGAAATTTTACAAAAACAACTAGAAGATCAATGTGGAGAGACCCTTTAGCAAAATGGCACTTAAGTAAACCCACAACTCACAAAGAACTAATAGATAAGAACAAAATAATAAAAATTAAACACATTAGACCTACTCCAATAGATTTGGAAGAATTTAAAATACATATAAGGGAACGAGTGGAAAACAGTTACATAAGAAAATCAAAAAGTCCACATTCATTATCTGCATTCATAGTAAGAAATATTCAGAAGAAAAAAGAGGAAAATCTCTAATGGTAGTAAATTATAAGGAATTAAATAAAAATACAAAAAGATTTGGATATCCACTACCTGATATGCAAATACTACTAAACACAGTAAGAACAAAAAAAAATATTTTAAAATTGATTGAAAATCGGGATGTCACCACATAAAACTAACAGAAGAGTCAAAACAATTAACAACATTTATTACACCATAAGGATATTATGAATGGAACATATTACCATTTGGATATAAAAACAGTCCAGGAGTATTTCAAGAATATATGGATAAAATATTTGATAAATACAATAATTTTATACTAGTATATGTAGATGATATTCTAATAGGATCTGAAAACGAAGAACAATATAAAGAGAATTTACTAAAATTCATAAAAATAGTAAAAAATGCAGGTGTTATTTATTCAGAACTGAGATAGAATTCTTCGGAACAAAATTATTACATGAAGGGATAGGACTACAACTACACATAGCAGAAAAAATAAAGATATTTCCTAATGTCCTATAAGAAAAAAAGAGAATTATAAGTCATAATTGGACTACTAAATCAAATAAGGGGATACATACCGAATTTATCATTAAAAACAAATTGGTTACAACAAAAACTAAAAAAATTTAAAAAATGGGAATGGACCACAGGGGATGAAGAAAAACTTAAAATATTAAAACAAAAAACTTCAAAATTAAATAAGCTACGATTACCTATTAAAGAATGTTCATGCATAATAGAAACAGATGCATGTGAAGATAATTGGGGAGCAGTATTAAAATTTATTGAAATAGGTAAAAAAGATGAAATACTAGTGTCACACCCCGCTTCCCAAAAACACAGAATACGAGCGCGTGACAAAGTCCAGCGAATGATTTTCATCATTCATGAGCTGTAGGATCGACTCAGCATCATAACAAGAATATAACAAAATGTACACAACCACGCATGCATGAATAATTTATTAAGTAGCAGAAAACAATTGAAACAAATAATAATATTCCAAATAGTTTTCAACTTGGGATCAAAAGATAAAACTTGGTAACATAAGCCCGTTACAAGTTTTTAAGTAGCAAAGAAATAAATAACTCAAGAAAACAAAATATTTAAGCAAGTTCTTGCTCCAAGTGAATCTTAGAATGTCTGCTCATCAATTCCAGTAGAAAATTCGTCTCCAAAGTCTGTTTGTAAAAATATAAAAAAGAGAAAATAGAGAAAACAAGACAAACGCCCTTAGTGCAAGTTAGGGCCGCAAATAGTAAAACAAGTACAAGAAATTTGGAACAAGATTTGGAATCAATAATGTAATAGGAATGCAACAAGTAGTGGGGATTCAAGAAACTAGCTAGCAAGAAAGACAACTCAAGTGACAAAGTTGGGTAACAAGTACTAGTAGTAGAACAAGTGGCTAGTGAACATGTAATGGTACAAAGCATGAAGTAATAAGTATCACATACTAGTGTCGAGTAACAAGTAACAAGTCAAATGTATCAAGTTGTCAAATACAAGTATCAAGTAGCAAGTGTCAAGTATTATGCTCAAGTATCAAGTCTCATGTATCATGTCATCAAGTATCAAGTAAGCATGTAGCATGTTCAATTATCGTGTGTCAAGTCCTATAGTTATTACTATCTAGGTAGCACTTCATGTGCCATCCTTTTATCACATGGTTGCTACAGTCAATGCAATTTCGTTTAGGCCTAGTGGTAGATTTTAAAGGGTGGTGTAATCAGGCATCAAGTATTAAGCAAGCATGGTTCATGAATCGGAAAATAAAATAACAAGTTCACAAAACAAGTTCGTGAATCCACTAACAAGTTCAAGAACCGCACAGTGAGTTCATGAATCAAACAAGTTTATGAGCCAAGTAATGGCTCCATAAATCCATCAAGATACAACAAGTTCATGAACCAAGTATTGGGAAACATGGGTCCCCTTCCGAGTACACTTACCTATATTGTCCACTACTATGGTCTTTTCCTTAAACCCCGGCTTGTTATTTATTATTATTCTCAAGCAAGCATGAAAGTGTGCGAAACTTCAAGTAAAAATAATCAAGAACATGCAAAAAGTCTAGGCTAGGTAGGGTACATGTTCGAGGGTCAAAACAAATCAAAAGATCAAGAACAACGAGAATTCCAAATCTGGACAGCATGACGTTGCTGCACCAAAATTGCGATTTCCGTTGCTACAAGATAGCAAATGTGGATCCGTCAGAAGTTCTGGAAACTAGAATCCTACCCGGTTCCAATGCATATAATTAAGGTACATAAAGTTGTAGTAACATGTGTCAAAACAGTAAACTAGATAGCATTTGTGTTCAGCTAGAATTTGTGAATCTGAGTTTATACATATGAAACAGGGTTGAAACATCATTAATTAATTCTAAGAACATTTGGGAATGTTCTCTAGGGTGTCCAATGTTAGCATGCAAAATTTCAATTCATTTACTTACTGGTAGCATAGTTAAAATAATAGTAAACTAATGGTGGTGCAGCAGTTTTTGTGAATCTGCGATTACCGACGCAGCAGCAGTATAACTGCAATATTTCCTAGACCGTAACTCGAAATTTGAAAATTTTGGATGTTATTGACAACTAGACACTTAGGGCTACATCCATATTCAGGACTCAAGTTCATATGATGGTTTTATTGGGGTCAAAACAGCAAGGCAAGACAGAAACAGAAACCAACTAAAACACTTTCTGTATGAAATGAATTAAAATCTTACTAGTTGTGAACAAGTGTATCAACAAAGGATTGTGACTCTTAGATCATGTGATGGATAAGGCGAAACATGAGATCATCAACGATAAACACGAAGGTGTCACAATTTACAATCTACTTGCAGTATTTTCAAGGAAAAGCTTGTACTATAAAATGAAATGTACAAGGAGATACTTGCCTTGGGGTGTAGACAATGAATCTGACGAAGGAGTAATGGAAATAGATCCCGGACGATGAGCACGATCGGCACAGATCTCGATGATCAAGATGATGATCAATTGAAGATCAAGCAAATCCAACTGCCGAGATCGAACATAAAATATATAAGAATTAGAAGAGTGACAAAAGAGTTAATATACCATGACTGACAATTGATGAATGAGAACAAAAAGTGGATCAAATGTTTAACTCACCAATTAAAAGACGAACGAGACGATCAAGGGCCAAGATCAAGTATGATCGGTCGATCAGACGGCTGAGATCAAAGATCAAGATCAAGATCAAGATGATGATCACGATCGCGATGATCAAAAGAGATTCGACGGTCGAGATCAAGATCTTGATGATGATGGGGACTAAATCTTGATCAGATCGGACAGTCCAGATCATATCCATCAGATCATGATGATCAAGAAGATCAAGTCGATCGAATGGCTCACATCAAGGATGATCAAAACCCGATGATCACACCAACTCAGGCTTCAGCTCTGGCATGGAGTTAGGGCTGTTATCGCTGTGGTGAGGCGCCGGCAGCTACGCTGGACAGTGATGACGATTGTGGCGGCGACGTCGAGGGAAGCTCGATGATAGTAGGGAGTGGCCTGCAATCATACCACGCTCGAGAGGAGCATAGTAGACAGGGACATCGGGGATGTAGGGCGGCGCTACAGTCATTGTAGTCGTTGCTGACAGCAAGGCGGAGGAGCACCGAAGGAGGCAGGGCCAAGCGAGGGAGCACACAGCACAGGGAAGCTGTGCTGCGGCTGACGTAGGAACGGGGAGATGGCGGTGCTGGCGCTAGTTGCGTCGGGAGTGCCAGAGCACTGGGGAAGGCGCTTTGCTGTGGTTGCTGCTATTCGACGTCGGAACACAGCGCACATGGGGACGTCGGGGAGAGGTAGCGGCACTGACGCTGCCACAGGAGGAGGCTGGCGCGAGATGGGGAGAGGGAGGTGCACGGGAGGAAGGGAAGGGGGAGGTCGCAAGGCAGGGAGGTTGGCGGAAGGGTTTCGAAGAAGATGACAGTGAGGAGGGGAAAGGTCGGGGAAAGAGAGAGGTAGGGGAGAGTACATGGCGATTAGAAAGTAAGCATTAAAGTTAGAATATACTACTATTCGAAGAAAATACAATTTCCGATTTGAAATGATTTTAAATAGAAGGCACAATTCGAGTTTAAAATAATACTGAATTTATAATAAATCAAAATACGAAAATATTCAGAAAATACGTATTTATGGAAACAGGGGTTACAAATCCTACCCACCTTACAACAAAATTTCGTCATCGAAATTTGCTTAGGCGATACATAGGACATGGCAAAACAAACTAGGGGGAAGGGTAACAAAGCAGAGGGCTAAAGGGAAAGGAATAAGGCAGTGGCAACACCAAAAAAAGAAGTAAGTGGATAATAACGATGTCAAATGGAATGCATGAAAGAGAATAAACAGTATCGAAAGGAACGAAATAACACAAGATAACAAATATGATAAAGAAGTAGGTAGAACTTGAATCGGAAAGAGAAAAGATATGGATGAATTGAATCAAAATAATGAATGGGTGCATGATGGCAAAATGGAATGCAAGAAAGAAGTAACCGGTATCAAAATGAAGAAGAAATAACACAAGATTTGCAAGATAATAAAGCAAAGAGATGGAGAAATAGATAGAGCTGAAATCGAAGAAGGAATGGACAAGGAAAAGATGAACCAAGCAATGATTCAACGGATGAAAACAAATGCAAGAGATAGGGGATAGCAAACAATGTAAGGAAGAAGAAGCAACAATAGGATCCTGGAATATGTGGGTTATGGGCCCACCACGCTTCCGCTGTGACACTCTGATGGCGACGTTCCAAGCTCCAGACATGTCGTTGTAGACCACGTGACACCAAGCGACGATCCGAGTAGGAAGGAAAGAATGAGACACCAAAATCAAAGAGAATATAGGTAGGAGAATTTGGGTTGGGCTCGAGTGAGATATTAATAAATACTTCAATCAAAGGAAAATAAAATTGGGCTTTAGATGAGGGCTTTAATTTAAATAATTAGGTAAAAACTAATGTGCGTTAACAAAAATAATATTAATAATACAAAAATCAACACATATAAATAATAAAATAATAATAACAGTAATAATCATCATAATCATACTGGTAAAAATAATAATAATAATAATAATAATAATAATAATATTAACAATACCGGTAAGGATAATAATGCAAGAAAGAATATAATTTGGGGTTCATCATTTTTGTGAAAGTAATTCAATATTAACAACAATAATAAAATAGTAAAAAAAATAATACAATAATAATAATAGTAATAGTAATAACAATAATAATAATATTAATAATAATAATAATAATAAGGAAAACAATAATAATAATAGTAGAAATTCTCTGATGTGGGTTTGCCTTATTTATATTCATCTGTAGGCTTGCCTTCTCGACATCAAGTTGCAGGTTTGCCTCTACGACATCAGGTTGCAGGTTGCCATCTGGATATTCAGTTGCACATTTTGCCTCCCAGATATCCAGTTGCAATTTGCCTCCATTGACATCTAGTTGCATGTTTGCCATCTCGACATCCAGTTGCAACAAAATGATGAACGAGATGATGCCATCTCCCACACGTACTTAGATATTGATTGCTCAATTTAAGTATGAAGTTACATTTTGAAATTTGTGATATTAAAATATACAGTTATTCGAAATAACAAAATTTTTGTTTTAGAAAACAATTTTATAGAAGATCCAAAATATAACAAATAATAATTGAAATACACAAAATATTCGGAAAAAAATATATAAAGATTATATAGGCAGGAGAAGAATGAATTGTATACTCAATAAAGAGTCAGCAAAGGAGGACGACTACAAGGGACGAAAGAAAATAAGAAATCAAAGAATTGAATATAAAGGAAGAGAAATGAGGGGGCACAAGTAGAATTTGAAGAGAATATGGCAGGGAAGGAATAACTAGCATGATACTCAAAATGCGTTAACAAATGAAGATGAATACTTGGCACGGAAAGCAATGAATGGCACACGAGTTGAAATAAGAAGGAATCAACGAGGCAAGCAAAAAATAAGAGATTACTTGCACCGAAATCAAAAGAACATGGGTACGGAAAGAATAAATTTATACCCAATCTGGAATCAACAAATCAGGACGACTGAAAAAAAAGAACGGAAGGAAACAAGGAATCAAGGAATTGAATGTGAAGGGATCAAATGAATGGGATAAGACTAGTGTCCAGATCAAGTTGATTATCAAATTGTTCACGTGATTGCATGACATGTTTAATGTTGACTTAATTCTGACCGAGTCAAGCCTGTCTAATATATTAGTCAAACTAACACATTAGTCAAACCTGAGCTATAATACCACTAAAAACCTTGTCACGCCTCGCTTCCCAAAAATACAGAATACAAGCGCGTGACAAAGCCCAGCGAATGATTTTCATCATTCATAAGCTGTAGGATCGACTCAGCATCATAACAAGAATATAACAAAATGTACACAACCACGCATGCAAGAATAATTTATTAAGCAACAGAAAACAACTGAAACAAATAATAATATCCCAAATAGTTTTCTACTCTGGATCAAAAGATAAAACTCGGGAACATAAGCCCGTTACAAATTTTTAAGTAGCAAAGAAATAAATAACTCAAGAAAACAAAATAGTTAAGCAAGTCCTTGCTCCAAGCGAAGCCTAGAATGTCTACTCACCAATTCCAGTAGGAAATTCGTCTCCAAAGTCTGTTTGTAAAAATATAAAAAGGAGAAAATAGAGAAAACAAGACAAACGCTCTTAGTGAAAGTTAGGGCCGCAAATAGTAAAACAAGTACAAGAAATTTGGAACAAGATTTGGAATCAATAATGTAATAGGAATGCAACAAGTAGTGGGAATTCAAGAAACTAGCTAGCAAGAAAGACAACTCAAGTGACAAAGTTGGATAACAAGTACTAGTAGTAGAACAAGTGGTTAGTGAACATGTAATGGTACAAAGCATTAAGTAATAAGTATCACGTACTAGTGTCGAGTAACAAGTAACAAGTCTAATGTGCCAAGTTGTCAAGTACAAGTATCAAGTAGCAAGTGTCAAGTATTATGCTCAAGTATCAAGTCTCATGTATCATTTCATCAAGTATCAAGTAAGCATGTAGCATGTTCAATTATCGTGTGTCAAGTCCTGTAGTTATTACTATCTAGGTAGCACTTCATGTGCCATCCTTTTATCACATGGTTGCTACAGTCAATGTAATTTCGTTTAGACCTAATGGTAGATTTCAAAGGGCGGTGTACTCAGGCATCAAGTATCAAGCAAGCATGGTTCATGAATCAGAAAATAAAATAACAAGTTCACGAAACAAGTTCGTGAATCTACTAACAAGTTCAAGAACCGCACAGTGGGTTCATGAATCAAACAAGTTCATGAGCCAAGTAATGGCTCCATGAATCCATCAAGATACAAAAAATTCATGAACCAAGTATTGAGAAACACGGACCCCCTTCCGAGTACACTTACCTATATTGTCCACTACTATGGTCTTTCCCTTAAACCTCGGCTTGTTATTTATTATTATCGTCAAGCAAGCATGAAAGTGTGCGAAACTTTAAGTAAAAATAATTAAGAACATGCAAGTCTAGGCTAGGTAGGGTACATGTTCGAGGGTCAAAACAAATCAAAGTATCAAGAACAACGAGAATTCCAAATCTAGACAGCATGATGTTGCTGCACCAAAACTGCGATTCCCATTGCTACAAGATAGCAAATGTGAATCCGTCAGAATTTATAGAAACTCGACTCCTGCCCGGTTCCAATGCATATAATTAAGGTACATTAAAGTTGTGTTAACATGTGTCAAAATAGTAAACTCGACAGCATTTGTGTTCAGCTAGAATTTTGCGAATCTGAGTTTATACATATGAAACAGGGTTGAAATATCATTAATTAATTCTAAGAAAATTTGGAAATGTTCTCTAGGGTGTCCAATGTCAGCATGCAAAATTTCAAGTTATTTACTTACTAGTAGCATAGTTAAAATAATAGTAAACCAAAGGTGGTGCAGTAGTTTTTGTGAATCTACGATTACCGACGCAGTAGTAGTATAACTGTGATATCTCCTAGACCGTAACTTGGAAGTCTAAAATTCTAGATGTTATTGACAACTAGACACTTTGGGCTACATTTCATATTCAGGACTCAAGTTCATATTTTGGTTTTATCGAAGTCGAAACAGTAAGGCAAGGCAGAAAGAGAAACCAACCGAAACACTTTCTATATGAAATGAATCAAAATCTTACTAGTTGTGAATAAGTGTATCAACGAACGGTTGTGACTCTTAGATCATGTGATGGATAAGGCAAAACATGAGATTATCAACGATAAACAAGGAGGAGTCACAATTTACAATCTACTTGCAGTATTTTCAAGGAAAAGCTTGTACTAGAAAACGAAATGTACAAGGAGATACTTTCCTTGGGGTATAGACGATGAATCCGACGAAGGAGTAACGAAAATGGATCTCGGGCGACGAGCACGATCGGCACAGATCTCGATGATCAAGATGATGATCAAGTTGAAGATCAAGCAAATCCAACTACCGAGATCGAACATAAAATATATAAGAATTAGAAGAGTGTCAAAAGAGTAAATATACCATGATTGATAATTGATGAATGAGAACAAAAAGTGGATCAAATGTTTAACTCACCAAGTAGAAGACGAACGAGACGATCAAGGGCTGAGATCAAGTGTGATCGTTCGATCGGACGGCTGAGATCGAAGATCAAGATCAAGATGATGATCACAATCACGATGATCAAAAGAGATCTGATGGTCGAGATCAAAATCTTGATGATGATGGAGACTAAATCATAAGATCATGATGATCAAGAAGATCAAGTCGATCGGACGGCTCACATCAAGGATGATCAAAACCCATGATCAGAGCAACTCAGGCTTCGGCTTTGGCATGGAGTTGGGGTTGTTGTCGCTCGCTGTGGTGAGGTGCCAGCGGCCATGCTGGATAGGGACGGCGATTGTGGCAGCGACGTCGAGGGAAGCTCGACGACGGCAGAGAGTGGCCTGCAGTCGAGCGGCCTCGGGAGGAGCACAGCATACAGGGACATCAGGGATGTAGGGCGGCGCTACAGTCGTTGTAGTTGTGGCTGACGACATGGTGGAGGAGCACCGAAGGAGGCAGGGCCAGGCGAGGGAGCACACAGCGCAGGGAAGCTGCGCTGCGGCTGACGTAGGAACGGGGAGACGGCGGTGCTGGCGCTAGCTGCGTTGGGAGGGCCAGAGCGCTGGGGAAGGTGCTTTGCTGTGGTTGCTGCTATTCGACGTCGGAACACAGTGCACATGGGGAAGTCGGGGAGAGGTAGTGATGCTGATGCTGCCGCAGGAGGGGAGGTGCACGGGAGGAAGGGAAAGGGGAGGTCGCTAGGCAGGGAGTTTGGCGGAAGGGTTTCGAAGAAGATGACAGTGAGGAGGGGAAAGGTCGGAGAGAGAGAGGGGTAGGGGAGAGTACATGGCGGCTGGTGTATTAGGTTAAAACAGTTGGGGTATGGTTAGGTTTAGGGTAGGGTATTTATAGTATAGGGTTTGGGTATTTGGGTAGATTATAGGGTATTGGATCCATTAGGGAATTTGGGTTTTTAATGTGTATTGGGTTAAGAAAATCCAACAAGAAAATATACAATTAGAAAAAAATAAATAATTAAATAGATCAATAATAATATAGTAACAAAATAAATAAATTTGTGTGCATCGAATTAATACTGAAATACTACTAAATACAATAGAAATAGATTTTCAATTTAATAATCAAATATAATAATATTAATAACAACAATAATAATTTTGATATACATATCCAAATGAGATTTGAGATAAACAAGTTTAATAAAATCCAAATAGTAATAAAATAAGATACAAATAGCCAACCACTTAGAAAATAAACATTAAAGTTAGAATATACTACTATTCGAAGAAAATACAATTTCCGATTCGAAAAGATTTTAAATAGAAGGCACAATTCGAGTTTAAAATAATACTGAATTTATAATAAATCAAAATATTAAAATATTCAGAAAATACGTATTTAGGGAAACAGGGGTTACAACTAGCCAGATATACTAGTGGATCATTCACACAAACCCAAAAAAATTACCACATAAATAAAAAAGAGCTATTGTCAGTCTTAAAAGCTATAAAAAATTTGAATTATTCATAGTACATACAAAATTCACATTGAGAATAGATAATACACAAGCAAAAAGTTGGATTAACAAAATAATAAACTCAACTATAGCAAATAAAAGTTTGATAAGATGACTAGCACATTATGATTTCTCAATATAAAATATAAAAGGAAAATATAACATTCTAGCAGATTTCTTATCAAGAAACGAACAACTTATTTTTTACAGGATGGAAAATAGAGTCCAGCATATAGAACAAGATATAGTATTCCTAAAGAAGACTCTGGGCATTTAAAAGGAGCATTTAACCAACTACAGTTGTAAATATGTGGTCTTCAAAGTATATTTTATCACTATATAAATGCAGAATATATTGAGAAAATGAGTGAAAGAAGTGAACCTATTAACCCACAAAATACAAGTGAAATTAAAAAAATAGCCACACAAGAGGGAAGCTCCACATCCATACAACCAACTATCTACAAAAAGAAATTACTCTCAGATTCTCCAAAATATTCTAAGAAAGATTTATTTTTACAATATATTGAGAAATTATGCCAGACCACCTAGGTCAATCAATTTATCCAAACTATTTCACAGCAACATTTGAACAAAGCGATCATACTGCCAGGGGCAAATCCAAAGATAGTATGAGTATTATTAGAAAGAAGACTTATCCACTGCATATATCCATCCAGAGAATGCGAAGAACTTAGCCAGCTATCAAGAGAAGTATATAAATCTGCTAAGAGTTATTTTGGTCTTACAAAGGCTACCAAAATATATGTCCGGGTATTTTTGGTTATTCCAGAATTCCTTGAAGATGACGAAGAACAACCCGCTGAGCAAATTATTAAAATAAGGATGACTACACATGTCCTGTTTGGAGGGACCAATATTATACCATATAAAAATGAAGAATTTGAAAAACTAATCCCAGAAAGAAGAGCTATGGAATTTAGAACAATGTATTGTGAATTGAAAGACATACAAAATAGAGATAGCAACATATGGATTTATGATAGCCCTGATCCAGAAAAACTATTAATTTACAGCATAGCAAAAATTAAACAACCACAGTCAAAGAAAGAAGTCTTTGACGGCTGGTATCAAATTCTAGATAAAGAAGCCATGACTATGACAGAAGAGACAGCTGTCCACACGTGTAGATTGAAAAGGATGGAACCGAAACATAAATGCGGACAGTATGGAAAAGAACAAGATAAGGCTGACGAAGAGTTATTTCTGATGTGAAGCACGTGAAGATGTCGGCCAGGAGAAATTATTTTTTTTCGAGAATAGTCCACAATGTAATCAGAACAATTATTAAAGGCTGATGTAAGCAGTGATGTATTTGTAACAGTTATTGGACATATGATGTAAGCAGTTTCGCATGTAAACTTGTTGTAGGCTGATCCCTTGGTCTATAAAAGGATAGGTTGAGTGGAGAAGAAGGTAGATCATCTTGGAAAGAAAAAGTCCATATAATCTTGTAAGGAGAGTTTGGTTTGTAAAAAAGTTTGGAAGAGTTTTAGGAGAAAATATTCAAGAGATAAATTCCTTATAATTCTCCTTGTTCTTTCTTCCATACAATCTTTCTTGTTATTTCTTGTCCAAGAAATGACTAAATAATCTCTTCCTCTCGAGGAAAGCTTGGTAAGGCTCTACCTGAAAAATCTTGCATGAAGTCTAATTTGCAACTTTCCATAGCCCGAATGCACACCTACTGCAGGAAACGAGCTAGGGTGTGGTTGTCTGTACCGAAGTGCTACGCAGTTGTTCCAGACGTATCCCTTAAATGAAGTTCTCTTGAAGAGCATAGTAGTTCTAGGATGGGAGGAACGTAAAAGGTGCACTGAAATCGAGGTGCATACCAAAGGTATTTTATCCACTAGTACCGTACAGCTCAAAAAAGCTCTGCTAGGTTGGAAGCGTGTTGAACCATTTTATTTAATTTTTGTGGTATCCTTAAGAAACCTCTCCCTACCCATGATTTCATTTTAAAGTTTTTGATACTCTCTTGTTCTGTTTAGACAAACATTCAATAAATATTTCACGCTTTGCACCAAGTTGGTATCAGAGCATAATAAATACATATGAAGAAGAAGACAAGTAAGAAGAGAATAATAAATAAGAAGGTAAGTAAGAGACTTGAATTTAATTTGTGAAAATAATGGAGGTACGGGGATAAGAAATGGAATCTAACAAATGAGAAGGAGACAGAGAAAATAACATCTAATAATGGAACATAATAATGGTGAAGGTGATTTGATGATGGAATCTAATAATGCTGAAAGTGACTTGAAGACTAATGGGCATACTAACCTATCAAGACGGCATGCTAACTGTACTACTTTCTTCATGTTGCACTGTATTACTTTCTTTATATCGTGTTAATCTTGTGAGTTTACTTTATGTACTTTTATTTGTTTCTGCGTTAGAGTTGTAATCAGTCCTGTAACGCTTCACATCGATTTTGTATCAGAGCCAGTTCAGAGTATGTAATTGTTACTTAATTTTAATAATTTTTCTATATTAAACACTACTTTATAACTTGTAGAATAAGAAAATAAATATTTAATTTGAAAAATATAAATTATTCTAAATCCAAAACTTTTAGAATTTAATAAAAGGTCACACATTCTATATAAAATATTATAGAAAATGTACCATAAAAGCCGATTAGGTCATAAGTGGAATTATGTTATAAACAGGGTCGTTCTGACAAACATTTTCAAAAAGTGGGCCAGGCTGATAATTAGCTCAGGTAAATACACTCTCTTAAGAACTAGAACCATTGGAAGAACATAATCCAAAATGTATTATGCTGATTATACTTGCCATTGGAAGCATAGCCAACAGGCTAAATAGCGTCAGTTGTATTTTACCGGATGGTCTGATTTGATTTAATCAAGACCGTCAAAGTGCATCGGGATGCACATTATACTTCTATACAATATATTATATATTATGTTAAACCACTTTTGGTCCAAGAATTTTCTTTTTTTTTTTAACAAAAAAAAGAGCAAATGTAGGAGGCAACTCCCCATTCTTTTTCCATCCAAATTTTAAAGTGCAATCATATTCCTTAATCAAACCTTAGAGCATCTGTAGTCGTTGTAGGTGAAAAAATGGATAAATGGATAAATGGAAATAAGAATCGAACTTTTGCTGCACTCGTTTAAAAGCTATTTTTTAGCAATCTATCGTAAAATAAGAAGCGACGGCACTTGAAGTGCCGTCGGAGAGGGAAAAAAAAACACTTGATTTTATTGGATGACACTCGAAGTGCCGTCCGATCGCAAAAAAATAAAAAATAAAAAATAATACAAGGAGCGACGACATCGGAGCCAAAGGAAAAAAAATGAACTGGAGAAGGGATGGACGGCACATGAAGTGCCGTCCACGAGGAAGGAATTTATTGTATTGGGTTTTTTAATTTGTTTTTTGGGCTTTTTAATTGCAAAAAATTCTTTTTTTTTCAACGGACGGCACTTGTGCCGTCCGACGCGGCAATTTTTTTTTTTGGGTGCGACGGCACTTCGAGTGTCGTCGCTCAAATATGGATAATTCTCAAATCGATTCTCATTTATAGCACACGACTGTAGCGATTTATCGATAAAATGGATATTTGGCAAACGAGTGCAGCACGTTCGTTTGCCAAATATCCATTTTATCGATATTTGGCAAACGACTATAGATGCTCTTAAAAGCGTGCAATATTCTTTAGAGAATTTTTTCAAAAAATAGATTTGTTATTTTCCCATTTTTCACAAATTATGTGCAGTATATTGCACAGGGTTATACTAGTACTAGTACTAGTACTAGTACTAGTACTAGTATATATTATACAAATAGGTCTACCCATCTTTCTTTCTCCATTTTTTTTGATGTAAGCGGATAGAGTCGTTAGACTCCAGCCCGATCAAAAAATTCTTTCTCCATTTTAAAATAGAAAAAAGAGAGCTAAAGTACAGACTAACACGTGCGTAGTGCGTACAAGAAAATTACAGTAAATAAAGAAGGAAACCCCCCCCCCCCCCCCCCCCCCCCCCATCTTCTCATCCATTAGAAAAGCTGGACATCTTCCTCCTTTTCTCATTTTAGCGCCGCCGTCACCATCGCCTCCCTATCGCCAGCCGTGCACATCCCCAACCAGGACGCTCGCTTCCCATGCTGCATCCCTCGTCACATCCCACGCAGCATCCCCCGTCGCCCGTCGCGTGCCTCACCGCCGGTCATCTCTCTCCCTAACTTTTTTTGTTTTTGTTGAAAACGCGTGCCACCTATTTGGCACAAAACCTGACCATTTAGTGTCGGGAAAGGTTTTTTGGGTTTCATATAAATGTGCGCCACTTGCGAAAAGCCCAACCCATTGCAACGTCGCCAAAGATCCGTTCTTGGAATTTCTTTGTCCCTCTTCCTATTTATCCATCATTGTTTGCCATATATTGTTTGATTTGAATCTTATATTGTTGTTCATTACTGGAATAGAGTTCCAAATATTTATATCAACAATAAAGATGTAATCTTTCTTGTGGTTATGGTTAAAGTGATTTTACTAAAACTCATTATTCTGTCATGAATTTGAAGTTAATGAGAAATTGCTCGTTCTTTTTTTAAAAATAAATTTATTTTGTCTTGAAGGTTCATACTTGGAATTTATTTGACGTTGTTTCTGTTATCTATCATCATTAGCTGGGTTATATTGTTTGGTTCTGCTACTATTATGGTTCATTTTGTTGGCATGTAGTTATAGACTTCATCTGAGCAATGAAGGTGAAGTCTTTCTTATCGTTTGAGTGATTTCTCTAAAACCCATTATTCTGTCATGAATTTGAACATATATATTTCTTTTTCATTTTATTATAAACTAAAGAAATCCCAACCCTTGATTCACCTTACTCATTTTAGCGTCGCAAAAGGTTGGTTGTTTGGAATTCATTTGTATTCCTATTTCTTCTTTCTACTATTCATCATTAGTTGTCTTATAATATTTTATTCTCTATTTTATTTTAGATCCATACTTTAAGTATATTTTTCCATTTGCTATTGGCATCTAATTTGACTTTATTGGGCTATTCTTTGGCAAGTTACAATTGGTTGTTTGCTTGGCTGCCTTAGATATTTTTTTTATCCATATTTCCTTTTTTTCCCATTTTCTTGATAATATCTTTTGTTTGCATTATTTTGCTTTCATTCTTTTCTTTCCAAGGTTTTTTGGATCAGTGATCTGCTCGATTAGTGTTTTTGGACTAGTGATATGATCGATTAGTGTTTATGTCCAGAAATTTGTTGATCAATATGTGCTATAATTGTAGTTTTATAAGAGTACTCAAGAGTTCTTCTTTATTTTATTGGGATCATATAACATGTTTGCATTAATTGGTTCTTGGTTCATCATCATTTTTTCTGTGTATTGCGTGGGATTTAATGAATTGTTGAAATTGTTATTATACATTTAATCGGTTCTCAGGATTCTCTGTATTAAGCTATTAACTGGATTTTGCTGTTTTAATTTTGTATCTTCTTTAGATTTTGGAGCTTAAATAGAACAAGTAGCAACTGATTGATGGTGGGTTTGATTCCTATTAATTGTCATTGGTGTTGTAGTCTTATTGGAGGAGCTCTTGCTCTCCGCACAGAGCCTCTTCCACTCAGCTGCACAAAGGTATGATTTTGATGCTTTTAATTATAGAAATTTGCAATTTTGTTAAATGGGTATGATGGTTTTATGGATTTCTATGATTATACTATATATTATACTAATATGTCTACCCCTCTTTTTCTTTCTCTGTTTTTAAAGTAGAGAAATGAGAGCAAAAGTAGGAATCTCATCTAAATTCACACGTGTAAATTTCACATTTTTATAAAAGAAAATGAAAAACCCCCATCTCAGTTTACCACTAAATTGGTTTATATTGGATATAGTGTAAAAAAAATTAATTTTAGTGTTTTCCCTTTTTTAAGTAGAGACAAAAGTAGAGACGTATATCAGGTATTCATTTATTTATTAAATTTGATTAAGTTTTAGGCCCAAAGATTCTTTGATTTTAGGAGTAAGTCGATGGATAATATGTGATTGAAATTGAAGGATGGAATTATTGCCTAATTTATTTTTTTAATTATTATTGCACAAAGAATTATCTGATGGATTGGCATGTGACAGTTGTTTTTTGTTTTTTTTTTTGAACTCTAATGGCTACAAGGTTGACAATAGAGATTCTAATTGGATGACATGAAGTGATTATATTTGTATTTTAGTATTCTTTCACACCAATTGTTATTGAGGTTTGGAAATATGAGACTTTAAATTTAGATTTTGATGTATACGTGAGATTTATAGAATTGGACTCTAATGATGTGTTTGTTATAACTGAGATGTGTTTATTCCTATATATAGATTGTCAAGCTTTATATATTATATTGTAGTGCTAAAAATAAATTGAACTGCTTACTCTTGATGTGTATAGTGATTTCCTATATATAATAACTTATTAGGAAAGCCATCGAGATATTGGGACAAGAGCTCTTTTTTTTTAATAAAAAAGAAGGAATTTTTTATATTAATCTTTTCATTATATGAAAAATTATTATGTGTATAGTTCTTAAACGGTTGATTGTATATGTTGTGGGGTTAGTGATGTGCACCTTTGTGTGAAGTGTATTGTAGTGGTCAAGCTTCTGTTAGTTATTGTCACTTACTTTACTCAACTGAATAGTGCAGCGCTACACATTGTATAGAAGAAAGAAGAGACCGAAAAGATAAAAAAGGGGAAAAACAAAAGAGAAATTAGCTCAATTTCTTTGTGATATTCACTAATGTGGTTAAGTATCTCTTTAATTGGTGACTTGATAAGGTATTCATTTTGAGTTGTGTATTGAAAGAATTATGAGAGCTTAATTGTAATGCTCTCATTAGCAATATGTATTCATTATGAGTTTTATTTTATTTGGTTGCTTTGATGGAATATATATATATATATATATATATATATATATATATATATATATATATATATATATATATACTAGATTTTCCTTTGGGTACGTGCTACGGTACGTTATCGGAACGATATAGTATATGAAAGTCTTGTAAACAGTAAAACAACAATTATATAGCTCAAGTTTGAATAGTATAACAATAATTAGTTGTAAATAAAAGTCCATGTTTCATTAGTATATGGTGAAAAATAATTATAAATGGGGATGTAAAATCCAACTTCTTAGAATTTTGAGTGTGGAAAATAATGAAATTTAACTGTTAATGAGGTATTTGCTATTTTCAATGTAACATGAGCAATAAAAAATGCATAAAAATCTGAAAATTTACAAATCTGAAATCTGAAAATATAAATTTCTGAGTAAATAGAGAGAGAATGAGAGAGAGAGAGAGAGAAATAAATAAATAAATAAATAAATTAAAGTGTTGATTTGGGGGATTTGAATTTGAGTTTTGGGGAAACTTTTGGGCGGGAAAATATGTTTTGTGAGATTAAATCTGGACCATTGATTTCAAGCCTATTGAATGAGAGCCACTTGATAGCTTTCTTTGTGACTATTATTATATCTATATAATAAAACACAAAGAAAGCTATCAAGTGGCTCTCATTCAATACCCCAAAATCAAAGACCCAAATCTAACCTCACAAAACACATTTCCCCCCCAAAAGTTTTCCCCCAAAACTCAAATTCAAATTCCTCCAAAACAACTCATTTATTTATTTAATTATTTCTCTCTCTCTCCCTCTCTCTCTCTCTCTCCATATATATATACTTATGAAAACATGGACTTTTATATTCCAATTTATAATTATTTTTCTACATATACTAATGGAAACATGGACTTTATACCCCAATTTATAATTATTTTTTTAACATATACTAATGGAAACATGGACTTTTATTTACAACTAATTATTGTCATACTATTCAAACTTGAGCTACAAAATTGTTGATTTACTGTTTATAAGGCTTTTCATATACTGTATCGTTCTGAAGACGTGCCGTTGGCACATGCCCACGGGAAAATCTAGTGTATATATATAGAGAGAGAGAGAGAGAGTCCCCTTCCGTTGTGCACTAGCCATGGTGTGCACTCCGTGTGCACTCGACCTTCAGATCTTCGTATCGACGATAAAAAATGTTCACATTAATCTACATGTTTAAATTAGTCTAAATATGTAAAATCAAGTCATTTGAAATTCATTTACCCGTGCATTGAAGTGTTACAAAATTGTATGGCTGAATACCATTTTTTTATAATGACATGATGGATAGGCAAATGAATTTTAAATGACTTGATTTTACATATTTAGAATAATTTAGACGTGTTGATCAATGTGAACGGTTCGGATCGTCGATACAAAGGTCCGAAGGTTGAGTTCACACCATGGCTAGTGCACAACGGAAGGGGACTCTCTCTCTCTCTCTCCCTCTCTCTCTATATATATATTCAAATAACTTTTGTCATGAAACATGGTGAGTATATAGATTTCTGTGAGAAAAACTTCTTCCTGATCTGGATTTAAATCATTTTGTTTGTTATATGGAAGCATTCCTAACTATATATTAATGAACATGATTGTATGTTCATGATTGTTCCTATGTTGGTAATTTGTAATTTTTGCACATGTTTGTGATAGTAATTGAGGTGTTGGAAGGAAGAATTTAAAGGAAACAAGAAGATTCAACAAGAGTACAACTAAACAAAGTGGGTAATCTTCTCTATAACCATGGTTGTGTGTTCATGATTGTTCGTATGTTTGTTTGTAATTTTTGCAAGTGTTGGTGATAGATTAGAGGAGACGTATACAATGGTTGTTTACCTCGAGTTTTGATTAATTTAGCCCTCTGTTTGATCTAAAGTGTATGGTTCTATACATGTGAAAGGGAAAATGAATTTGCCACAATGAAGGCGAGTGCAATTAGATAGTGTTTACATAAATTGCATTTTACAGATTTAGCTATTATATGCAGTTATGTTTTAGTTTTGACTACGATTAGTATGGGCATGAAGGCGAGAAAATGGTTTGGTGGAGAGTGCCCTTAGATTTCATTTAGATAGTTCAGTGTTGAACTAAAATCAATATTTCTATCTATTTCAGTCATATTAGAGTTGAATGTAATGAAACATATATATGTACTATGGTACAAACTAAAGCCACTATTTAGAGAAGTGTATGCAATTTTACATGGAAAATAATTTTTCATGCAGACAGTGACATAACAACATCAAAATTTGATAACTCATTTTTGTTTCACTTTGCAGGATACTAAGTATGGAATGGAAATTAAATATATAGTTTGATACAAAACATTTGTTACTGTTGTTATATCATTTTATTTTAAGGAGTTCATTGATTTAAAAAATTGTGGTTTATCCTTTTAATATGTTTCCTTTATCTAATACTTGATTGATCGCACTATATATTATTTTTTCTTAATGGATTTTAGGTATTGCTCTAGATCATATGCTAAAGGTTCTTCCTTAATCCAACAGAATCGGAGGCAGACTACAATAGATTTGTCAAATACAATAAGTACTTGGGCTAGATGGTACTATCTGTCATATTCTTTCAGATAATGAGTAGTTTGAAACAATTTGCACATAAGAAAACATCTCTTTGTATTTCGTTTTGATGGAGCACTCATTGAGACAAATGATAAAAATTTGGTGGTGAGGCAAACATAATATTGTTAAGCTGTTTAAACCATGAGGAAAATTTTTTAAGTCGTTGAATGGATTAATTTACCTGAACAAGTAATTTTTTTTTGTTGTCTTTGATATTAGTTCAGTCAAGTGGTGGTGGTGGTGGTGGTGGTGGTGATGTTAATTACTAAACTGATTAGATGATGAGAGCTATTTCTGCTAGAATTGTTATTTGAATTATATTAATTTGAACAGAGAATTATCCACTGTTTTGGGATAATTTAACTATAGGGGTAACTAAGAGTTGGGGCAGATATTGTTACAGACAAATATGACATACATATTTGTGAGGGGTATATGTGATATTTACATATTTTTTAGGGACATACATGTTTAAACCCCTATATTTAAGATGAATTATGTTTCTTAATTAAATTCTCTCAGCTTTTGAGTAGTCTATGCAATATTACACATGGGTATACTAGTGACACAATAACCAAACATGACCATTAAAGCATGATTCAACCATCTTAACAACTCAAATTGATTCCATACATCTCTACTACTATAATTTAAGAATTGGAGTTGCGTAACTTTTAGACAAACCAACTTAATTACTCATTTTTAAGTGAGAGTTATATTAACTATCCATTTATAACATTTCCAGCCTCCACCTCGAAAACAAATTGGGCCCCAAGTTAGAGCATCTGTAGTCGTTTACTATCAAAATATCCATATATGGATAAATAGAAATAGGATTCTCAATTTTGCTGCACTCGTGCAAAGCTATTTTATAGCAATTTATAATAAAATATTAAGCGACGGCACATGAAGTGCAGTCGGAGTGGAAAAAAATTAAAAAAATAATAAATTTTCGATCTTCAAGAACGGGTGAAGTGCCGTCGGAGAAGGAAAAAAAAAAAATTCAAAGCATGTGGGACGGACGGCACATGAAGTGCCGTCCAAGAGCCCAGTTGCCATCTTTTTTGTCATCTTCCTTTTTTCGGAAATTACAAAAACAATTCATTAATTTCAAAAAATTTTTAAAAAATTACGAAAACATTTTAGAAATTGCAAAAATATTTTCAAAAATTGCAAACGAAAATTAAAAAAATACAAAAAACTCCGGACGGCACTTCAAGTGCCGTCCGAGGATTTCGGGAGCGGCCAGCTTTTTTTGCGATAATTAATGCGGAAAATTAAATATTTTCCAAACGGACGGCACTTGAAGTGCCGTCCGACGAATAAAAAAATATTTTTTTTCGTGGGACGGCACTTCGAACGCCGTCCCTCAGTTATCGATAAAAGCTATATCGATTCTCATTTATAGCAATCGACTGTAGCGATTTATCGATAAAATGGATATTTGGCAAACGAGTGCAGCACGTTGCCAAATATCCATTTTATCGATATTTGGCAAACGACTACAGATGCTCTTATAGAGCCACATCACCAAAAACACTCAAAAGTCATTTCCAAGAGAGTCCACAAGCCCACTATTCAAATTAGAAATTTAGTGGATCATTCTTCAAATCTGCAACTTTGTGGAGTACTCCATACAAAAAAATATTATTAAATTGAATCTTTCGTGACTTAATTTTTTATTTATGGGGTTGAAATAAAAGAATAAAATAATAATTTGTACAGTTTATTGGAGAATAAGTTTTGGACTTAACAAATTTGGTCCATAAATATGACCACAAATTGAGATTTGTGGAGTGAAACATATAAACACTCTTGGAGATGCTTACTCAATTGTTATCAATTACTATAATATTCTCAAAGTTCAAATTTATTTACGATATAATTATTTACAAAAGTGTCGCTCATATAAAATAAAAGTTGACGCCATTGTGATAATAAAAAAACCCATAGAATCGACCAGCCCCCAAAATCGACTGTCTTTCTCTTTCTCCATCCACCAAGTCGATCAATTCTCCCTTAATCATCTTCCTCCTCCTAAACTGGAGCCCGACCTCATGCTGTCGCAACCCTGTCTCCTAAACTCTGATATCAAATCTTAGGGTTTGTTGAAGACATTGAAAATCGTAGATCGACATGGTTAGGGTTAGGGTTCGATCCATGGCATCCCTGATAAAGATGACAAGCCCGCCCCCAAATCCTGCATCATTTAGTATCTTCTTCTTCAAATCGGCATTTTGCTGCTTCAATTGGATGTGATTTAAAATATTCGTGTTGGTTTGGGCTTGATTGGATCATTAGGGTTCCGTTTTGGGTTGGCTTGGTTCAGATTGGAAAAATATGGGTCAGACTGATTGATTTTTAAGGTTTATGGGTTAGTTTGGGATTGTGATATGGAGGAATTGGTGGGTTTCTTTATTTGGAAGTTAGTTATTACATCTAGGGTTTGTAAGAAAAATTGAGCACAAAATTTAAAGTTTAGTCTCATTAAGTGATTTATTTCACTAAAGTGATCGAGAAATCGTGTATAATGAAAAGGTCGGGTTTTTCTTTTGTGTGTTGTGATGTTGTTGGCGTTGAGATTGTTTGATATTGAGATTGAGTTTTGGAGTTCAGGGTTTATGACTATACATGATTTTGTGTATTATTTCGAGTTTTATCATTTAATTTTTTCCAGTTTTACTTCTTTTCAGTATAACATGACCTATTGTTGTCAGTTAATGTTTACAACTCAAGAGTTGGAGTTTTGTAATTTCTAGACAAACCAACTCAAGAGTTGCGTGCATCGCCAGGGGCGAAGCCAAAACAATTTTGCCCGAGGGGCTAAGAAAAAATCTTATGGCTATATATAGATATATATAAGGCTAAAATTGAAAAAACTCCTTGAACTATCCCCTATATGCATAAAACCTCATTCAACTTTTTTTTAATGCAGATTATTGCACTCAACTATGATTGCGAAAAACCACACACTGACTCTGTTAGGGTTCTGTTCGTTTTTGGTCACGTGTAACGCATGTGACTTAAAAATGGACGAAATTACTCCCTGACTGTTTCTTCTTCTCTTCTACTTTTCTTCCTCCTTTATTCAGAACCCATTTCTTTTTTCTTTCTCCCCCCCAAACAAACCCTAATCCCAAATTAGGCCCTCTATCTACACTCTACAACTCCCAAATCAACCTCATCAACCCGAAATCCTTCTTCTTCCTCATCGACGACGCCATCGAGTCGATGACGCCATCCAGTCGAAGAAGCCATCTAGTCGAAGTCACTAAGAAGATCATGTCGAAGTCGCTCTCCATCCAGTCGAAGTCACTGACGCCATTCAATTTGGACTAAGTGAGTTCCTATTATCTTTCCTTCATCCTTTGTGGCTCCTTATGGAGATGGCGTTAGTGGTTTCGGTAGTCTTAAACAGATGCCTTGTTCGTGGTGTCAGGGAAACTAAACGAATATTTTGCTTGTGGTGTCAGAAATCTTAAACAAATGTGGGGTGCAATGGGGTTAGGATTTGGACAGCTATCCAAATAGAGATTGCATTCATTGTGGTGTGCTGTGTAGCAGTAGTAGGTTAAGGTAATTTTAGCCTGTTATATCTATACTACTAGCTAATAGGCTTCACTCAGACTTCTGTCTGCATATGCTCTAAAAGTTAAAACCTAACCAACTTTTCTAGCCTTGTCATCAATAACATGAAGTATTAGATATGAAACTTAATCAATAAGAACCATACATTTGATTGCCCAACTGAATCAAAGTTGGCAACTTTGTGTTCTCATTGAATTTTCAATCAACTTCTGAAGTTCACTTGTTAGCTGAAGAATTTAGTTTTATTTTTTCTTTTTGATCATTTTGATGGAAGTTGTATGTTGCTCTTCTTATGTTTTGAGATACTGCATGCATGCTTTATTTCTGTTTTACTGACCTTGACTCTATACCATGATATCACTTCTTTGTAAGAATTACTTTAGCTTATTTCAAGGGTATAAATATTACTAAAGCTCACTTTTTTAATATTCTTCAATAGCAAGATGGTGTTAGCAGTGTGGGTTCATTGGGATGGATACTTTTAGAAACATTCTGAGAAGTGGGTTTGCATTGGTGGAAAAAAGAGATTATATTGGTTTATACTTCTGGAGTTGCATGGTTGGAAATCGGTGAAAACCATTTTAACCAGATGTGGTGTTTACACTGAAGAAGTTGGCATCTACTACAGATTAGGGGAGGGGGAATTGCCAAGGAATTTTCATTTGGTGAATGACCAAATGTCAACAAAGCAGATGTGGGAAGCTTATAACGTAGAACCTGAGATAGGGTATGTATATTTGTACCTTGACGGAACCAAGGCTGTGGAAGGGCTTTATAGAGATGGGGATTGGGGTTATCCTCCGGGGTATGTGAAGATTGTGGACAATGGTGTTCGCATTAATAACGTAGTTCTCCCTCCAAGAGAGATCAGCAAGAGTTCAGCAAGAGAGATCAACAAGGATCAGCAAGGGTATCAGAAAAGAGAAGAAAGCTCAATTAATGGTATTTTTTTTGTTAGTTTATTACTTTGTAATGATAAAATATGTTGTTACTTTTTGATACAATATTACATTGTTTGACTATAATACAATTCTTTATTTTAATTCGGATGCAGATGAGATCCCAGATGAGCTAATGTCTCAAGCTCTTGATCAGTTAGGCACCCAGTCACAAGTGTTTCAGTCAGAAGTGGGAGGATTGTGGTCACAAGTGTTTCAGTCAGGACCCAATCAACATGGCACACAGTCACAGTTCGAATATGCACATGTAATGTTTGGAGACTCCCATGAAGATTCCGATGTAGAATACATTCCAACAAAATCTGGAGGGGATGGTGATTGTTGCCAAGCCGAAGTAGAGACTGCTGTGGGTGGTTTAAAAGTGGAGGAGGAGATAGATGATGAAGTTCCTACTACTCAGTATTTTCCGGATGAAGTCCCTTCCCAAACAAAGAAGGTAGTAACACAAGAGATAGCCAAAAGCAAAGAAGGAATTTCTAAAAATTTGGGAGGTAGGCCAAAATCGAGGAGGAGGCAACCCGAAAAAATGTGTGGGGATGATTGTGATGTAGAAGTAGTTGATACAGATTATGAAGAAAGTGATGTATTGGGGTCACTTTCAATATCAGATGGGGAGGAAGTT